>BSBM01000146.1:3430000-4030000 GCA_027924585.1 Larix kaempferi
ACATTCACACATGAAAAGATAGACTCAGAGATTTTTGGCCAAAATCGAGCCCTGGAAAAACCCCCACGGGGAAAACCAGTTAGAGAGAGAGAGATATTATTTCTTCAGCAAGATATTCATCACAGCATTACAATGAAAAGATTAACTTATCTTCACCACTCAGCAGAATCTTTCTTGAAAAGCGTGCACCAAACTGAACCTCGATTTGTGTGCCCACAGCCTAGAAATTTGTGCCAGAATTTACTCAAAAACTGTGCTGGAAAATACACAGTCCGTACCATTGTACTTTCCTCGATATCTGTGCCAATGCACCTCAATTTCTGTGCATGAACAAAACTGAAATCTCCCTCGATTTCTGTGTTGTTTGTTCCTCGATTTCTGTGCTGTTATCTTTCTAGAAAACTGTGTTGAATGTCTTGAAACCCGTGCCCTGTACCTTCTCCACAAACTGAGCAGAATATGCCTCGGGAATAGTGCCCAGATTCACTGTCTTGAAACCCGAGCCTGTCTTGGGAAATGTGCCTGTGAACTCCCTTGAAAACCGTGCTGGTTATCTCGGGATTTGTGCCCAGAACACCTCGATTTTTGTGCTGCTATTCTCGGTCTGCGTGCCCAGGACTGTCCTCGATATTTGTGCCCAGATTTATGCTGTACGGCGGTGTTGGAAATGTGCCCAAAAATTTATGCTGAAGTCTCCTCGATTTCTGTGCCTTGCTGCTCCTTGGAAATCGTGCTAGCTGCTGTCTCTCTCAACTCTCTCCACTTCAATCACAAAAAGTAATTAGGTTTTGCCTCCCTCATGCTTTTTGTCTAATCCCTAAATGGGTTCTAATCCAACGGTGAGCAAATGATCAAATCCAATGGTCACGATTGAATGAGAGTAAAAACATCACTTTATTTAATTCACATAAATAAATATTTACTCACCCACTTAACTTTAGCAAAAAGTGACTTTCATTTTATAAAGTCTCATTAAAGTGCTTTTAATGTGAGGGTCACTTTTTCCCCCTTCTAAGTGACTTAGGCAAATAGTCACTAGGGGAACACTTCCCTAGGTACAAAACTAACACAAAACCCTAGAGTGCTCTACTAAATAACCCAACAAACACCCCCAAAGTATGGCACATGCGGAGGATCAAAGTGGAACGTCCCATCATTGAATTGAATAAAAAATGCCAAGTGTGTAACAATTCATCCACAACTCATGCCAAGGGCCAAGCATGCGCAATCAAGGGGCAACTACATGCTAAAACTCCTTGCGCAAGGGAATGCAAAGTCAAACACCAACCAAGTATGAAGGGGGCAGCCCCATCATCAAGCCTTCTAGTCACCCACGTGTGCCTCCAAATTTGTGAACAAGGAAGGCGTTCAACAAAAATAACCTATCCATCATCCATGTGTACAATAACAAATGCCAAAACATAGAAACATGCTCGGGCACCCATGTGCTAAGGGGTTCATCCCACATATAACTATGCAATGCCTCCAAATATGAAGAACAAACATAACACAATCAACAATTGTACTTTTCTCCTGGCTCAGTAACTTATTTATTTTTTATCGATTTAAACCAGTGTTCCACGGGGATGTGTCCCATAAGGTCAAGGGCACGTCCCCCACGCTTCCAATTTCCTCGAGATGAGGGGGGATGCCTGGCGAAACATTTCGCCAAGCCCCCAACCATTTTGTGAAATGCACAACAAAACGTTTCGCCAATGTGCAAGACGTGTTTCATAAAATGGGGGCCTTGTGGGCACCCCCCACGTGTTTCACCGAGATGAGCAGGGGATGCATGGCGAAACATTTCGCCAAGCCCCCAACCATTTTTTGAAACGCAAAACGAAACATTTCGCCAATGTGTAAGACGTGTTTCACAAAATGGGGGCCTTGTAGGCACCCCCATTCCAAAAAGCAGGACGTGTTTCACAAAATGGGGACTTCTGGGCACTCCCAAAAAAAGCGGAACTCTTGGACGCCCCTCCAATAAATATTTTCAAAAAACCCTAAAATGGATTAAAAACATAAAAAAGGGTAAGAAAACTAAAAACCTAAGTAATAACAGCGGTGATTGATGAATCATGTTTGTATCATTTCACCATTTTGAATTTACATTGCACAATGATGAATTTACATGGGATGAATTGTTGTTGGGATTTTTTTATATTTTTTTATAATTTTAGAGACAGGGCCCCTTATGCTAGAGACCCTAACGTTCCCCCATTCCCCATAAATTTTCCTAAAATTTTGGGGGTGTCTCCATACATCCCCCATGTGCATTTCCCCACTCCCATGTCCCAAAAACTTGGTCAACACTAATTTAAGCATTAGGATTACCATGGTGTGACCAAAATTAACCCCTAATACATGTGAAACCCTTAAGTCAAGGTGCATTTCCTAGGTTCCCAAGTCAGGTAAGGGTGATGGTGCATTTCCACAATATGCTTCTGCACTCCAACAGTTTGCTATCACTAATTGTACTTCCTAGCCCCATTCACCCACTCTTTTAGTGATTTGTGGACATTAAGAAAATTATCTTATCTTAACTATTACTAAGTATAGCATAAAATTAGATAATGTCCCAAATACTAAACTAGTAAACACATTATCACATATGGCACTCTCAAAGCCAAAACATAGAATCTACACATTAATCAACTGAAAACAACCATAAGTAACTCCACAAGGAGGGGGGGAATGCATTATTGCATAAGAGAAATAAATAATATACCAATCAATGAATATCATAAATTAAACAACTTTCATGCCAATACATCGACCCATACATCAAATAACTTTCCAGAATGTAGACAGCATAGTACCTTCCTAGCCCCAGCTAATGCACAAAATATAGATAGTATTCCTGTGCCACATCCTACATCCACAACAACCTGCAGTGTAATCCCAAATGCATCCGATCAAAAGAAATAGAATAACTAATACTATTTGGAACTTAAATTGAAAAGGTCAAAAAATATGATTTTTCATTACGCTCCACTACCAAGCCTATACTACAAAAATGAAATTGTATCATTAAATGTTGTAGTAAAAGTCAACCAATGGGGCAAACTCTCCAGATAAAAGAAGAGCATTATTACTTTGCCCTGAATAGCATTTCGATGTTGTAGTATGGCAGCTCTGTATGTTTCAGTGCGTACACGATCCTGCAAGAACAACATCAGAATATATAACCTCTCAGCTAATTAGGCAAAGGTTTTTCTTATAAATATTATCATGACAACCTTTATTATAAGCAAAAAATTCCACTCAAAGTCGGTATAATATTAAATCAAATTCAAAAGAATAGTTCCGAGAAAAATGTAAGAAAACTCTGTAATCAGTTGTCTCATACTGAAAATTAGATATATCTTATGACCCTATAAAATAGAATAAAAACTGCACAAAATCTCAAGAGTGGTAGATAAAATAAGATGAGGTAATGTTATTTATGTCCAACAAATGACCACAAAAGTAGGTCAATGGGACTGCTGAGTACAAAGCAGGAGTACCAATCCTCTAAAAGGCGGAAAGCAGTTAAGTAAAGTAAAGTAGGACAGTGCAAGAAATCTGTGCTAAAGCAAGAGAAATATGCAAAACCCTAAACCCCAAGCACGGGAGGCCACACGAGGGTGGAGATGTACCAGAGTGAAAGATCCAGGGGCAAGAAAATCTAAGAGTGATGAGGTAGATCTATCATGGTAGATCCATCTCTCCTAACATCCGAGACCAAAAGAAGGAAACTCAAAATAGTATGCTGTCCAGAGGAAGAACTGATGGAAGGTCTAGACCGCCAACTGTGCTGCTATCTAGACTCCTATAGGAGGTATCCCGTCGCTAAAGCCTAGGGGGTCTTGTCTGCCTTATAGGGAGGGATCTGGTCATGTCATACCGCTCATATCCTGGGGATCTGGTCATGAGTAGACACTAGACAATAATTTTCTACTCATAAAGCAATGGAAAAGTTAAGTTACTTAACAAACATCACTTGTAAATAGGTTGAAAGAAACATGAAAACATAAATTCTTGCAGTCTCCATTCCTCAATAATAATGCCATTAAACCCATCTGCAGAAGTCATTAACATGTGCCTTTACACAAGCTCAGTCTCCAGTGCGATGTTAACACTCCAATAATTTTTATGTTAGGAGGTATTAATACTTCTGTCACTTTATATGTTAAACATGTAACCAATGTAACATTTAAATGTGAAGGTTATAGACTACATGAGTAAACAACCATAACCACATAGGAACATTATAAATTATAATGAGACATGATGTAAAGGCTTGTGAAAAAGAAGTATTCATAGGTTGACCTTTCGAATTGATTATGAGACATAATTTTGTTTAAATCCATCCTTTTTTTAGTTTCCCTCCACCTCTATAGGTCTCATGTATTCGTAAATCTTAAAATCCCTCATGTTATCAAAGTAGGATCACCATGAGCAAAGCAGAAGAAAAACGTTTTTGTCTGAAGGAAGAAAAGACAAGTTAGTTAGTGCTGCTACATGCATATAATAGCTGCAGAAAACAAGTACACCAGCAATGTGTGAGAGAGAACATACAAACAGTTCACTATTACTTTTTGGAAAATACATTTATGTGAATACAACACAAGGTGAATCTCCGAGAAACTAATTAAAAAAAATGTCTTGAGCTAATCTAAAATTCATGACAAAATAACTTTACATCGCATGTACTTTTTATCATAAATGACTAAAGCACATCCTACTTATGACCACTACACGTATACTTTATCATCCTCCCTTAATGGTCATAATAGAATTACATCAAGCTTATCTCTAAAGTACCCAAACTTATCTAGATTGGGAGACTTGGTATATATATCTGAAGTCTACTCCTTTGAATCTATTTATTCTCCAACAGTGATCGCATGAAGTGCCAATGCACTTCCATATGCTTTGTTTAATCACAAAATATAAGATTCCCTGCCAACTTGAGGAAACCTTGGTTATCAGATTAAAGTGCAGTAGGATCAGCTTGTATGACTTGCCTGTCAAGAAGTATCCTTCTCAACTAATCTGCCTTCCAAGATACACTTATTGTTGCCCTATATTCAGCTTCAGTGTAGTAAATGACATTGCATGTTGCATCTTACTCAACCATCAAACTTCACCTATACCAAGGCTAAAAATATACCATGTAGTGGATTCTTGTCATCAACTAAATGGGTCCAATCTGAAACTGTACAACCTACAAGTCAGAAATCCTTTTCTCTGCCATTCAGGATTCCTCACTCCAAGGGAGCCTTCACACACGCTCGTCCAATAATCAGTCTTAGGGTCTACTATAAATCTGGAAATGTATCTTATTGCAAATCTTAGATCCAGCCTAGTCACTACAAGATAGATCAAGTTACCCACTAACTACATATACAGTGTACACTGATTCATTTGTCAATACAGAGTCATACGTGGCTGGTAATTTCAGCATCCGTAGTTGTAGTTGTTGATTTACAATCAGAAATTCCAAATTCGTCCTGTAAATCTTTGGAATACATTGTTTGTGACACAAACATGCAACCATTAGATTGCCAAAATTATACACTAACATAGTAATGAAGGAGGGACGTCAAAAGTTGAACACAACAAATTTTACCTTTCCAATTGTGTTGACCTCACCACCCGTGATGATTATGTCATATAGATAAACCACTACAATCACCACCCATGCTTTTGACATAAAGATCTCAATCAGAACAGATTCTTTTGAATCTATATCCTGTTAGGCAATTGTCAAATTTGGTATAACAAGCTCTTGGAACCTGCTTCAAATCGTAAAGAACTTTTATCAGCCAACATACCAAACCTTCCATATCTATAGCTCAGAAACCCTGGATGGGATGATACATAAACACTTGATCCTTGAAAATGCATGGTTCATTTCACATTTTCATCGGCCTTTCCTCTCTCACCGAGCACAGAAGAAGATCATTGGAGTTCAAGGACAATTACAGGTTGAGTGAAGCACATTGCACCAAGAGATTCCATGCTGGCACAATTGAGGAAGGAAGCCCTAGAACAGGAACACCATCCTTCAGGAGATGTCAAGAATATGATCTTTGGCAAGGCAAGGGGTCAAATACAGCCTAGAACAAGAATGCCCTGTTGAATTTTGTAAAGAGAAAGGTCCCTTTCCATGCTTTTGTGTTTACCATAGTGGGGACATAAGTTGTCTTTCCTAGGAAATGTACTTTTGAAATATAAAAAAAAATGACTTTATGTTTTAAAAGTGAAGTGACTTTATTAAATGATTAAAAAGGACATTAATGTGCATTTAATGTAAACCCTTAGATCTAAACTGATCTTAGCCATTCAAAAGTAAGTTTGAGTTAGTTAGGGTTTAGGGAGGATAAAGTCACCTATATATTACACCTTGGGAAGAGAGCCAAAACACACAGAGAGACAAAAGAAGAGACAAGAGAGAGAGATCTAGGGTTTCAAAGGAGAGCAAACCCACAAGAGAAAGAGAGCACGAATTGCAGCAGGAGACTGAGTTTGTTTGTGCACAAATACCGAGAAGGAAACTGTACCACTGCACAGAAACCGAGAAAATCTGTACTGTACGGACCCGTGCATCAGGCCGTACAGCAGCATTCATTGGCACAGAAATCGAGCAGAACTTTGGCACAGATTTCGAGGTGTTCTCTGCAGTTTGCTGAAAAACATTTGCACAGAAATCGAGGGCAGCCATTGGCACAGATTTCGAGGCAGTTTGCTGTGGAAAAAGGTCTTACAGCAGGGCCGTACAGCTGCATTTATTGCTGGTATTTTATTTCTGTTTTCTGGCACATTTTCCAATGTATTTCAGATTGCCTAAGCATTAATGTCTCTGCTATAATTAAGTTGCTGCTCTTTAATAAAAATCTCTCTGGATTTTCCCTCATGAAGTGTGAGGGTTTTGCCCTAAATTTCTGAGTTTTCAATGTGCATGCATTATTCTTCAGCTAGGTCATTGGGTGACTGTATAAGTGTTTATGTTTCAGTTATCAATAGATTTAGTGTTCAAGGGTTTACATAAATCATAACTCAGATAAATGATAAACCAGGTTATGCATTCAAAGTGTTTGATAAAATGTCATAAAGAGAACTTGTTATTTTTATCAAACTTCTACACTCCCTACACATGTGAGGCCAGGAGCATGAAGGAGAGCAGGAGGCCTGGGGGATCACAGTTGAAAAAGGAAAGATCTAATGGAGGAACACCCTAGCTTGGAGCATTGTTTTGGTCGAAGGAGATGCCTTGATGATGAACATTCCACTTCAAGGGAGCATTGTAGCAGGTTGATAATGAATCCACCCCTTGTAAGAGTGACGTTTTGTGCAAAAGGGCATTAAAAGCATGAAAATTGACTTTATGGGGCATTACACAATATCCGAGGGCATATTCCACATATTTGGAGGCATGTTTCACCTAGACATTTGGGGCAAGGTCACTTCATTCAAGGCATGTTTTACATAATTGGAGGAGAGTCCTTTGCATGAGGAAGCACCATGTGGCATGATTGACTTGGCCCAAGCCCTTAAACAAAGAATTAATAACACTAAAAAAATAAAGGTATAAATAGTGACAAATTCATTTTCTAAAGGCATGGTTGGATTTGTGGGAGTTCCCCTCCAAGCTTAGTTGAAGATCTTTTGGGAGGAAGAAATTAAGGGGCATTTCAATGCGAGGTTCTTTATCTTTCTTTTACTTTTCTTGAGTTGATTTGATGGCTGGAAATTACTTATACAGGTTTGCTGGAATAATCTTTGTACAAGGACATTTTGCTCCAATAAGAGGACACTAGGGTTGAGGTGAAACCCTCCCTTCATCTCGTTGTAATCATTGTGTTCATTTAAGGATATCTGCTGCTGTAATGTCTCGGTTACGTCTGTTCACACTATTTTAAGGGTTGCAGTGTGGCACATTTATACCCTCTTGATCTTGTGGTGAAATCACACTTGAAGAATGATGTAATGTTGGTACTTGGTTGTTTGTTCTATAAGTAAAGCTTCCTGATTTTGTCTAGTTCATTTATGGTTTCAAATGTGGCTGTCCTTTAATTGTTCATGGCTGGACATTATTACTTGGCTGATTTTGTACTTGATGTGAGGAGCATCTTTGCAAGGGCCCCCCCTTTAATTTTCTGTATATTGAAGTAGATCCATGTGGTTAGAGCATGTTAAAAACAATCTAACTATGCCTCCTTCCATATTGTTTGAACCCTCTCAAGTGTTGATCCTAACTCCATCACCGAATTGGATAGGGCTCTGATCTCAACCATACACCTTCCCTTAAGTTCTAAAGAATGTAATAAACATCATTTTTAGGAATTACTGTAAAAAATTGTACCTTGGACAAGTATTCCCCTAGGTGGCTTTGTGTCTAGCTAAAGGGGGAAATGTCCATCATGACCCTTAGGCATTAACTTTATGAGATATAAAGTTAATTTCACTTTATGAGATATAAAGTGAGTTTTTTAACATATTAAATGAGAAAGTGACTTAAATTATTTTAAGTTGAGAATACAGTGATTTTATCTTAACCATGGATTTAGATGACCCAAGATCTAATCCTAGCCATTGGATCTTAGGGTTGGTTCACTTTTCCACTTGATGAACAAAAAGGCAAAGGAAAGGGAAAAGACACAATTTATTTTTCATTTTCTTCATGAGAGCATTGGAGAAAGAGAAGTCAAGAGGACAAGAGAAGGAGGGAGCAGCAGCAAAGGAGTGAATCCGTACAGCAGGAAAAGGAAGGGCATGAATCCCAAGACAGCAGCACAAAAATCAATGAGAGACTTCCAGCATCTATTGAGGCCATACAGCATTTATTGCAGCAGGCTGTACAGTGTGGAGAGCAGTCCGTACTGTAGCAGGAGGGCACGATTATTCAAGGCAGGAGGGCACAAAAATCAAGGGACATTTATTGCAGACTGAGGACCATACAGGCAGACAGTATCACAGCACAAATTTCGTGGAGCAATCCATACTGTTCCGTACAGCCTGTGCACAGAAATTCAGGCATGAATTTTGGGGCAGATTTGGCACTGTTTTTGAAGCAGATTATGGTCACGGTTTTCGAGATAAGTCTGTCATTTAATTGCTGAAAAAATACTGCTGTAAAATTTCCTGAAGAATAAAAATTTTCTATATTATTATCATGGTACCGCACAGTCCCATTGACCTACTTTTTGTGGTCATTTGTTGGACATTAATAAAATTATCTCATCTTATCTTATCTCTCTCACTGATTTTCCCCTTGTGGGTTTTTCCAGGGGCTATTTGCCCAAAAATATAGTGTCAAAATTCCTCTGTGTGCATTTTTTTATTTCTGTTCTGTAACATAACAGACTTCATGTGTTTTTCGTTATAAAAATCAGTTTATGCTAATCTTATCTTCAGCAGCAGTGTAAATGGGGTTTGGGCATTAAACTGAAATTTTTATGGAGACTTGAAAACAGGTTGGGGTCTGAAATTTTACATGGTATCAGAGCCACAAAAATATCAGAGCAGAAAACACCAGGAAACTTTCAGATTTGAAGGAGAGAGACAACCTATTCACCAAGACAGAGATTTGGACTTGTTATCAATTGTGAAGGTCCAATGACTACAGGATTGATTTGGACTTGTTATCAATTATGAAGGTCCAATGACTACAGGATTAAGGGTTGAGGACAGATTGGATGGGGCTGCAAATTTCAGCCCATGGAAAGAGAGGATAGTGTTGCTTCTGCAGGAGTGTGAGACTGTGAGTTATGGCTGTATACACCAAGAAGAATATCAAGGCTAAAAGAATCATCCTTGATGCCATAAAAGACCATGTCATTCCACATGTGACAGGTAATGACAATGCCTATGAAATGTGGGACTACTTAACCAAACTTTACAAAAGTTCCAACGAAAATCAGAAAATGGTATTGAAGGAAAAACTGAGAAGCATAAGAATGACCAAAGCTGAAAATGTTGCCACTTATCTTACTAGGATAACTCAGGTTCGAGATGAGCTAGGTGCTATTGGGGAGGTTATTGCTGACAGCGAACTTGTGAGAACTGCCTTAAATGGTGTGACCAAGCAGTGGACTGTTTTTGTTGAAGTTGTTGTTGCAAGAGAAAATGTGCCCAAGTGGGATCGTCTTTGGGATGATTTCATACAGGAAGAAACTCGAAGAGCGTATGTGCAGGGGAGTTCTTCCAATGGTAATGATGAGGACAATGTAGCTCTTACAGCCAAGGGGAAAAAGAAGTCCAAGAAGAGTCCCAAGAGTGGGGCTAAGCAGAAGGGTAAGCAAAAGAAAGATATGAGCAAGTCAAGTGCTTTGCTTGTTAGAAGTTTGGACACTATGCTAGTGTCCTAATAAGAAGAAGAAGAAGCAGGTGGCAGCCTCAGCAGAAGTGGAAGAGTATTCCACTAAGTTTGAAAAGGAGTTTTCCTTGTTTATTGTCATTCATCGAGTGCATCTACTACCAGCATTTGGTACATTGATAGTAGGGCCTCTAGCCACATGATGTGTTGGTGAACATTTCACAGATTTTACAAAGTGGTACTCTTGAGGTGGTGCTTGGAGATGACACCACTGTCAAGGCAGTTGGACGAGGGACAGTGACTCTTAAGAGGGAGTCTAAGGAATCCATGTCCATGACAGTAAGGGATGTATTATATGTCCCTGGGTTGAAGAAGAATTTGATATCAGTTTCCACTTTAGAGGATATGGGATTTGTGGTGTTCTTTTGAGATGGGAATGTACTCATTCATCCCAAGGGATCTAGTGACACTACAGCTACAGTGATTGGTGTCAGATGTGGAAAACTGTACAAACTCTTATCTCAGCCTTTTCATGCCTTGACACATAGCAGCAGCAGCAGTTCTGAGATTGCGAGTTGTGGCATAGGAGGATGGCCCATTTGCACCATCTAGCTCTAAGGATGTTGAGAGATATGGTTACAGGTTTGCCAGAGTTTAGCACCGAGCACAGTGATGTATGCAAGGGATGTGCTCTTGGAAAGTATTCCAAGACTGCTTTCCCTAGCAGTGACAACAGATCTGCAGGGATACTTGATTTGGTGCATTTTGATATATGTGGTCCGATGTCTTCTATATCATTGAAAGGTTATGAGTATTATGTGACCTTCACTGATGACTTCTCCAGGAAGACCTGCATTTATTTTCTAAAGAGTAAACAATCGAAAAAAGTCTTTAGTGGTTCCAAGAGTTTTAAGCTCTTGTGGAGAACCAAACAGGAAGGAAAATCCAGGTATTGAGGACAGACAATGGGGGTGAGTATACCTCCAAGGATTTTAATGAATTCTGTGCACAGGAGGGGATTAAAAGACGGTTGACAGTTCCATATACCTCACAACAGAATGGGGTTGCGGAGAGAAAGAATCGGGTTATTGTTGGGGCAGGTCAAGCTATGCTACATGATCAGAATTTGCCATTCTTTCTTTGGGTTGAGGCTTGCAATACAACGGTGTACATTCAAAACAGGAGACCTCATAAGGTTTTGAGGTGTAAGAATCCTAAAGAGGATTTTATAGGGAAGAAGCTTGAGGTTAGACACTTTAGAATTTTTGGGTGCCTGACTTACTCTCATGTCCCTTCTAAGAAGAGGACAAAGTTTGAGCCCGCGGCAGAAAAGGATATCTTTCTTGGGTATGATGAGACTTCTAATGCCTATTGCATATACATTCCTTCCAGGAGACAGAAAGTTGTGAGGCGGGAGGTGACATTTGAGGAGGATCGGGCCTTTAGGAAGTCACATGAGTCAGAGCAGGGGGAGCAGCAGGCTCCTGCACCTCAGGTGAGTACATCGCAGAGTTTAGCATCACAGAGTACAGGGTCACAGGTATCGTCCATAGGTTACACATTCCTCGGTTATTAGAACATAGGTCACAAGTTCCCCAAGTACAGGTACAGGATCACATGTTACTGATTCTTCAGTTTCAGGTTCACGAGGTACAGGTTCACAGGCTATAGAGTCTCAGACCACAGGTGCTACTTCCTCAGGTGGACGGTTGTCAGATGAGGAAGAGAAGCAGGAGTTCTCTCCACAGAAGGCTACTTCAGAGAAAGTCTAGATGGCTTAAAGAAAGTTTGAAGGAAGCTAGGGAATCTGTGGGGAATCCCAAGAGGCCGATCAGGGTGAGTAAAGCACCGAAGATATTTTCCAGTTATATGGCTCTAGTGAGCAGTTTTCGTGAGTCTAAGCCTTCTACTTTTGAGGAGGCAGCAAATCATCAGGTACGGAGAGATGCCATGGTGGAAGAGTACAATCCATCATGAAAAATGATGTGTGGGAAGTGGTTCTAAGACCTAAGGGGAATTCCGTGGTGACTTCCAAGTGGCTCTATAAGATTAAATATGTTGTGGATGGAAGCATTGAGAAATACAAAGCTTGATTTGTGGTACGAGGGTTCTCTCAGGTAGAGGAAGTTTGAAACAAACAAAGTTCGTTACTCAAGGAAACTTCCAATGTAAATTGGATAAGTAATCCATAAAAGATAAATATATAATAAAATGTATAAATGCATGAGAGATATGATATGATTACAAACAGTAGAGCTCGCATATATAATGCTTAAAGGGCACATAGTAACTCTTTGTAAAGAGTTGCAACTTTTATTAATTATTACTATTTTTATTTATTATTAATTAACAATTTAATTAGTATTTATTAGTATTTGCATATTTTATATTCATAACATTGCCTTCCTCTTAGAGATGCTTTGTCCTCAACGCATGATTATGGAAGACTTTTATCCGTGTTCTTGCTCGTCACGCTTTCTCGTGATCTTCTATGTTGGTAACTGCAACACTTGACGACACTAGATGATACGTTCTTTTAAACATTCAGTGAAATTGTTGCGTCATTTGTGAAGTGGTCAATCTGAGATCTACCTTCAATGGAAATGTTTATTGATTGATTGTTCGGATAAAACTTCTCGTTTTCTACTTCCATTATGTTTCTTGACTTTGTCCCCATTCTGTTTTGAAATCACAACTCGTTTGTTTATGTTCCTCTTGACCTTGTCGTTGGTCATATCGATTTTTATGATTTGGATGACGATAAGGCATCCTAATCTTTTGTAATTGTTCTTCGTAACCATATTGTCTTGATGTTTGTAGTTATTTGTTAGTATAAACATTCTTCTGATTTTGAGCGCCATTTGACTCTATATTGATTCCGCTTTTTGGTGTTTGAATTTGAGTGTTTGATGACTTCTCTATTGGGTCAGTCATCGTTTCCTTGCCAGCTAATGATCCCTTGCGATCTAACTTTTCTTGTAACGATTTCTTATCATGCTTTAGTTTTCTAATTTGTATGGATAAATCTTGATTGTGTCTTCTTAAGCGTAAGATTTCTTCCTCATAATCGAACTTGTTGACTTCGTTTTGAACATCTTGATTCTCTTGCTCTCTTTCTCTTAATGTTTTTATTTGCTCTAGCAATTCCTGATTAACCTTCTTCAAGGAGGAATTTTCTTTTTCTTGATAATTTTTGTTGGAGATCTTGAATCTCCTCTTCTAACTTTTGATTACACTGTGTTTTATCATTCGTCTTCTTGATTTGAAGCAGCAATTTCTGATTATGATCTCTTCATCTCGTTCATGTATGTCCTTGTCAAATTTGTTTTTCGCGATTTCAAATTCTTTAATTTGTTTGGTGAACTCAAACTCTTGAATATGATCTTTGAATTTGGAATTTTCCATCTTTATTAAACCATTAAAATATTTCTCTTTATCATTTTCAAATTGTAAATTTGTATTGCTTTCCTTGTAGCATCCTAATTCGCCTTCCAATTTCTGTACTTGTGATTGCAATTGTTACTGACCTTAATTTTCTTTCATAAAAAAATATTTACCACATATTGGACAGGAGTGATTGAAATTCTTAAAAACTGCCACATACTGGAATTCCATCTCGCAATAAGGACACTTAGTCCAAAATTTAGACTTGTATATGGAATCCATAATTCGCCACTCACTTCTTCAATAAATACACAAATATCCTTCAATAACTTCCTTCAATATCTTCTTTTTTTGTCCAATAATTATTATTACTATTATTAAAAGTAATAATAATTATACCAATATGGAATGCACCGAACTTTGTAAACCAAATAATAATAAAATTTGATAAAGAATATATTCCAATAAAAACAATAATATATATATTATATAATTAATAAACTTTTGAATCTTTCTCTTTTTTTATTTTATTAAAGAGTTACTTTATATCCCCTTTTAGCCCACAATTAGTAATATATATATATATATATATATATATTACACCTTGGAAAAACCACTTGTGGTTTTATAAAACCACGTGTTGGTTTTATAAAACAATGTATTGGTTTTACCTTTTTTAATCTTTTTCCTTTCAAATGTTTTCTTTCTTCTTTTTCTTTTTAACTTGTTTTCATTTTAACTTTTTTTCCCACTTCTTATTTGCACGGAATAATTAATTACTTTGAATTGATGGCCAAAATCCAAATTAAACAAAGTCTAAATAATGGCCAATGTCCAAATCAAACAACAGGCTCTGATGCCAGTGAAACAAACAAAGTTCGTTACTCAAGGAAACTTCCAATGTAAATAGGATAAGTAATCCATAAAAGATAAATATATAATAAAATATATAAATGAATGAGAGATATGATATAATCACAAATAGGAGAGCCCGCATATATAGTGCTTAAAGGGCACATAGTAACTCTTCATAAAGAGTTGCAACTTTTAATAATTATTAGTATTTTTATTTCTTATCAACTAACAATTTAATTATTATTTATTAGCATTTGCATATTTTATATTCATAACAAAGTTGATTATGATGAAACCTTTGCACCGGTTGCTAGATACTCATTGATCAAAGCAATGATCTCCATTGTAGCAGAGATGGGTTGGAAGATCCACCAAATGGATGTGAAGACTGTGAATGGATTTATACAGAAGGAGGTATATATCGAGCAACCACAAGACTTTGAGATACATGGAAGAGATTCTCATGTTTTCAGGTTGAAAAAGGCACTTTATGGACTGAAGCAAACTCCCAAAGCTTGGTATTCTAGGATTGATTCTTACTTGCAACAGATGGGTTTTCAGAAGAGTGAGGCAGATCCAAACCTCTACTTCATAGAGGTTGGTGAGGATGTTCTTATTCATGTGCTCTATGTGAATGACTTGTTCATTACAAGTTCAAAGAGACTCACTGCAGGGTCCAAGAGAGATCTTGCTTCAGAATTTGAGATGAAGGATATTGGGTCGATGCACTATTTCTTGGGATTAGAGATTTGGCAGGAGCCTGGTCACATTTTCCTTGGACAAGGGAAATATGCAGTTGACATCTTGAAGAGATGGAGGATGGAGGATTGCAGGCCAATGTCAACTCCCATGATCACCAACTAGAAGAAGCTTAATGCTTCTGAGAGTGAGTTGGTGGATCCTACCTTATATCGTCAGCTAATAGGCTCTTGGATGTATCTGGTCAACACCAGGCCAGATTTGTGTTTTGCAGTGAACATTCTCAGTCGATATATGGTTGAGCCTAGGAGAGTGCAATGGGTAGCTACAAAACATGTGCTCAGGTATCTTTGTGGTACAGTGGATTATGGTCTGGACTCTGGATTATAGGAGAGGTGATGGAGATAGCTTGGTTGGCTATACAGATCCTGATTGGGCAGGTTATGTGACAAATCGAAAAAGTACTTCCGGGTGTTGTTTCAGTTTGGACTCAACAGTTGTGTCATGGTTCAGTCGAAAACAAAAGTCCGTTGCATTGAGTTCTGCAGAGGCAGAATACATGGCAGCTAGTCAGGCTAGTTGTGAGGCCATTTGGCCTCACAAGTTATTGGTGGGATTTTTTGGTCAACAACTAAGGCCAACGGTGATTTACTGAGACAATCAAAGTTGCATGAACCTCTCTGAGAATCTGGTATTTCATGACAGGTCAAAGCATATTGAGATCAGATACTATTTCATTCGAGACTATGTTCAAAAGGGAGCAATTGAGCTACAGTATATATCCACTGATGAGCAAGTAGCAGAGCTTCTTACAAAATCTTTGGGAAAAGGCAAGTTTGTTTTCTTCGGAGACAAGTTGGAAGTGGTGAAGAACACTTTCCTAGATAAGAGAGAGTGTTAAAAATTGTACCTTAGACAAGTGTTCCCCTAGGTGGATTTGTGTCTAGCTAAAGGGGGAAATGTCCATCATGACCCTTAGGCATTAACTTTATGAGATATAAAGTTAATTTCACTTTATGAGATATAAAGTGACTTTCTGAACATATTAAATGAGAAAGTGACTTAAATTATTTTAAGTTGAGAATAGAGTGATTTTATCTCACCATGGATTTAGATGACCCAAGATCTAATCCTAGCCACTGGATTTTTGGGTTGGTTCACTCTCCTACTTGATGAACAAAAGGGCCAAGGAAAAGGAAAAGACAATTTATTTTTCATTTTCTTCATGAGAGCATTGGAGAAAGAGAAGGAGAGAGCAGCAGCAAAAGAGTGAATCTGTACAGCAGGAAAAGGAAATGCAGGAATCCCAAGACAGCAGCACAAAAATCAAGGAGAGACTTCCAGCATCTATTGAGGCCGTACAGCATTTATTGCAGCAGGCCATACAGTATGGAGAGCAGTCTGTACTGTAGCAGGAGGGCACAAAAATCGAGACACATTTATTGCAGACTGGAGACCATACAGGCAGACCGTACCACAGCACACATTTTGAGGAGCAATCTGTACTGTTCCGTACAGCCTGTGCACAGAAATTCAGGCATGAATTTCGAGGCAGATTCAGCACTGTTTTCGAGGCAGATTTTTGTCATGGTTTTCGAGATAAGACTGTCATTTAATTGCTGGAAAAATACTGCTGTAAAATTTCCTGAAGAATAAAATTCCTCTCACTGGTTTTCCCCTTGTGGGTTTTTCCAGGGGCTGTTGTCCCAAAATATACTGCGTCAAAATTCCTGTGTGTGTGCATTTTTTATTTCTGTTCTGTAGCATAACATACTTCATGTGTTTTTAGTTATAAAAATCAGTTTATGCTAATGTTATCTTCAGCAGCAGTGAAAATGGGGTTTGGGCATTAAACTGAAATTTTTATGGAGACTTGAAACCAGGTTGGGGTCTGAAATTTTACAATTACCCCCTTGTCTCAGAGTAGGGCCAACCTAAAGTGAGAGGAAGGATTGATGTGGTGACAAAGGGAAACCTTCTAAGTGCCTCTAAGGTTTCACTTCATTCAAGGACTTGAATATATTTGGGTGTAGGTCTAAGAGGTAACAAATTGACACTGCTGCCAAGGACAAGATCCAATTCTCAAGATTACTTTTCAGACTACTGAGCATTCCAGTTCCAAGGATCCCTCTCCTTCATGTGCTACCTATTTCAATTCCCCCCTCGTCTATATTTCAGATGATGATTTGCCATGAATGGAGCCCTCTGCTCGCATTTTGTTTTTGTTCTCGGAAAGTTTTCTCCTGGTTTATTTATCAATGTGCTGCCTGATTCAGACTCTTATCTACCTAGACCGTTTACGGCCATATGGACTACTAGTTTTTGGATTGAAAGGAGCTCTCAGCCCCTGTAGCCTTTAGATTTTCAGACTCTTGCTCTATGTACTAATAGAAATAGAATTTTGCTTTTAAAAGCAAAAGAAGCAATAGAATTTGAATTTATAAAAAATAAAAAATAAAAATAAAATAAAATAGAAGTTTTGTTCCAAAACCCAAAATAGAAATACTAGTATAATGAAGATAAGCAAATTAAAAAACAGAAATAAATAGCCAAAACCAAGAAAACAAGTAGGGGCACCTACACAACCAAGGGTGAATTGCACCAACAAATATGAGTAATGGAGAAAGACATCTCCCATAAACATCAATCATTGGTTGACTGTATTGAGAAAATGATGTGAGAGATGCATATAAGAGGAGAAAAACCCCTATTTATAAAAATAACAATGCAAGAACCCTAACTTGAGGCTTAAGTAACTAACAAAGTCATTATGCCCTTATTGCATAGAGAAAATACAAGATGCATTCTACAACACAGCATGAATTTGATGTGTAACATAACGTAACATAACAGGGAAGTGGAATATGTTGGTGAGAAAAATGAATTAAAATATTAATAATAATATAATATAAGATAGTATTGGATACTATCTTAAGGCTTTAAGATAGTATTGGATACTATCTTAAGGCTTTAAGATAGTATTGGATATGGATAAGATATATAAAGTCATGTAATCCTAATAAGCAAAGAGGAATAAAAAGTTCACATATATGATGTGAAAGTGAATAAAAGCCAACCACAATAATAAAGAGAATACAAGAAACTCAAATGCTAACTTGACCTTGCTTAGCCATATATACACTTCCACTTGTCCACCAAACTTATATAGCAGGATCATCATCTGAAGGTTGAAACTGTCTTTGATGGTTCCATGGCAACTGCAAATTGTAGAAATTTCAAAAATCTGCTCAATCTAAAAATTTCACCTCGCTTCTATGACCGTGGACCTACTTCAGAGCATTTTCAGCCTTAGTGTTGAAACTAAATTCTTCAACAGCCCTGCAAGAAACTTCAAATCTTCCCAACGCTACTTCTAGGCAAACTCAAGAGAGTAGACACCACAAAGACTTCAAGCATAGATCATTTCAGCAGCCCTTAGGGCAAGATCTATCTGAACACACAGGTCTGAAAATTACTTCAATTACAGTGTAAAATTGTAAATATAACAGCAACAAATAAGATTGGAAGTTTCATTAAGCAAGCTAAAACAACATACCATTCAGTGTTGCTGTCCTAATAAATCATCATACTAAAACAGCCATGAAACTTGCTCAATACATGAGAAAAATCATATTGTCACAATAATGAAGATACACTTCATATTGTCACAATAATGAAGATAAAGTGCAATACCTCAGTGCATCCTAAGCTGGTACGACAAGTCCTTCCAGCTCATCCCAAGCAAGGACTCTTCAACGCATCCCAAACCACAATCACTGCAAACTCTAACGAATAATACAAAGGCCAAGCAAAGCATCCCACCAAGCTCTACAACCCAAATCTTGGAGCTTCCAAACAAACCAGCATTACACCAACTGTCAAACCCCAAGATCTCCCACTTGCATCACACAAGCTATCAAGGAGATTCACACACTTGCATCCCACAAGCTACAATACTCAACACTTGCATCATACAAGCCAAGGAACCCTAGCGCTAGCTGTTGAAAATTTCACCGAAATGACACTTCAATGCAATTCAGAAATTCTGCCTTCTTTCTAGAAGGTTCCTCGGATCTTCAGAATTTTCTGCCCTGGGACAGCTGTAAATTAAAGTACAAAACAGCAGCGGAAAAAGTACAATAATTCACTTTAAAACAGCCCTAAACTTCCCGGCAATTAAGGCGAAAAGACAGCAACCAATGAGATAAGTTTTCAGCCCTTCTAGGGCAACTTATCAGTCAATATTCAGATCTGAAAATGTACTTTTACAGTAGATATAACAGCAGTAAAATTAGCCCCTTGATCTTCTTCTTTATATGTCAAATCACTTAACAATTTGCCCTTTTACTTTTGTCTAATCACCAAAATCATAAATAGCTGTAAATAGCAATATATGAAGAACACATGTAGTTGGAAATCAAATCTGACCTTGACACAAGATATGTATGGCTAGAAACTTCATGTATATGCTCAATGATGAAGTACATACCATAGCCTCCTCACAAAGCTACAATATCAAACCATGCAAAATGCCCTAGCTAATATAAATCATCAAACCCTAGCTCCACCAAGAAGAACAAGTGCAAGAATCTCTCCAACATATTCTCCAAGTCAAGACATCCTCATCTTTTCTTCTTCTTTACAAGTCCACCCTAGGGTTTTCTCCAAAAACACTAGTCTCCAATCTCCAAGGGTAAAATCCTAACCCTAGAACTCCAAAATGATCCAAGAAACTCCAAAGAGACCCTAGTGCCCAAGAGAGAGAGAAAAACAAGTACAAGTGAAGACCTAGAGAGGGAGAGAGGACAAGTGCACTCCTCTTCTTCTAGGTCACATCTCTACACAAGAGTGACAAAGAATGAACACACAAGTCCTATGAATGAAAGAATGTCACCTTCCTCTATTTATATCAAAGGTGGGGGAGGCCAACAATACTTTGTGGGTAGAAGCCCTTACAAGCAACCTACATGGGCCCTTGTAGGCCACACAAGTGAGACGTCCACTCTAGAGCACAAGTGTCATGCTCAAATGATGATGTCATGCACAATAAGAACTCCAATGTGATGAAGTCAACTCCACACCACTCCATCCTAGGCCTCCATAGACTCCATCTATCCTCCAAAGCAAAGTAATCCACTGAGGCAACTACCCCCTGCAAGAACAATATCGAAGCCCCAAGTGTACCTGAACCATCTCCAATCCTCTGAACAGGAACCCAAGTTGCCACATGCCATCTAAGGCTTGAAGCTCTCCTCCATGATGCACGATACTCCACATCCCCTATATAGGGCAGCATTCTCCCACCATGTGAATCCTCCATGTGGCCATCATGAAGTGCATCCACTATCTAGGCAAGAGATCTCAAACGCCCAAGGGAAGAACACTAAGTCAACAATCAACAAAGGTCAAGCATCCACTAAGCAGGCTATCTCAAGCATGCATATCCATCATGGACCATCTCTCATGCTACAATCCATCTTGGACCATCCAGGTGTTAAACATACACCACGTACACCAAATCTCATGAAGCACCCCCCAAACAAGGTGTAAACACTTTCAAAGTAACCCAAAAATCTAACACTAGCATCCCACTAGCACTAATCCTTGTTACAAGAGTAATACATGAATTTTCAAGATTCTCTAAATAGCTAGCATCACACCAACTATCAATCTTTAAGATATAAAGTAGTCATTAATAATAAAGACACTCTGCTCCCCTTATATAAACTAAGGTGGTGTGCCCTCCAAGCTAGGTGTCCACATGTCAAGCGCTCCACCTCCAAGATGATGCATCCTCCAAACAATCTTAACACAAGCGTTCCTCCTCAAGCTATGTGAAAGGTGGTTACATACTCCTAGGGCCAAGCACCCAACCTCAAAGTGCCTAACACCCTCCTCTAAAGTGGTTGCTCCACACGTGCCAAGCATCCATCCTCCTCAACAACTATGCCCTTGTAGAAGATGCCAAACACACCACATGTGCCAACTACCGCATCAAGAAGTGCACCTCCCTAGCACTAATCCCAAGGCAAGCATACACCCAATCTGAGCTCTCCAAATGTAATTCAAAAATAAACAAAGGGGCTATGAGACCACAAGCCCTTCGCATCCCAAGAAGCATTCCCCTAGATAAGTGAAAACACATTCAGATCAACCAAAAACTAACATAATCGAAGGGGTATAACCTTCCATTCCAAAAGGGTTTAGCTACTCCTCTTCCTCCCCGAAGGCTTCTCAATTATGGAATGAAGACTTTCGACCGTGTCCCCTTGCCCCTTTACTCAGGGTTTGTAGCCACATCTCTTCTACAAAATTCCTAAATCTTTCTTTCAACTCTCCCTTAATTACATATTGAGATTTCCCCTTTAGCTATTTTGTTGTGTTTTTGTTTGTAGAAAAAAAACACACATGGCAATAGCAAAAATTTTGATTTATGCTTTGACACCAACTTGCAGTGTTCCAATACCCAAAATGTAACTACTATTGTAACAATGGAAAAAAGAAAAATAGAAAACATAAATAAATAGCCCAATTCAAGAAAAAGATTGGGGGCACCTACATACCTAGGGGTGGATTGCACCGACAAATATGAGTAATGGAGAAAGGCGTCTCCAATAAACACCAATCACTAGTTGATTGCATTGATAAAATGATAAGAGATACATATGAGAGGGAGGAAACCCCTATTTATAATAATACTGATGCAAAAACTATAACTTGACTTGAGTCATAACAAAGTTATTAGGCCCTTATTGCACCAAGAGAAGCAAGGTGCATTCTACAGCCCAGTATGGGTAATATGGGTAATGTAATGTAACAGTGACATGGAATATGTCAAAGGAAAAAATGAAGTAAAATATTAATAATAATAAAAAATAAAAATGATAACATTTAAGTCAACACTGGATATGGATGAGCTGTATAAAGTCATCTAATCCTAATAAACAAAAACAGTGCAATCTCTAATGTAAAAGTGAAAAAAACAAACCATAATAATAATAAAAGAATACAAAAAAGACACAACATTCAGATCTTTTAAACACGCAAAAATTTACAATACGACATCTTCATGAATCCAGGGTCAAGATTTATCTATGCGGGTTACATAAAAGTGGGAGTTTTACAAATATTATAAAATCCTAAGAATAAATACAAATTAGCAAGTGTACACGGACTCTAATAGCTACTAAAGATGTTTTGGTCAGGTACACAACATGAATTAAATATTAAATTGATTACTTATGTACTAGTGTAATATCAAGAGGGATGGAAATGACAACATGCAGAGAGTGAAAATGGGTCTCCTGGCCATGTTTCTAGTAGCATAGTGCAGATACAGGCATTCACAACAATGTCATTTTGGACATGACGATCCCACAATATATGTTAACAAAAATGGGAAAAGGAGCAATAAATGGGGCTGGAGAGTTTTGGGGATAAGGAACATGAACCCTAATATACATATAAAATTGAATTGATTAGTAAGGTACCAATGTCATCTAAAGACGAGAATAAGAATGAGAACAGAAACATAAACCGGAACAGAACGAGAAAAGGTCTCCTGGTCAGTTTTCTGGTAACAAAGACGCAATAATCCAGGCAAAACCTGATCAATTATACATAGCTAGGCGTTTCTGTGCACAAAATAAAACCACCTAACCGAAAGTTTCTTCTAAATCAGTACTATGCATTTTAACAAAACGTATGCCTACTCTTCTCATGGAATAACACAATATAAAACACAGCCCTTCCGGACCATTTGCCTATAACTTTCTCATTTAGAAAACTCAAAGCATTCCCTAACAGCAGCATTGCCTGCAATATTATATACATAATACTTAAATTTTTAAAACAGAGCCAAACCAGAATGTTCACCTTGATCATCTCCTCATGAATCCCGACATGGGCATAGGAGCTGAAATAAGCAGCATCGTGTTCACCATAAGGCCTGCAATCTCTCGGAATGTTTCTGACAGCCCTGCGGAATTTATCCCTGCCGGTGTTGAATCCGCCACGTCTATCGATACCTCTGTGGACGTTGTTATGCATATCTGAATTATGCATCGTTCCCTCCGATTTCTAGCTTTCAAACTAGAGCAATAAACGATTTGCAGATGATAAAAAGGGTCTGGGGTTGCAGAATGCAGGGTTTAAGCATGGGGCTTGCAGATGTGAAAAAGAATGTTGCGTCGGGAGTCGGCATTTACCTCTGTCGAGTGTCTGCTCCTCCCCCTTAGTGCCATTGCACATGAAATGGTTTTTTTATTAATATAGTAATATATAGGAAATACCTAAAATTTATAAAGTTGAAAATAAAGCTCAGTAAAGGGACACATCCTAAAGATTCTATACGGGATTCGGACGTGGCATGATCATTGTATTTGTGAGTTAACTTGGAAAAGTACATATTTATCAAGTGATTGTGCAAGCGGTTTACTTTTTATATTTATGTGTTTTGGAATTGTTTTTATCGTTAAAATTTAAAGAGTTAGAGGAAAAAGTATTGAAAATTATTTAGATTAAACATTATTGTAAAATGGAGTACAAATTTAGTAAGTTTTTGAAGGTGGCAACATTGTCTTTATTAGAACTATCACAAATTCACTTCACCACTCATGAATCATTAATGTAAGATTTTAATCAACTTCCATGTCACATCCAATGAAAGGCCTTCATGGATATGTTTGAAGAATCTCTTCATTGTCTTCTTAAAGAGACATAATGACTCCTACTAACCCTTTAGCCTTATAGTTAAGGAATTAATGAACATCGCCTCTAATTCATTTTGACTCCATGGAAAGTGTGTCCTTTTTGTCATGAGGAAGTAATGTGACAACTCAAAAATGCGAAGGGGATTTGGTGAGGGTCTACACTATGAGTACAAGTTGAGTACTAATAAGATAATGCGTTGTGGACTTGGTTGATTTGACTTGCTTTAAGGAGTTTTGATCTTGAAAAGTTAAGAGAGGGCCACCTTGATGGACAAGATATTTTATGTTTACAATTACAATGAGTTGACACAAGAATTAATGAATGTCGTGATGTCAAGGAAATTAAAATATTTTTGGTGATTGTTCATAGAAAAAATAAACAAGAAAAGATAACCAAGTCTATGTTAATTGCATGTTTAATCAAAAATAGTGACAATACCTTATTGGAAAGAGTTAGTGAATTATTATATTTGCATTCATTGTAATCTTAATATTCTTTTTGTGAGAACCATAAAACTTTAATGGATTCTCCTCTTAAGAACCACAAGGTTTTAATGTTTAATTCTTAGATGAATCAAGCAATGGGTCATTTGACCTCCCATTACTACATTTTGCCCCAAAGGATACTCGTTTAGGGGATGTTAGTGGCATTTAAAAAGTTACTCGAAGATGTCATGGTATTTATGTCACATATTGACCATTAGAATGTTGATTATGATGTAAAAAAAATGGTGCATCTTAACAATTAGCTATTGTCATTAATCAATGTTATTGTTGACATAAGGCTTTCATTGTGCATTGCTTAATGGTGAACATGAATGACATTTTTGCTCAAGGAACAAAATTTTATGGATTGTAAGTAAATGTTGAAAATTGATGCTTACATTAAATTTATTTAACTTTATATTTTTATTGGTACCTTCATTTTGATTGATAATTATTCAAGATATTTGCATTGAATTAAATCAAGTATATAACTAAGGGTGTTTTGAAATCAAATGCTTAGTCTTCTAACCTTGATTTGCAATCCTTAACACTTTATTATCACCCACAAATGCACATCTTACCCTTCACATTGACTCCTAACATCTAATACTTTATCAATGTTAATCCATAAAATTTAGCACTTTACCTTAACTCCCAACCCTCACACTTTGTCCTTAACACTTAATTTTCAATGCTTCACCCTTAACTCCTAAAACTTAATGATTTTCCATCCATGACCTAACATTAATGTTTTCCCTTAACTTTTGATACTTGACAATTTATCAACCACCCATAAATGTAACAATTTACCACCAACATTAAACACTTAACACTTTACCATTAAACTCCAATGTTAATTAGTATTTAATACCCAACATCACCTAATAAGTTACCCTTAAACCTTAGCAATTAATAATTTATCATTTATCATTAACATCAAATGCTCTACCTTTGATATCTCATACTTGACCCCTTAACCTGAACTTCTAATCCTGAATACTCTTAACCCCTAACATTTAACACTTCACCTTGACACCATTCTTTAGTGTTTTACCATTAACCACTATTATATCACGTTTCATCCTTAACTTTAACACATCATACTTTACCGACTCTTAACATAACAACCAATGAATGCTTTACATAACTTCACCCCAAAGAATGAACAAACTTAACCCTCATTTCCCTTAATACAAACTATTCCAAACAAAATTGTAATGTAAAAAAATATGAAATAACTTTTGACACACTCATTCATCCACATAAGTAAATTCCAAAGTACTGATAAAAGTCAAACAAAAAGTATTTGAAATATTTTTTTAATTTCAAGTACATATACATGATTGATTTCGTTTTGTTTTTATGTTACAAAGTACAAAACATCTAATGGTACATTTTAAGGACGAGGCTATTGTGCTAGTAAATCCTTCCTCAAGTGGTTAATTTGTGTCAACATCATTAATTAATAATTAATATTTATTAATGAGGTGAAAAAAATATTTGATTTTTAAATAACCATGAAATATTGATTTTAAATTTGTATATATGTTATTTTTGTTTTTCAAATTATAAAGTAATAATATAATAAGTATTGAAAGATAATAAGTGGATAAATTTAATGTTTTATTATTTGAAATTATTTTCCAAATTTTGTGGTTTTTGTTGAAAGTTATAGTTTTATATGATTGTTAGGAATTTTGACCATGAAACTTTGCCTTTAGAGGTTTTAGTCCATTTCAAGAAGATTGTGGTCATTGGAATTTCAAAAAAATGAAAAAACTTGGGGCAAAACTTTGCCTTAGGGGAGAGGAAGAGAGAGAGAGGACTCACCGGAAAAATTGACTTTGTTTACTTATTAACTCACTCCTAATAATTATATATGCTTATTAAAAGGTTAAGTCAAATACTGTAACTCCTCTTTCTATTGTGTGGCCTAGACAAATCATGTTGCTTATGTGTAGGAGGTTGGTGAACTCTTATGACCATGGATTGGATCATCACACCACAATAGATGAAAGAGCAACCCTTAGTTTTCGAGCCCTCCCTTTATTAATTGTGTGGGTTGTGTCACTCTCAAGGAATATATGTCTCTTTAAGGATAAATTAATCCATCTGAGGTTGTGTGCTATTCAAATTTTGACTATCTTAAAGAGCTTTAAACAATAAAAGTATGCTCAAACTCCAAGAATAATAATTCATAAAGAAATTGACAAGTTGGGAGCCTAGGCCTATTTTAATGGTGCATCACACGGATATCCTCCGAGAGGGGGAGTGGGTGAGATATTATATCTTCCAGACAATCATTACTTGAAGCTTAAAGTTGGGGTGGGAGAAAGCACAAATAACAAAGTTGAGTTATTGGCTCTAAAATTGGTGTTGTCATTGGCAGTTGAGCACATAGTACAAAAGTTGCAGGTGGTGGGGGACTTTATGTTGGTAATCAATTGGCTAAAAGGTTTATCTACGGTTCAAAATTTTGTGCTCAAGCCCATTATCAAGGATGTGTTTATACTGAAAAATGTGATTCCTAACATTTATTTCTTTCATGTCTATAGAGAAGGAAATGTGCAGGGAGATTTGCTATCCAAAGTAGGTTTGGAGATGGGACTAGGCCAATGGCATATATGGGATTAACAAGAAGACATACTGGCGTAATATGATCTAGGGCCATTTATGTGATAGATGTAGCCTGAATTTTATGGACAGTCTTGTGATCTTCTAGTTTTATATCAAAGGATGTTGAATATGTAATTTATAAATTAATTTTGGGGATTTGAAATTGGTCAAAACAAAGTTTATGCATAACTTTGTAAGTATTATAGACCTACATATTTTGAGGCAATAGGATTGAAGTCAAATTATTATGAACTGTACTTATTTGTTGAGGTGAATCTATTCACCGGAATCGGTGTATTTTCGTAGATTACAAATTATGTATTTAAATATGGGTGAAAAATGTTGAGGCGTCTACAAAATGTAATTCTGTTTATATAAATAAAATTTATTTTTCCAAGAAATAAAAGAAGAAAGAACAATAGTTGAAACTTCATCAAGTATTATTTTATTTTGTAGTAACTCAAGGAACTCTAAAATTGATATCACATTGTATTGAATAGACCTAATATAAACACAATTATGAAAATATGTTTTGATTGCATACTTTATAGGAAAAAAATAATGTTCAAACTTTCACAATGATGATATTGACTATATTTATAGTTCATGTCATCCTTTTGGGATGTGAGTGGTTTCTCCACTTTGTCAAGTAGAATCCTTCAAAATTAGTTGGGTGGGTGGAGGAGGGACTTTGAGTTCATGTTGCACATATTAATAAGATCTTCGAGTGAATGTGTTGCATTAATTCATAATATTGAATATATTTAATCATAATATTAAAAGCTTATGTGTCATTGTTGATTATACCTTAAGGGAACTTTATATGAATGTTAATTTCCCAATGTTCACCAATTACTCATATATTTATATATTTTTTTGGTGCCTCAAGATGACACTAGTAAGTTCATGTTTTCGACGAGAGGTAAAGCAATCGGTAATTGAAGAAGCAAGCAAAGGCTCCTTCATAAAAAGATAATAGGGGAAAAGCCAGACATTATTTTCCTTCAGGAAACTAAATGTGTTGATTGTGATGCGGAAAACATTCTTTCCAGATGTTGGAAACAGGGGAACTATGTCAATGTAGATTCAAGGGGCACAATGGGCAGAATAGCCTTGCTTTGGAACTCTTCCACAATTATGATGGATAACTTCTTCTCCACCAAATGGTCCATTACCACTCAGATCATAATCATAGGCTCGAATAAGTATCTTTTTATCACTAGTGTTTATGGGCCATCCTCTCCTTTGGAGAAATCGGCCTTCCTTCAAAGCATTGAACATATAGCCCGCATAATGCAGAATCACAAATGGTTAATCGATGGAGATTTCAACATCATTCTCTCCCTAGAGGAGAAACGAGGAGGCATCTGGTGTCTAGACACTGATAGTCTGCTATTTCGGGATCTAATGGACAATCTACATCATATCGATCTTGAACCAACATAGGGGGGATTTATGTAAAGCCCTAAATATGGGTACATTTTCCCCTATATTGTGGTTCATTACATTATTTTTGATGTTGAATTTGGTCCATTATTGGTAATTGTCATTAGCTTGGTTATATTAGTTATGTCGGCTTGGGTCAGTTAGTTGGGATTGAACCCCTTAGTCTCCTATATATAGGAAGGAGACCTTTCATTTGGAGTGTCTTGTCTTGTCTTGTCTTGTGTACTTAGTACATTGTATAAGGAGATTGCCCCCTCGAAGAGGCTTGTTATGTAGTTATTTTCTTAAATCAAGTCATGGAGTACTCTTTCTGATCTATTTCTGTTATTTTCATATCCTAAAACATTACAGGTCCAGGGATATTTGCTCCAAAATCTAGGGCTTATGACTAGTCCAAAAACTAGTCTAAAACAGGGGTTTTGAGCAAAAAGGTCATATATGGGGCATGAAAGATCTAAATTGAATGATACCTATTGCACCTAAAAGAAGATGAACCACGGTATATGTGGTATGGTTTTCAACCTCAAATACAAAATATTGGACACATGGCATACAGTACAAGTTCATTATTATGGAAAGACAAAAAACAAGAGGTGTTGGGAGATTCGCAATAACTTCTTGTTGGTAAATCCAAATTAGTTCATACCTATGGAATTGGAAAGAGGGCGCATTAGGATACAACAGTACAAACTTTCAGACCCAGAGGAGCAGAAATTTAGAATTTACATCAATTTCAAGTTTACCTTAAAACTATCTTCCAATGAGGGTTTGAAAAGGTACGCCGTTTTTAATTTTGATTAACTTTGAGTAGAAGTATCTAATTGTGGTGACACCTAAGGTGTGATATCTATTTATATTGTTCAAAATTCTAAAGACTCACACTCCATCCAAACCACCAGAGGATCCATCCTCGACTTATGATGAAGGGAAGACCGCTCTTTTCGAGTGTCTAAGTTGGAAGATATGATTAAAGGGTCTGTGAAAAAAGTTGATTTGGATAATTTAGAGGATAAGTTGATGGGGAATATGACAAATATTGTTATCTCATACAAAATTCAAGGGATACTCTTCCTACAAATGATGATGTGTTCCAGTATACTCAAGAGGATAAATATAATTCTCATGTTCAGAAACCTTCCATGAATAAGAATATTCCAAGAGGAAATGATTATGGTAATGGAAGTCATCAGGGATGGTCACCAAGGGGTACACAACTTCCCAAGATTGACATGAGAAATTTTGATGGCAATGATCCAATAACACGGATATTCCAAATGGAGCAATTCTTTGATCTACACCAGGTTCCAACTTTGCAAAAGGTAACTATTGCATCATTATATTTAGAGCCTAATCAATTTGTATGGTACCAATGGCTTTGTGACCGTAAAAATGACTTTATTATATATTGGTATATATTCACCAAAGAATTGATTGCACATTGTGGGGATGTTAATAGCAATACCTTCTTTAGCTAGTTAATAAATCTCAAGCAAAAAGTTCCAGTTGCAAAGCACATCAAACAGTTTCAGAAGCTAAGTCTTAGAGTGAAGAACATTTCAGAAGATAATCTGTTGGATCTTTTCATTGGAACCTTGAAGGATAACATTCAACATGAGGTGCATCTCTTTGAACCACCATCCTTGGAGAAGGCCTTCATGATGGAAAGGAAGGTTGAAAGTAAAAATATGACGATGGCTACTAGAAAGAGCACCTCCAAGACATACCGAGAGAATATTGTTACTTCTTCTAACCCACCTCAAAGGTTGACACCTCAACAAATAGAGGAAAGAAGAGCAAAAGGCCTATGATTTAATTGTGACAGCAAGTATAATAAGGGACATAAGTGTGGTGAGAATAAATGATTTTACATAGAATGTGAAGAGGAAGAACCAAAAGAACAAGAACCATCTCCAGATGAAGAAATAGAAGATACTACTTCAAAAGAGATTACTCCCACCATATCATGTCATGCATTGGTTGGAATGAGCACTCCTCAAACTCTCAAGATCGGAGGATTTATCAAAAAGAAAAAGGTAACAATGTCGATTGATTCTGGTAGTACTCATAATTTCACTCACTATAAATTAGCAAAACTCTCAATTGCTTTGTATATCCAACACAGAGTTTCAAGTAATGATTGCAGATGGAGGAACTATCAACTGCTCAGGGAAATGTCATAATATAAATCTTACTATAGGAGAATATGTATTGAATAGTCCAATGATTGTTATTCCAATGGGTGGTGTTGATGTTGTCTTAGGAGTTCAATGGTTACAATCTTTGGGAACTGTGGCTTTTAATTTTCAGGAGCTTTTCATGAAACTTTTATGGGAAGGAAAGGAATATGAATTACATGGTATCACAAGGAAACCAAGCAAGGTGATAAGCTCTAATGGTATGACAAAATTGATGAAAAAGGGACATCAAGGTGTAATTGCACAATTATGCTCATTAGATGTTCAAACATCTAAGCCTCCTATTTCCCCAGATCTCCAAAGGTTCATTAATAAGCATTCCCAGGTATTTGAAGATATTCTGAAATGTCTTCCACCTGTTCGATATTTTGATCATGCTATTCACTTAATCCCAGGAAGTGTTCCTCCTAACATCACACCTTGCAGATACCCCTATGGACAGAAGAGTGAAATTGAGCGTATGGTTGAAGAAATCTTAGAGGTTGGAATAATTAGGCCTAGCCAAAGTTCTTACTCTGCACCAATTGTAATTGTACACAAACCGGATGGATCATGGAGTATGTGTCCAGATTATAGAGAGCTTAACAAGATCACCATTAAAGATAAGTTTCCCATTCCTGTCATTGATGAATTGTTAGATGAATTACATGGAGCAATTTTATTCACAAAGTTGGATCTTCGTTCTGGGTATCATCAAATTAGAATGAAAGATGAAGACATCCCAAACAACAACATTTAGAACTCATGAAGGTCATTATGAATTTCTAATCATGCCATTTGGTCTCACGAATGCACCTTCCACATTTCATGGTTTGATGAATTCCATTTTCAAGCATTTTCTTAGAAAATTTGTGTTAGTATTCTTTGATGATATACTAATCTATAGCAAGTCTTGGGAAGAACATGTTCAACATGTTGACAAGGTACTACAACTACTACAGGAGCAACAACTATATGCAAAACCTTCCAAATGTTTCTTTGGGGTGAAGGGGGTAGATTATTTGGGTCATATTGTATATCATGAATGTGTCAATGCATACCCTAACAAAATTAAAGCCATGATAGACTGGTAAATTCCCAAAAACCTGTAGAATCTTCAAGGATTCTTAGGTTTGACAAGGTACTACCGCAAATTTGTTCGAAATTATGGAAGAATAACAGCGCCTCTAACAACATTATTGAAGAAAGATGTATTTTCTTGGACTCCAGAGGAAACTCAAGCTTTTGAACAACTTAAACGGGCAATGTGCACAACTCCTGTATTGGCCACACCAGACTACACAAAAACCTTTATTGTGGAATGTGATGCTTCGGGAAATGACATTGGCACTATTCTAATGCAAGAAGGACACCCACTTGCTTTCACAAGTCATCCAATCAAGGGAAAGAACTTACAAAAGCCCATTTATGAGAAGGAAATGTTGGCAATACTACACGCTCTTAAGAAATGGCGTCCTTACCTAATAGGTAGGCACTTCAAGGTCAAAACAGATCATGATAGTCTTAAATACTTCTTGGAACAGAGACTATCTTCAGAAGAGCAACAAAAGTGGGTAACCAATATGTTGGGATACGACTTTGAAATCATCTAAAGAAAGGGGAAACACAATGTGGTGGAAGATGTACTCTCCAGAAAAGATGAAGATGTTGGGGCATTACTTTGTTCCATTTCCATTCTACAACCAGATTGGATAGTAGCAGCCAGGGAGAATGGAAAAAGACCTATCTGTGCAGATGCTCATTAAAAAACTACAGAATGATCTCAGTGTATCAGATACTTTTTTGTGGAAAAATGATTCACTATGGTATAAGGATCACTTATACTTATGCAAAAACTCCCAACTCAAGCAGAAGGTCATTTCAAAATTACATGCCTCTCCTATAGGTGGGCACTCAGGATTCCTGAAAACTTACCACAGGGTCAAGAAGGAATTTTTTTGGGAAGGTCTTAAATCTAATGTTCAAAGGTTCGTGGTTGAATGCTTGGTTTGCCAACAAAATAAGGGTGAAACAGTTAAGACCCCAAGACTTTTACAACCATTAGACATACCTTACCAGCTCTGGGAGGAAGTCTCCATGGATTTTATCACAGGTCTACCCAAGTCCGAAGGAAATAATGTTATTATGTTGGTTGTTGATAGACTCACGAAGTATGCACACTTTTTTGCACTCCCTCACCCTTTTAATGCAAGTACAGTAGCTGCAACCTTTATTGAAACTGTTCAGAAGTTACATGGAAATCCGAAGATTTTGTAAGTGATAGAGATCCAATTTTCACTGGAAAATTTTGGACTGAATTATTTTCCTGTTTGGTGTTCGGGTACACAGGGTACTACCAAAGGACTGAACACAAAGAGCAAGCACTTCACACAAACAGATCACAGATCAACACACCGATGTTTTGACGTGGTTTAAACCCTCTTGAGGGAAACACTCCACGGCCTCGGCCAAATAGCTTCTACAGGACAATTTATTATGCAAAGAAAGAAAGTTACAAATGAGCTTCTCATAATCGATCAACTAAACAATGACCCTCCATGCTCTTTAAATAGAGATCATGGACCAATCGGGTGTTAAGCCACGGATCAAGGTTAGATATGATCTAAGAGAAGTTGAGCCGTCAGATCACTCTATGTCGGGAACATATCGTGACCGTCGGATTAAGTATTTACAAATGCATACTAATGCATACTAAAGAAACACACTATCCCTGACGGATATATTACACAAGTTGATCTTAACTAACTCCTAAGTGTCTAAATATCCTAACATTTTGGTACTCAATTGGCTCACAGTTCATCTTATCACCCTCAATCTTATGGGAAAACTGAGATAGTGAACAAGTGTTTGGAAGGCTATCTGCATTGCTTTGCATCTGATAAACAAACACAGTGGGTGAAATGGTTGTCTTTGGCAAAATGGTGGTACAATACTTCCTTCCATACATCATCGAAAATGTCTCCATTTATGGCATTGTATGGGTACCAACCTCCATCTATCACATCTCCCTCAAAAGGAAAATCTAAATCTAAAGCCGTGGAAGATCACATAGAACACCAGCAAGAAGTTCTCCATATACTTAAGGACAACCTGACTATGTCAAAAAACAGGATGAAACAACAAGTTGATCAACATCACAGTGAAAGGAGTTTTGAAGAAGGGGATTGGATAGTACTCAGGCTACAACCTTATAAGCAGATGTCTCTCAAGCTATTAAAGAAGGACAATAAATTAGCACCCAAGTATTATGGTCCTTATAAAGTGTTGCAAAAGATTGGTAGTGTGGCTTACAAATTGGAGCTCCCTTCATCTTCAAGAGTACATCCAGTTTTCCATGTTTCTTGCTTAAAGAAGGTAATAGGAGACAAGATGCCAATTCAAACAATCTTGTCGGAGCTTGATGAAGAAGGAAAATTCATATTGGAACCTGAACAAATCATTGAAACAAGGACTAAATAGCTACAAAATCGGGCTATTACTGAGTACCTTATAAAGTGGAAGAACTTACCAGTTGAAGATTCGACATGGGAAGATGATTCCTTCATACAGAGGCATCTGCAACTAATCAAGCGTTGATGACAACACTTGTCTGAAGGGGAGGGGCATGTTAAGCCCTAAATATGGGCACATTTCTTCATATATTGTGGTTCATTACATTATTTTTTATGTCAACTTTGGTCCATTAGTGGTAATTGTCATTAGTATGGTTATATTAGTTATGTTGCCTTGGGTCAGTTAGTTGGGATTGTACCCCTTAGTCTCCTATATATAGGAAGGAGACCTTTCATTTGGAGTATCTTGTCTTGTCTTGTCTTGTGTACTTAGTACATTCTATAAGGAGGTTGCCCCCTCAAAGAGGCTTGTTATTCAACTATTTTCTTCAATCAAGTCGTGGAGTACTCTTTCTGATCTATTTATGCTCTTTTCATACTCTTTTTGGAAATTTGTTGCATAACACTTTACTTGGTCCAACTAACGCTATGGTTCTAAGCATATTTCATGTCGCCTGGATTGCTTCTTAATACCATAAACATCAACGATGGATGGACTAGTTCTTGATTATGGTATCCTCCCAATTGTTGGATCCAACCACTGGTCAATACAACTTGAGTTGGATATCATAGGTATAACCAAGCATCGCCCTTTTCGATTTGAAAAATTTTGGTTGACTCACCCAGAATTCAATGAAAAAATAAAACAGTGGTGAGACGAAATTGTTATTCCTCATGGTACTTTAATGTTTAAATTCCAAAAGAAGCAGAAGGGTATCAAACAAAAGCTGAGAGAATGGAATAAGAATACCTTTGGGAACATTTTCCAAGCCTAGTAATTGCTAGAACAATGTCTCAAGGAGATCCAACTAGCATATATTGCCCAGGGCCAAACTGAGCAACTTCAAAAAGAGGAGCTTCTAGTGAAGCAACAACTTGAGGAGTGCTATGCTCAGGAAGAAATAATATGGTGACATAAATCAAGGGTTCAATGTTTAAAGGAAGGGGAAAAAATACAATTTTTTTCCATCAATCTATGATCCAATGCAGACATATAATCCGCATAATCAATCTGAAGAATGCACAAGGGTAGTCCATCATCATCCACAAGAAAATTGACATGAGCTCACCTCATATTATAAAGACCTTCTCTCAGAGCCAATTCAGGATCGTTCAACGACAATCAATAAGATTGTAAGGAACATTCCTTCCCTAGTCTTGGCTAATTAGGATGAGGCCCTAATGAGACCAATCACTCAAGAAGAGGTTGATCGAGCCATTCATGACATGAAAGTAGGTAAAGATATGGGTCCCGACGGTTTCACTACGAACTTCTTCCACCACTATTGGCACCTCATCTGTGAAGATGTTTGGAAACTTATTGAAGATTATAGAGCATCAAGAACAGTTCTTTCATCCCTCAATGCCACCTTCACAACTCTTAATCTAAAGGAAGAAAGGCCCTCAAACCCGATAATTTTTTGACCTATTGCTCTTTGTAATGTTATATGTAAGATCATAACTAAGTTCATTGCTCTCCATCTCAAACCAATCCTTACACACATAATTTCTCATGAGCAGACATGCTATGTGGAGGGAAGGCAGATTCCAGACAACGTTATTCTTGACCATGAGGTTATCCACTCCATGAAAACTTCAAGATCTCAAGGTATTATCCTCAAACTTGATCTTTCTAAAGCATTTGACAAGATAAGCTAGCAGTATATGCGTAATCTCCTCTTGGCTTTTAATTTTTTCCTAGAATGGGTAAATTGGGTCTTAAATCTCACTTCTTTTGCATTCTTTTCCATCTTGGTTAATGGATCTCCATCTGTTCCCTTCCATCCCTCTCATGTCATTCGCTAGGGTGACCCTTTATCAACTTTCTTATTTGTTATTATGGCGGAAGGCCTAAGTAGGGGTCTCAAAGATGACACTGAGAATGGATCCCTCCACGAGATATCCTTTCATGGTCTTGAAACTCCCATTACCCACAACCAATTCGTGGATGATACAATGATGAAGGGTCATCCCACGGTTAGGGAATCCAATGAGATTCGGTGCATTCTTGATGTTTTCATCACTACCTCAGGAACCACTATCAACCCAGACAAATCAAAAATATTCTTTTTTAACACCGCTTGTTTAGTGCAATCTCACATTTCAAGAATTATGGGATTTCGCAGGAGCTCCCTTCCTTCCAAATATGTAGGCAACCCTCTCATGGATAATGTGATTTGAAATAACACTTGGGAATATTTATTGGATTCCCTCAACCGACACTTATCCTCTTAGACCTTCCACTCCCTAAATATTTATAGTCATTTTCTACTTCTCAAATCGATCCCCTAGGACATCCCCATCTACCTTTTCTTGGAACTGGCTACCCCTAGTTTAATTCTCAAAAAAATAAGAAACATACCAAGACGTTTTTTATGGTAGGGAAATAAAGAAGGGTGGAAATGGGCTCTTGTAAAGTGGTCATAGATATACAAACCCAAGCTTGTAGGCATACTTGGTCTCCAGGATCCCCAAACACTTAATCTAGTCTTGGGGGCTATGGCTTAAATACCCGAAGGAAATTTGGGGAAAACTTTGGAGACATAAATACACGCCGGGATTAATAGACAAACAACTCATCCAATGGAATGAGCAAAAAGTTGGCTCCCATATTTGGATCGTGACCTAGCAGATTCATGACCTAATACAGGAGCATGCTTTTGGGGAAGTTAGGGATGGAAAACACACAAATTTCTGGACCGATTCATGGAAGCAACTCCCTCCCCTTATTGAGGAGCGTAATCTCAATGAGCTTCGTCTCATTCTCCACAATCCCAACTTTAATAGGGTTGTGGAATTTTGGAATGAAGGAATTGATGAAATGACATGGAGACAATGGAAAATGTCTCAGGAGGACCTAAATATCCCACATGAAAAAAACTTGGAACATTGGTACAGGGAGATGAGTAGTAGGAAAATCATAAGCATAACCGGGCCCGATATTCTTAGATGGGGACATTCTCCTAAAGGTACCTTCACTATGAAAGAAGATCATTACTTAAAAGATCATGTGGCCCTATCACCATTGATAAATGCCTAAAAAACTATATGGACCTCCAACTTGTGGCCTAAATTCAACAACTTTCTATGGTTGGTAATGCACCAAAGTATTCTTACATGGGACAACCTAAGAAGAGAAATTTCACGGGTCCCTCTATTTTCCTCCTTTGTCATCAACATGAGGAAACTATGGAACATCTACTCAATCAATGCAGATTCAACAATCTCCCGTGGGATCAAATGTCAATAATAATGCGCACATCAGATAGACAACATGACAGCATTATCCAAACTATATCATCTAAAGAACCTCAGTATTAAAAAATTCCATCCTTAATAAAATATGATAGTTGTTGCTAGGCTTCATTTTATGTCACAATTGGAAGGAAAGAAACAAAAGGACATTCCTATATAAACAGCTCCCTTGACCACAAGTTTGGGATCAAATAAAAAAATCGATTATTGAAACAATAAATATCTTTGTCTGGAGTGCATAGGATTACTCTTGCACCCCTAAGGAACAACTAATATTATCTAATTGGGGACTGAAGGCCCCCACCTTATTTGCCCTATCCAACAACTGACTTGCATCTCCCTCTAGTCCTTATGCCTAGAGTCTTTGTTGTGGGAAATATGCACAAGAGGAGTGCAACACTTCCCACTTTGGTGGAAACCTTTGAGGTTGTCAACAAGGCCCAGTATTGTAGTACAAAAAGCAAATGTGATTGACCCCAAATTGATCATTCAAGCCCTTGCTAGTGATTCGCAACAAAATAAAAACAAAAAACTTGAAATAACTTGAAATAAAACAAAAAGAGGTGAGAGGATACAAATCACAACAAAGAGCAAATGCATGAACCAATTTAGATTGCCCAATGGTCAAGCTTGTTACAAGAAGTGTCACCTAGGAGGTGTTGAAGTGAAGCCAACAATCTCCTTTAGGGAGGTCCTTTTTGTCCACGCTAAATTATAGATAACTTGTGAGGGAGCAATAGGAGAAACACTTGCCCCTTGGAGGAAGGTGGCAAGGGAGCTTGAAGGATGCTTGGAGGTATGGGAAGAGGTGGAAAAAGTTCCAACACAATTCCTGTAGCATAACCTTGCTCTAATTTCTCCTTTCTAGATGCATGCCCATGGTTTCCTTTTATAGGCCAGGAGGTCGCCAAGAAACAACTAGATCCAAACGTGAACCCATTAACTCTATGATTTGGCTCCACAGTACACAAAGGGGGGCCATTCAATGAACCCAGGTACACAGGGAAACCAAATTCAAATTATTGGAGGTGATGGGGCCTTTATGAGACTTCAATGCATTGTGGGTGGTTGAGATCGAGCAATTTTGACAGTCGCGTGGATTTCGAAGGGAAACTCGCGCTAGTATAGCACAGACACATGACAGATAATACGCACTATAGTGCGCCATATCACAAGATGAACCGCATTATATTTTTATTTATTTATTTTTTGGCATCTTTTGACTCATGATACTTTCTGTATCTAATGGGGAGGCCTTTGGTGGGATGCATGTTGTATGTTGATGACGCCTTACTGCAATATTAGCCAAAATGTCGCATGTGTGTGAAATTTAGGCATTAACAGATGCCTGGTGATGTATGAGGTTCGAAAGGTATTGTAGAGCAGATAATGCATCATTTTTTCTTTCGGTGTATGTTTTCCCATGTGCTCGGAAGTTCTTTAGCGAGTGTGGACAGAAGGTTCCCTTGGGGGAATATTGATAGTGATAACGAGTGAAGTTGTAACAAAGAATAATGTTTTATACAAAAGAGGTGGGCATACCCATGCTCGTGGAAATATATCAAGATGACTACAATAAGGGGAGGCTGAGTAAGGTGGCTTCATTCCATGTAAGAGTAACTGAACCTGGAAATGTTGGTACAAATGCCGAAGGAGTGGAACTATTGACGGGGTGGGGGACTGAAAGACTAGTGAGGTTGTTGAATGTAGGACCCCATTGTGCTACTGCTACCATGATTTGGAAATGTGAACACAGATACCTTTGAAATGTATGTCTATCCCTGATGCAATATATGTGTTTTTATTGAGCATATGAGAGATGACTAAGTTAGGGAGAACAAATGACTCTCCCTACCTAGTCCGAGGTGATTCCTTATATTGATTGAAATGGATTTCAAGGTACAACTGCAACTCTCATAATATGAGGATTTGGTGTCAATGAGAGTTGAAGCACATGATAAGATGAGGGTTTTATCATGAGAACCAAGATCATGTTGTAATCAACTATAAGACTAACAAACCTGACACAAGACTAGCTAGTAAGCGTGAGGCTCATAACTTGCTTTGATTGATGTCAACTTTGGGATTTATTGACAACAACATTCTTCAAACAAAGGTACAGGGTGTAACAGAGGGATACAAACTATAGATGAAGGGTTTTGTTGGGGACACGACACTGAGGGTGATGGTGACAATCAAAACGCATAATTTTGGGGATAGGGAGACTCAATGGCATCGATCAAAGGAGACCAGGGGTTGCTGCCAAAAGAATAATAATATTCCTATGGTTGTAAGTGGATTGGGGAATCGTTTTCCCATAAAGAATAATTGACGTGGTCCCCACGGTTTCGCTGGTTTCAGGGGACCAATTCAATGATGGTGGTATTGGTGAATCAAGGATCAATTTGATGATGGGCGAAATTCCCACGGTTTTGAGTGGGCCAGGGAACCTTTTTTTGAACACAGCAACACATTGAGAGGGGGGGGGTGAATCAATGTGTGACAATTTTTTAACCTCCTCTTAACAATTGCAACAATATAAATCTAAACATCAACTATTAGAAGTTAGGCATGTCATCTACATTTATCAAACACATTAACCATAAAGCCACATCAACAAAAGAACACAAGATATATGTATGGTAAAATTTTTATATGTTTGTGGAAGAAAACAATATTCGTGATTACATAAGCACCAATTGATACAAACATCACCATCTCTCAATCTAAGGCCCAACTTGGTCTTCTCAGTTGCAACTGAGAAAGGGTCGAGGAATCCAATCCCCAAGGTTGCAAGAATCAACTTGCAATGATGAAGTCAATCCAAACCATCTCTGTCTACAGTCCCAAATCAATCAACTGTTGCTCATCATCAACCTGCTCTGCTACACAGGAATCCCCAAGTCATCAAGAGGTTTGCGTATATGCCAAGTCATCCAAGGTACTGCACAATACAATGTTGCTCATGTCAAATCAGTTCATGTCTTCAAAGGTCTACACATGTCATCTAGGTTGCTCAAGTCTTCAAAGTTATGCACATGTAGAGTCATCAAATGTCTACTCATGCTATGTCCAGAAAGGTCTGCTAAATGATTCAAGGTCATCAAAGGTATTCTCAATATGATGTTGCACATGCGAGTCAACAAGAGGTCTGCTTTTAATGTAAATAAGCTATCAAGCTATCATACTGTCAAGTCAAACAATGTCACTACTTGCAAGGATATTACTGCTCAAGCATTAATTAAATCATCATAAGGAAGTCATCAAGCTAGTACAACCAAGTGCTTAAGCATTACTACTATTGATCTACTGCTCATGCCAATCTACTTCTCATGTACACCATGCCAAACATCAAAGAGAATTTGCTCAATCATTAATGGTTTGCTCATGTCTCCCTTTCGCATTGAACTTCTTCAAATTATGACTTCAGAGGTGTCCAAGAACAAGTTGATCTTACCACAGTTCTATGATCACTATCTTTATCATGTAATGTTCAAGGCTTCACAGTCAACATCAAGGAGCTTGTGTAAAGTCACTGGTTTAGACCACAGAGATGTCACCTCATTACTTTTAGACCTTCAAAATTTCATTTGTATGTGTCTTTGGCTGCTTGAGTGGATGTCTCAGTTAGGAGCAAGTCAGAGTGCATGCTTTCGAGAGTTGGACATGATGTTTTGGATAACTTTTGTGATGTCCTGCTTCAACTGTCTTTAGACTGCCTTCATAATGGAGTGCCACTATGGACAATGCTCCTTCATAATTTCTTCATTGTTCAATTGTATCTCTTGAATGCCTTTACTTAACCAGACTTCAAATTGGTCGCCTCGGATCTACTGCTAACCAGTATAGTCTGCATCAATGAATTTCTTCACTATAATTTAGGATTGTATGTCAACTATGCAATCTACTTCAAATCCTTCTACATTGTGACTGTGCAAACTTCGAATGCAACCTCAAAATATGTTCTTGAACAATATCAAAACCATGTCCTAGATGCCTCCTTTTTACTGTCACCATACAACCTTAAAACAATTGAGCATCCTCTGTTAAACAAACTCAGAGATCTCATCCACAAAACAGGGAAGCATACTGCTATTAGAGTCTTCAAAAATTAGACCATTGAATTGATCACCGAAATCAAAGAAGAGAACCGCGACTCCCTTAGAATTAATGCACCTGAAAATCAGAGATCATAAGGCTTGATACTTTTGCTCAGGAATATTACCCTAGGGTTGTCTCATACCTCTTTTACCCGAAATTTCAGAGCTTGTAAACTTCAACAACTTCAAACACCAAATGAGGCGAGTTCCCTTTATATTTATACACTTCAATGACTCATTTTACTGGGCTGACTTAACTTTTTTTATAATAAAAAAATAGTATCAATTTGAGCTTTTAATGGAGCAAACCTGTCATATAAAAATATGATTTAATGTCACTTTTATTAGGAACCGACCTCATTTGTTGATCCAAATTCCCTTTTGACTGGGCCGACCTGCTTATTGTTTGTAAGGGCAAGGAAACTTCTAAATATTCTTAATTAAATACTTCATTTTTTAGGATTTGATCCCCTTATCAACATCCACTTCAAGAATATTTCGAATGCTAGGCAGGGGACTTCTCTAAGGCTTATTTCTTATTTTTTTTGCCATGTCAAGTTCCTTTTTAGGGCTTCTTCAAAGACATTTAAGTGTGAAGGGATCCACAACCATGGACATTTTCAAAGGCTCAAAGGGGTGGTCAACCATGTTTATAAGAAGATCATAAAAAATAACAAAGGCCCCAAACCACCAAAACACCATATGTTTGGATTCCAAGACCCAAACCTCCAGGTGTAAGAGAACCATCATGACCATCATGTAGGAGGAACTTACAACGTGATCCAACAAAAAGATAAGTCTTCATCAAAGACTTCAACAGCAGTGTATGGGCGTCTAGTAGCATCCACAAGGGTTTCGACATCTAGAGGGCATCATCGTCACATGTGATGGTATCATTATCATAGCAAGAATTCTTCAAGTCTTCAAGTTCCACTTTAACATATGCAATAGCATCATGATGGCATCAAGCCACAATGTCTTCAACAAATGACCACAAAATGGGTCATTTGTACCACTAGAGCACACACCATCCGTGAATGGGTATTAAATACCCAAGTGTGGGTACTAACATAATCCAGACCTGTGTAATCATCCATCTGACCATCGTGTGTGGACATGAGCAAGATACCGCACAAAAGATACCATGAGTATGTGCAAGTGTCCATGAGCCAGTCCATACCTATCCATCAAGCTTGTCCATTGCAAGGGACATTGGTGACATCAATGATAGCTGAAAGGGCCATTACAAGTCACATGTTGGCATCAATGGAAATTCAATCAACACCTTTTTCATGATGAGGTGATGGTTGTTTTAAAAATGCGAAGATGCGTTCCCCATGAGTCAATGCCATGTAGATTTTTCTTGTGGGAATAATTGAATAGCCTTAGTTTCTTCAGAGGGTAGGGGCCCCATTGTGGTCTTCGCAGGTTTAATGATACGAAGAATATTGCATATAGTGGATTACTCAAGGAGGTATGAGTAGTTAATTCTGGTTATTGATCATAACATGTGTCGAGGAATTTAATGGCATCGATTGTTGAAGGTGGGGGAGTAAATGCGCATCTATAAAATTCTGAACTATGGGTTTGATCATTTCAAGGTGGATCAAATGCCTCAAACTTGTGGAAGGGCGACGTCATCGGTGTCAAGTTATGACTGGGATGCAATGGTGCGCACACCCATGGGGGAAAGATGCTACCCGCAATAGTGACATTGATGCCATATCATTACTGGGGATGAGGAAACTATGGTTATCAACAGGAGTATATGGTAAATGTAATGCAAATAGAGGGAAGACATTGCCTATATGCCATTTTTGAGATGATACCTGTGATAGAAGTTCGGTGCCATTGCTGGGGGGAGTCTTGTTCTTATAATGGAAAAACAAGAGGTAGTTAGTTCTTAGTTGTTATCCTGCACACGTGGCGCAAATACCAAGTGTAATAAAGAACGTGACAAATGTATTGACGATGCGGAAACAATAACCAAAAATATTGCGCACTTGTGGATTGTGCGTGAATCAGGGATAGAACTGTTTGACTTAAAACCCATTGACAGGGCTGTTGATGCTAATTCCTTCAAGGTCCATTAAGATATATGCCCCTTTGGTTAGGCACTATTTTTTGACATAGGGTATTGTCCATTTAGATACAAATTTACTTGGTCTCGGTTTGTTGTCTTTCTTGGCGTTGAAGATGAAGACAAAGTCTCCCTTGTTAAAGGTGTAAGGTCGAACTTGGCGGTCATAGTGTGATTTGGAGCGCACCTTCATGGGCTCGTTTTGTTGGAGCGAGTCTTTACTCCCTTCATCGAGGTGTTCTAATGTAAACAACCATTGTTCGACGGTCGGGGTATTAGGTAACAACTCCACAACTAATTAGGGTGTAGGTATTTGGCACTCAATGGGTAATATTACATCTAGTCCATTATGAGGTGAAATGGAGTAAATCTAGTGGTCATCTTGATTGAGGTTTGGTATGCCCAAAGGGCAGGGAAGAGCATATGGTGCCAATTGGATTTGTTCTTGTTTACTATGCTTTGCAGCATAGTCTTAAGAACTTTGTTTATGACTTCAAATTGGCCATTGGCTTGAGGATAGTAGGACGTTGAGAATTCATGTTTGAATCCTAACAATCGTGATAGTTCCTCAATATTATGATTGCCGAAGTGGGTTCTATTGTCAAAAACTAACTGTTTAGGTACTCCAAAGCATGAAATGACGTGGTTAATGAAGAATCGTGAAATAATGGTGCTTGTGTAGTCTAATGTGGGCATTAATTCATCCCACTCAGCAAAATATACAACTGCACCATGATATACTTGTGGCCTTGTGCAGAATTAGGGCGACATTCCATGAAATCAATTTCCCATTTGAAAAATGGACCAACGATGATTATTAGGTGGAGGGGGGCAAGGGGGGCCTATGTCTTGCAAGAAAAGACTTAACAATTGGAACATCTTTTAACCACGTAGACACAATCCTTGAATATGGACAACCAACAATATCTAGCGTGGAGTATTTTTTAGGTGGTGACCAGACCTGAGAGGTAGCCCCCTCATGCTCCGCTGTGATAGTCATTGAGGACTTGCTCGGATTCCTCATGAGTTAAGCAACAACGTAGAATAGTGTTGACCCCATGGCGATATAATACATATCCAAGGAGAATATATTGTGGGGCTTGATGACAAATGCACTGACAATCATCACGGGATAGGGGCGGGGCAAAATTCTGAGTGCGGAGATAGGTTAAAATATCGCCATACTATGGATCGTTGTTGGCTACGAGGAACAATTGTTCATCTGGTAAATGGTCATGCACAGGTTATCTCGAGGTAGTGTCTCAGAGATTAGTGATAAGTTCAATGAGAGACAAGGCTTTCTTGTTGTTAGGGATCACAAACTCAAGATCGAATTCTTGGAGAATAACAATCCAATGCACAAACTTACTGTTGATAAGCCAACAGCTAAGTATGTATTACATGGGGTTTGAGTCGTCAACCACTTGTTTTGTGGAGTAAGATGTAGTGTCGTAATTTTTATATTGAGAGGATGACATCTAAGGCAAGATTTTCATCATGAGAGTAGTTGAGTGTTGGTCCTGCCAATGTTTTTATAATGTAGTAAATGACATGTTCATTGTGACCATTATCCTGTTGGACCATAACACTTGCAATAGCGGAAGCTAACGTTGATATATAGAGGATAAAATCTTTGTCAAAATTTGGTGGGGAGATGAAGGGGGGCAGAAGCCAAGTCTTGCTTCAGTGGATAGAAATAACTTTGGTCTTGTTCATCCCAATTGAAAGGGATATATTTCATAAGTAGGGAAAGAAACCCGTGTGCCTGAGTGGCATAATTTGGGACAAAACACCTAAGGAAGTTGGCCTTCCCCTAAACATTTTGAAACTAGCTTCATATTCGTGGAGGAGGCAAGTCAAGAATGGCTTGGAATTTTGATCGGTTGATAGTGATCCCTTCCTTGGATACTATGAATCCTAATAATTGTCCTGCGGTGACACGAAACACGCATTTTAGGGGATTTAAGCGTATATTATACTCATGACAATGCATAAAGATGGTGCGTAGGTCGCTGAGGTGATGGCATCGTTTTTTAGACTTGGAAGTTAGGTCATCTAGGAAGGCCAGGATGATATGGGCTAGGTCGTCGAAAACATATGCCATGGCCCTTTGAAAGGTGGCCCCAACATTCTTTATCCCGAATAACATGACCTTGTAAGCGAAGGTGCCCTAATGTGTTGTAAACGTCGTTTTATACTAATCTCGAGGGTGGATTGATATTTGGTTATAACCAGAAAAACCATCCATAAAGGATAACATTTCACTACATGTTCAGGGATCAACGATTTGGTCGATGAAAGGGGTCAGGTAATTATCTTTGGGGTAGGCTAAGTTGAGATCATGGAAATCAATATAGACTTGAATGGTACGTTGCTTCTTGTTTATAGGGAAAGGGTTGGAGATCCAAGATGTACAAGCAATGGGGAAAATGAACCCGACCTACAGTATTTTTTTTTATCTCAGCATTGATAGCGGGGGTCTTGGAGGGGTGAACAAGTCATTGGTTCTGTCTAACCGGGGTGGCATTGGGCCAAGTGTCGATGCGGTGTTTGACAATTGAGGGATATAATCTCGACATCTCTTCATATGACCATGCAAAAACATCTTGAAATTCTTTGAAGAGGGTGGTGGAGTCAATGATTTCTTGTGGTGAACATGAAGCACCAATCGAGATGTTCTCAATTACTCCTGGTGTGACAAAAATATCAACTTGAATCGTGGGAGAAATATTAGCTAGATTGTCGTCTTCGAGAGCATCAGGGGACGGGGTGGGGTTTTTGAACCAATTGATGTGACTAGGAGGTAGATAATATTTTGATTCAATCGTGTATTGTTGGGCCTCTGAAGTGATCAATGGGTCATTAGTGGGGACAAATGATGACCTATGATGGAGGTCATCGCAGGGGGGTTCATCTAAATGCATGGCTTCCATTATCTCTTCATCCGTGGAGAAGAAATATTCCTCTAAGATGTCTTCATCGGAAGAAAAGGAATCGTCAGAGTTGGTATGCATGGATTGACTAGTGAGGGGACCGTTTGGTCCGATAGAGCCAAACTGAGCGATAGAGTCACTTGATGGAAGGGGTATTGAATCAAGATGAAGGATGTCCATATAGTGAAGGGGGATTGGGGGAGGAGGGGGGATCTCATCTTGTGGTAAGACTAGAAGATCTAAGTTGTCTGGGGAAACTAGTGCTGGGGGACCATCACCGCCAAGGTGAGGAGAAAACACTGGTATGTTTGGCTCTTCAATCTCATCAATAAAGTCATTGTCTACATTCATAAGAAACACCAACTTCCAATTTATGAGCACCAACTCAAAGGAGACTACAACCCCCTATCTTTACTATCTCCAACTGGAAGGAAGCACCCACTTCCTATATTTTCTAGAATCCAATAGAAGGAGGATACAACCCATTGATATCACAAGCTCCAACCTACCCTAGCACCACCCTACCACCCTAATATGAAGAAGAGTATCAATATGTCACTATCACTGTCTTTTCCACTGTAATTGTCACTATCACTGTCATTGTCACTATCACTATCATTGTCACTGTCTTCAAAAAACCCTAGAAATAGTCACCCATAGACTTCATCTCTCCTTTCGCTCCTTCAAATCCTTATTATCATCATCATATTCAAACCCTAGGTCATTCTAAGAGAGGAACCGTAGATCATGCCAAGAGATGAAACCCTAGTTCATGCACCAAGATCTTCACAAGAGGGAAACCCTAGTCCATAAAAACATGCACTTAAATCAACATAAGATCCTCCTCTTGAACTTCATTATACCATCTTTTACTTGCCCCAAAACCTTCTTATATATGTGCTTATCCCTTCGTAAACTTGCACTTAAGAGATGTGTACTTGGATGGTTCAAATAAAATGTCAAAGCGCTTATTTATACAAATGCTCCTCATTTTAATTACAACTATGTTAGGTCGGCCCTAACAAAATTATGTCCAATTAGGTTGCCCCTGACAAAAATTCTAGCCTAGTACAAAGAAAACTTAATATCTTGTCAACCACGAGGAGTTAGGAATCGTGCCACCTATCACTTGAAAGGTCTCATAATAGGTTATCTGATAATGGAATTTTTTCTTTCATTTGGGATACCTTTACGAGGTAAAATTCCTCTTTTGTCTTTAGCATCATCCTCATGATACTGCCCTTGGTTTTGTCTTCATGACCACTTCATGTCTTCATTAATGGGATTCTTTACACTTAACAACATCATGGTTATGTGGAAACTTCATTTTAGGGTCTTCTTTACTTGATCCATTTGTGTACAACTCAAAGTGGGCATGTGGGAATAACCACATGTTATCTCATCTTGTGAGGGCCATGCTTAACAACTACGCCATAAGGGGACCATTTGATGTCGTTACTTCAATGTCCTTTTACTAAGGTCGATATCAATGACAACCAAATTTCCAACAATCCCCCCCTTTGGAATTGATGGAAACTTTGTGAAACAACGTTGCTTCCCTTGCAAATATTATGTCTTCCTTGAGTCGATTCCTCCTGTCTTCATGCATCCTAACTTGAGATTTTTTTGTTGTTTTTCTCTCCCCCTTGAACAAAAATGACAAAAGGTGTATCTTCCTCTTGAGCTTGATCCTACTGCAACTCCCCCTATCAAAATTCATTCTCTTTAGGGATGCTCCCCCTAAACTCATGCTTCTCTTTGGGGCTGCTCCCCCTGTGAATCTTCTAATTTTCTTCTCCAAACTTTTGAAACCTTTTGTCTAGTAGATATTGCCATGTTGTTTCTGTAATTTCTTGCCATGTGTCCATAGTCACGACATTTGTAGCATTCAACATTTTGATTCATCATGCTTCAACAATCTCTTGTCATGTGTCCATAATTGTGGCACTTGTAACATTCAACATTGTAGCTCAAGTGGACACCTCCATTTGCTTGAGAATTTTCTCCCTAAGCTTTGTAATCTCTATCCCTATGCCCAAAATTTTTGCAAGAGAAACAATTATCAAGAAATATGCTTAGATACCTAGGTGTATAAGATCTTCTTGAGGGTGCAACATCTATGTATCCAGCTTTCTCTGAATCTTGCTGATGAATTATTCCTTTGTAGTCTCTGCCTTGATGGGAGATTCTGACAATGTCTGCATAACTCCTAACCTTCTCTTCATTTTTCTTTCTTAGTAGCTTGGAACACTCCTCTTCAACTTCCTTTGCTAGTGGTTTTGAGATTTCACCTTCTTCAACATTATTTTGTTCATCAAAACCCAAACCAGTCTCATCGAGTGGAGATCTTTGCTGGCTAAGAATGTCATCTAAGATCAATATGCTCTTCTCAAACTTCAAGTTTGTGGTAGCTGTCTTCTCCAATTCCTTCCGTAGAGTAACAATCTCAAACTCTCTTGATTGGAAAATTTCGTCCTTCTCCTTTAGTTGACTTGTTAAGACTTCTTCAGTTCTCTTTGCTTCTTCCACTTGAATTCTTAGGGAAGCAACAATATTTTCATTCTCTTTATTTAGTGAAAGGATCTCCAACTCTTTCCTTCGACAAAATTCTTTCTTCTCTTGAAGATGACTTGTTAGGTTTTCTTCAATTTTTTTGGCATCTTCTATTTGACTTCTTAGACCAACAATGGTATTTTCAACTTCTCGATATATCTGAAGAATTCCTTCTTGTTGCCTTATCGTCCCTTCACAAATAGTTCTTGACTCTTCTTCATGATCCATAACTTTCTTCAATTTCTTTCTTAGGTAAATAATTTCAGCTTCTTGCTTTTGTAGATTTGATCATTCTTTGTTTCTTCTTTTTTCTGAATCTGTCATTTCTTTCTGATGATCTTCATTTTCTTCATCAATAGGATTTGTAATCACGCTCAAGATGAAAGTTTCTTCTTCTTTTGAATCACTATCTTTCCCTTCTTCATATGGACACTCAACAATAGCATGTCCTATTCTTTCACATTTAAAACATTTAAAGAGTAACTTACTTGGTACCTTTTCAAGATTTGTTTCTTCTTCATCATCTACTTCCGCTTTTGGTGGCTCTTCCTTTTAAATGAATTTCTCAACTATGTAAATATCATGTACCTTGTCCCAAATCTCTTTAGTTGATTTACATGATCCCAAAACAAATTTCATAGGATCAGATAATCCATTTTGGATGGAATTTATTGCAATAACATTACCTTTTCTTGACTTCTTTTTAGTTGCATTTGCTTGTGGAACAATCACAACTGAATTCCAAACATTATCCCCAAGTGCCATCAAATATGCCTTCATATTTATGCTCCATGATTCATAATCTGATCCATCACACAATGGTGCATCAATCTCACCAAAACCTTATTGCTTTTCCATGTGCTTCAAGGATCTTCCTTCCAGTTGTTAAACTCTCCTGAAGGTAACCGGATTCGATACCAATTGATGGAAATATAAAAAAATAATGAGAGGGGGAATGAACCAATATTTATTATTTTTTACCATTTTAAAACTTCAAGTACAACATGTAAACATTAACTATTAACAATGACATTCATCATCACATAAATCATACACAGTGCACAAGAGTTTTATGGAAACAACCACGAAATGATTTTCTTATATTAAAACAAGATTACATTCATAGGAATCACCAACTCAAAGGAAGATACAACCCCCCTAGATTTACCAGCTCCAACTAGAAGGAAGCAACCATTTTATAGATTTTCTAGCATTCACTAGAAGGAGGCTACACCTCCCTTAGATCACAGGCTCCAACCTTCCCTAGCACCACCCTAACACCCTGATATGAATAAGAGTATCAATCTGTCACTATCATTGTCTTTGTCACTGTCACTGTCACTGTCACCATCACTGTCACTATCACTGTCTTTGTCAATGTTACTGTCACTGTCACAGTCACAGTCACCATCACTATCACTATCACTTTCATTGTCACTATCATTGTCATTGCCTTCAAAAAACCCTATAAATAGTGAACCATAGACTTCATCTCTCCTTTGGATCCTTCAAATCCTTAACATCATCATCATATTCAAACCCTAGGTCATTTCAAGAAAGGAACCCTAGATCATGCCAAGACATGAAACCCTATTCCATGTACCAAGATCTTCACAAGAGGGAAACCCTAGTCCATAAAAACATGCACCTAAATCAACATAAGATCCTCCTCTTGAACTTTTCTATACCATATTCTACTTGCCCCAAAACCTTCTTAGTTATGCGCTTATCCCTTCTTAAACGCGCGCTCAAGAGATGTGTACTTGGATGGTTCAAATAAAATGTTAGAGCGCTTATTTATACAAATGCTCTTCATTTTTAATTACAGTCATATTTGATCGGCCCTAACAAAATTATGGCCTAGTTAGGTCAGCCCTGACAAAAATTCTGGCCCAGTACAAAGAAAAATTCATACCTTCTCAACCACGGGGAGTTAGGAATCATGCCACCTATCATCAGAAAGGTCTCATAATAGGCTATCTAATTATGGAACTTGTTCTTTCATTTGGGATACGTTTATGGGGTAAAATTCCCCTTTTGTCTTTAGCATCATTCCCATGAGACTCCCCTTAGATTTGTTTTTCATGACCACTTCATTTCTTCATCAAGGGGCTTCTTTACACTTCACATCATCATGGTTATGTGGACACATCATCATCACTTTAGGGGCTTCTTCACTTGCTCCATTTGTGTACAACTCAAAGTGGGCATGTGGAAACAACCATATGTTATCTCATCCCGCAAGGGCCATGCTTAACAACTACACCATAAGGGTACCACTTTGATGTCCTTACTTCGATGTCCTGTTACTAAGGTTGACATCAATGACAACCAAATGTCCAACATTAGTAATATTTTTTCTATGTTTATTTTCATATAAATATTTATCATTTTTTTCATTGTGCTTTTCATTTCTCATGAAGATTTCTAAAATCCCAAAGGAAGAGCAACGTGACATCCAAAATATGCTAGTAGGTATGCCAAAAAAGGTGTACTAAGAGATGGTCAAAGAAATGAACATAACTGCATCATAGGGGGAGCATACCAACATCAACATGCATCAAATGTATGCAATGATTGTTTTAATTTTAATGTGCATAGAGTTTAATTATCACATGATTCAATTGTTTTGTTGTAGAAGAAACGAAAAAAATGGCATCCATTCAGTGCGATAATACGGAATGACAAGGTAAAAAGGGTTGATCACAAAGTTTGTGAGTACTTATGGTTTGATTTAGACTTCATAGTTTTTGTGATATTTATATCATAATTAATTTAAAATCGTACATGGGTGTTTTCTAATAGGTGCTAACATACAATGAAGAGCCATCCAATCATTTTACTAACAATGGATTAAGTAAGGGTTGTGAGTATATGTTGGGGTATCAAAGGTTAATTGAACAATTTGTAAGAAGCTATATTGTTTTATAATGTCCCTTATTTTATAATTAATGGAACAATAAGAAAAATTTAATTATATGTATGCTTTGTCATGGTGTATGAAACTCACATGAAACGAAGTATGGAGAGGAGCCAACAAAGGATTTATTTGTTGGACCTAATGTTGTCATTGATGTCAAATAGGTTTGGAATGCATGAGAAGCTTGAAGCCAGTTTGAAGATGTATATAGAACAAGATTTTCATTGATGTTAATATCAGTAGATTGTCATGGATCTAATGTTGTCATGTGAAGCTTGAAGCCTATTTAAAGAAGTATATAGAACAATGAGATAATTGTTGAAATGTGTAGTTAGCTAAATAGGCAAAGGATGCAAATGTGTACACAGGCATGCGAGTTGTCGAAGTGTGTAACATATAATTAGTATGTTGAAAGACCACAGTCAGAGTAGTAAAGGATGCTGATGTGTACACAAGCAGGCAGATGACCAGTGCATTAGCATACACAAAGTCGATAGTCAAGCTGACAGAGCTAGTGAAGCTGGTGAAATGTCGAAGTTCGCAGTGTATGAAATGTCGAAGTGCGTAGTTGATAAAATGTTGAAATGCACAAGTTGGTGGAATGTTAAAGTTCACAGTGCATGAAATGGAGAAGTTCATAGTGAGTGGAATGTCGAAGTGTGTAGTTGGAAAAGTATCGAAATGCACAGTAAAAATTGAGGTACTGATGAAATTATGACGTCATCAACAAGAAGAGACTAGATCGACTAAAAAATCACTTCGAGAAAAATGCAGAAGACTTAAATGTGCAGAAAGAAGGTAGCATGCCAACAAAATATCAAGACAACTGCGCATAAGAAAATGAAAACTTTGGTTGGCTCAAGTCAGTTGGTTGGGAAAACTTAACCATGAAGAAAGTATATGGGAAAACTTGATCATGAAGTAAGAAAGATGGGGTGTCTTCGATAAAGAGAACCCCCTAATAACGGTCCCCTTAAGAAAACCTTGTTTAAAGGAAAAGTAATTTGATCAATATAAATAAACAAAAATTGAATCATCTTTAGGGTGGAGTTATGGGCAATTGAAATATGATAAGTATAAGACTCTAAGTTTGCGAAGATGAAATCAGTTGAGGATAGCTATTAGCTTATTGATCTAGCATATAATCGCTAGTGAAATGTAAATAAAATGAAGTGACAAGGTGATAGACTAATGAGGATTCAGTTCGATGAAGAATAATATTTCGAGTTAACAGAAGACATAGTAACTTAATACCAGATCGACAAGGATACAATGCAATAAAAGGATAACATTTTATATTGAACAAAATGGTGTCACAATGACGGAGACTCAAGAGTAGTATCTCAGGTTAACAAAAGGATAAATGACAGAATGGAGAAAACAGAGTAGTTACTAGCTGAAGCACACAATGCATAATGAAACATCTAGCAAGTTGGACGTGCAGATAGACTCACAAATTGAATTGTGCAGTGGATGAAGTATTTATAGGTTGAGAAACGCAGTAATACAACATCCTTCTGTGGTGTAGTTGAAGGAACTCCGAAGACAAAACTTCGCACCAATCACGACTGGTGTCCTTCATTGGAGATTAGTGTCTCCACTTGGCAAGTTGGGTCTTACGTCGAGGATTGGATTCCTCACGACGAGTTGGATTCTATTTGCAAGTTGGGTCTTTAATCGAGGATTGGATTCCTTAAGACAGTTTGGATTCTGTCAGCAAGGTGGGTCTTGCGTCAAGGATTGGATTCCTCATCCCTCAATTGGTGTTGAGAACCCTGGAGATTGGTGTCTTCTACAAACTGATGTACTTGTGAATTATCAAATATTTAAATACATATCTTGTGTATCTCTTGTGCGTGATGCTTATTGTATACATATTGCAACATTAATGATACATGCTTAATAGTAGTGCTTAAACAAATGAAATTTAAGTTATTATTATGAGACACTTATTCACCCCCCCCTCTCAGTGTCTTGGGGTGTTCAAAAATTGGTATCGAAGCAGGTTACTTCACAACACCTAACAACTGGAAGGAGATCCCTGAACACACAATGGATGGGAAAATAGTATTGTCTACAAACAAAGCTCCATTCTTTGATGGGACAGATTATTCTTCCTGGAGGGAAAGAATGAAAGGATATTTGAAGTCAAGAGGATCTGGTGTTTGGGAAACAATTGCATGCAAATATACAACTTCAAGGAACCAATAAAAGATCTAGCAAAATGGGAAGCAAGGGAAAATTAATCAATGGCATTGGAGGTTATCCTTGACGGTTGATCAGGTCAAATTAAAGAAAAGATGGGATAGTGCTTGTATGCTAAAAAACTATGGCTCAAACTAGAGAATCTCTATCAAGTAGAAGTGAACAACATAGAAGCTAAAATTAATAAGGATCAAATGCAATGTTTAGGTACACAAAAGGTAGATTCAAGGATGAAGACACAATTGATGAAGGTAGGTACTCTCTTAGATATTCAGATTGCACTGATTCGAATAGTGAGGTTGACTATTCTATTACAAATGAAGAACATGACCTGACAAAACCTAAGAATGATGTTATGGCTGCGTTAGAAGAAGTTAAAGGATCAAAATATGATGCATATGTGGAAGTTTCAAGGGATGATCTTGATATTCTTGAAAGCAAGGTTATGTGTGTATTAAAGGAGATGGAGAGATATCAAATGAAAAACGTGTAATTACAACAATAGTTCAAGGAATCTAAGAGACAAGAACAATAAAAGCATGACCAAGTCACCAAATCCATGATTGACTTAAAATTCCAAGCTAAAGAATCCTTGAAAACCAAATAAGAAGAAATCATGAATTTGAAGACATAAATTGATGATCTAACAGAGAAAGTAGAAATGTAGAAATCAAATGACAAGCACAAAGAAAACACAGAAGTCCTACAAAATACAAGAGAAGTGGCCATTAGGTTAAAAACATAACTCGAGGAAGCCAAAAGAATGGAGGAAGTTTTGAAAAATCAACTAATGGAGAAAGAAGACACATGTCATAAGTTAAGATTGGAAATATAATATTTCAGAGGAAATACTAAGGATATAGATGCTAAGTTCAATTTCAAGAACAACTCATCAATTTTGGACGAGATACTAAATAGCCAAAGATCACCTACTGACAAATCTGGTCTCGGTTACAACAAGATTGTTGAAAAAAATCAAAGATAATAAATGGAAACTTAGTTGGAAGCAAGAGATAGGCTCTCCCTCTTCAAAAGGAAAATGTAAGGTCGTAGATCAAGAATATGCTCTGAATTCATTCAACCAACAAATATACGAAAGAACAAGTGGGGAGGAACATCAAAATTCAAGCTCCTCATATCAAAACAATTTGGGAAAAGATATGTCATTAGAGCGGGCTCAAAAAGACCAGGTATGGTAATTTCTTTAATGGTTATTATTTTTCTTGTTATGAGTTCGCTCATAAAGCATTGAAGTGCAAGAGTAAAGACAACAAAATGTCTAGTGATACAATAAAATGTTTGAGGTGCAATTATTATGGACATGTTGCAATGTATTGTAATACAATAAGATGCTACACTTGTAATGGTTTTGGGCACAAAGCTCAAAATTTTTGGATCCCAAGAATAAAGTCAGTGAATACTTCATACAATATAGGAAGGAAAGCTAAGGTACAGTGTCAAAAGTTGCATCCAAAAAGGCCCGCGCATTCTTAAAAGTGGATAAGAAAAACTTCAAAGCCATATGTTGATGAAATTGATAATAGTAGCCTTGAAGCAACAAACTATTGATGTATATACTCCTAATTTCTTTTTGGATATCATGTGAATATCCTTGAGTTCAAATGGAACACTATATACAACTCATGAATTCAAGGACAAGAAAAATATATGCTTAATAATGTTGATGAATGAAAGGTTGAAGCTAGATAACATTTGAAGATACACGAATGGATTCATTCACATCCATTAAAATAATGAAAAAATATATTATAAATAAAGGATATGCTATCGCAAGAGCCAAAAAGGTACATACATTCAAAATGGACCATTACTGGCAAGTCTATCAGTGTCATTGGTCTACAAAATTGTTGCTCCCTTCTCATATACAATATTAACATTTGAAGAACAAGTCAAAACTACAACAATGTTTGGGAAGAAATTGTTGGTAGCTGAAGCTCAAGTCAATATCCAGGAGTCTGCAAAGAAAAAAGAAATTAAATATCCGGTGAAGGTCGCTCTTTGAAAATTACATTGTCGGGTATCATTCGAAGTTGTTTCAAAAGAAACAAAATATGCTCCTGTTGTCTCTCTAACCATTAAATTCGATTCTTCAGAGCTACAATTTCTATTGTATTCTTCCTATTAACTTGCACTTGAGAATACCATTCTTTAATGTCAGCCTCCTTCATTTGAGACGCCCATTTATCCAATTTTTTTTTTTGAGGTCCATGAATTTTGCTTGCTGCAAAGGATTAGACATTGTGATGGAACTGCTAAGAGAATCTAGTCATAGGATAATTGGGTACTAGAAAAATTGAACTCAATGCTAATGCACCAGAAAGAGTTGTATGAACTCGACGGATTTGAAATGCAATTGCTAATATGGTAAAATTTATGATAAATCATTGCTCATTTTGGGAACGGACAAATTGACAATGCTTTCTCTATCTACATTAATGTTAGGTTTGCACAATTAGGTGAGACATGTAATGGGTACCAAGGAGATTAAATGATCGATTCGTGCATATGTCACAATATTTGATGGAAAATTTGAATCATGGGAAGTAGTATGCTGCACAACTCAACCCATCAAAATCCAAAGAAACGTTCTGACAAATGGATGATTACATATTTGAGAAAGAGTTTTTGGTGATTGGGAAATCGAAAAAGAGTTAGTGGGTGCATAACCCCAAACTTGAAGATGAAATGTATTAAAATAGACATGGCCATAATCAATGTGACTCATAATGTGGGGCACATAACAAGGGAAGTAGTCAATATTGTGTGGAATCTTCTCAATAAGCAACATAAAATATTGTGATGGTCATATGTAGCAAAGTCTTGGGAGAAGAATGTTGTAAAGTCGAACAAAATGCCAAGATGAAAAGACATAAATCTAAGCATAGCCCAAGGGGGATCAGAATTAGAACAAGCATATTCTCAGGGGAACTACAAAAGACTAAGTTCAAGCTCAAATGAGCCCTTTTCCATTGATGTCAAAGGGGGATATTGACAGTAAAACAAGGGCTGCAAATCAGGGGGAGAAGAACAGGAAATCTAATCAGCACTTACACTCAGCGGGTGCTCTAATACTTAGAAGAGCCTAGTTTTACTTTGTATTGGTATCAATGCAAAAGGGGGATATTGTTGGACCTAATGTTTTCATTGATGTCAAATAGTTTTGGAATGCACGAGAAGCTTGAGGCCATTTTGAAGTAGTATATAGAACTGTTGGACCTAGTGTTGTCATTGATGTCAAATAGGTTTGGAATGCATGAGAAGCTTGAATCTAGTTCGAAGAAGTATATAGAACAAGATTATCATTGATGTTAATACTTTAGTATATTGTTGGATCTAATGTTTTCATGTGAATCTTGAAGCCAATTTGAAGAAGTATATAGAACAATGAGATAATTGTTGAAATGTGTAGTTAGCTAAATAAGCAAAGGATGCAAATGTGTACACAAGCATGCAAATGACAAGTGCATACAAAAATCCGGTAGTCAAGTTGATAGAGCAAGTGAAGCTTGTGAAATGTCAAAGTTCGTAGTGCATCAAATGATGAAGTTCATAGTGAGTGGAATGGAGAAGTGCATAGTTGGAAAAGTATCGAGATGTACGATAAAAATTGATGTACTAATGAAATGATGAAGTTATTAACAAGAAGAGATCATATCGACTAGAAAATCACTTCAAGAAAAATGCATAAGACTTAAATGTGTAGATAGAAGGTAGCACGCCGACAAAAGATCAAGATAGCTACATATATTAAAATGAAATATTTTGTCGGATCAAGTTAGTTGGTTGGGAAAACTTGATCATGAAGAAAGTAATGGGAAAACTTGATCATGAAAGAAGAAAGATGGGGTGTCACCAACAAAGAGAAGCCCCTAGGGATGATCCACTAAAGATAATTGTGTTTAAACGAAAAGTAATTTCATAAAGTTGGACGTGCAAACAGACTCACATATTGAATTGCGCAGTGGATGAAGGATTTACAGGTTGAGGAACGCAGTAAGAAGGAGCAGTTGCAATAATATAACATCCTTTTCTGGTGTAGTTTAAGGAACTCTGAAGACATCCACTAAAACCTCCATCCACCCATATTTTTTAGTTATAGTTAATATCCATTATAACCTCTGCAAAAACCTCCACTACCAGAAACACATGTTGTAGTGGAGGTTTTTTTGACAATTTTTGGAAATCTTGTTGTTGGAAATCTTATTAATAATGAGAGGGGGGTTGAATTATTATTAAGCACAGTTTTAAACAAATTTCACTTCTACCAAATTCAAACAATACTTATATTATGTATTCACCATAAACAATTTCATTCATCAACACATACATAAGACACATAACACAAATATTTAACGTGGAAACCCAAACGGGAGACAACCATGGAATGATTTCTTATAAAATAAATATTCATTCATAGGAAGCACCAAATTCCAATATTCTCCAGCACCGACTAGAAGGAGGATCCAACCCCTTAATTTACAGTATTCAACCTAAAGGAAGCACCAACTCCCTAATTTACCAGCACCAACTGGAAGGAGGCACCGACCCCCTTGATTTATAGGCTCCAACTTGAAGGAAGAACCAACTCCCTGTCCTTTCCCCTTCCTTCCACCCTGATATGACTGTAGAATTTCTTCTTTCTGTCTGCTGATCTGCGCACACCTCAGACTTATTGCATTAATTTTGTTTGCGTACACCTGCTATATGCTATGCTCTATTCAACTGTTGCACTTCATCATTAGTTCTTCTCTTACTTCACTTCTTTTGCTTCAATATTGCACACTGGTTCTCATATTTCATATGCTTCTGCAATCTGTGTTTTGTTCAACATACGAGTATGTTTTTGTGCAACTGCATATTCATCTGATTTTGTGCATCGTCTATAGTACTGCTCTTCTGTTCTTGCACATTTGTATGATATACTATATCATCCCATGCATCAGATGTTGTATTGCTCTTATTTCTTGCGCACTTGGATATCTGCTAGACCATGTTATTCATGATCAACGAGCCATTGATACCCCAATAATTTGAAGCTTGCCAATTCAAAATATTATCTCTTGTTCATATTCAAGCTTACTTTTCACTCATCAACTTTGCGTCTTATTTATACTCAACTTGTTCAGACAATGTGTCCACAAGTTGGATGATAATATCCCTTCTTCCTTTCTTCATGGTCAAGCTTATTCAATCATCTACCACTTGTCTTGATCTGCGCAATTGAGGTATCATGACCTGTGGTTCTTGTGCACACTAGTTCCTTAGCATAGTGGGACTTACGCACTTGGGAACCACTACTCGTTGGGTATTGCACCCTTGAAGTACCATTGTTTGGTGGGTCTTGTGCACTTCCGAGACTTGCATACATATTTTGGTATACTTCTTCAAAGTGGAAAAATACTATCAAGTCCAACCACCTCTTTGAAATCAACTTTGAAGTACCACGGCTAGATGGGATTAGGGACTTGCACACATTGTTTTATGTACTTATTCAAACTGGCAGATGGATACTAAGTCCTCTTTAACATCGTTGATAACCAAAGTTCAACAATATCCCCCTTTGGAATTGATGTCAACTACTCAAAACCTCATGAAGTTGTGCTCCTCTTGATCATGAATTCCTCTGTTATGTTTGCACACAATACAGTACCCCCCTGTGTTCTTTCCAGTTTGAACCTTTTCTCTACTACGCATCCTTCGATCAATAATTCTCTGTTGTTTTTCATTTCTTCGTGCTTCTTGTGTAGTTATCCATCACTGATACATGCTTCATGGTATCTCTCCCCCTTTGAAATCAATGGCAAAGAGGTGCTTCCCATGCACAATATCAGGTCTCTTCTGAACTTATACTTCGGCTTTGCGTTGGCTTTTATGCTGACCTCATTTGACAAGTCATGTCATTGTTTGTTTTGATTACTCCCCTTGGCTTCATGCTTTATTCCCTTTTAATGTAATCTTATGTTATTGTCACATTTAACCTCTTGCTCAAATATCACTCTTTCTATTTTCATGCTTCTTTATTTGTCTTTTATCGCTTCTACTGCTTGCAATACAATGCTCCCCTACCTTGATGCCCTCTTTCTGAGGCTCTCATCATGTTGTCGACTAGGAACAACACCTAGTTTATGTCTCAAATATTCGAGCGTGTTTCTTGGGAGCGGTTTTGTAAATATATCTACAATATGTTCTTTGGTGTCTACATTTTTTTTCCAAGGAAAAAAGCTTTTTATATTATCATCAAAGAGAGTCATGATTACATATGTATGCAAGCATACAACTTTCGTAACAGTGTTGTGTGAGCATACTGTTCGAATGTCAAAACCTTCACTGTATTAGTAAAGTGAGCATAAAAGTTCTGATTCATAGCAGAGTCGAGTGTCCAGCAAGAGCTGTTTTAGTTACAAAATTATCCAAGCGGATATGCCAAAAGGTGCCCAAAATGACCATTTTTGGAAAAAGCTAAAACATGCTGAAATGTGAGTAGATGCGATTATTGAGTTTCAGTAAAGGGTCTATGAAAAAACTCATAGACTTCAGCCTCCCTAGATTCCACAATCTTCCATGCCTCGAACTCCATAGTCAGTCCTTGTTTGGATAGTCGATCAACATCAACATTTCTTTCCCTATACACATGTCTACATGTGATAGAGTCAAAGCGGGCCATGAGTCTGCAAAATTATTCAAACAAAGTAATGAGGGAGACCGTTCTGCATTGATGGATCTTGTTCACCCAGTTTATGACTATGAGAGAGTCACCAAAAATTTGAAGCTTTCTACAATTTTTCTCCAGAGCAAAACACAACAAAAATTTCAAGGCAAGGAGTTCTGCAAAGTTGTTTGTGCCAACCCCTAGGCCCATTTGGATATGGAAGTGATGATTTTGTGAGAGGAAGAGTGTGGCTCCCCCACCACAGAGGTGATCTTGTGATGCACCGTCAAAGTATGCCCAAGGGAGCGATGGATCAATATGTTCTTCAGTGATGACTCGGATGGCAGGGGTATTTTTTTGCTGAGCGAAAAAGGAGAGAATGTATAGGCCATATTTTGCAATGATTTATGGAAGAGAGTTTTTTTCCAAAAATATGGCAGCGTTGCAGGCTAGCCAAATGCCCCAGATATGAATGAGAGGGAGGGCTTTGATGTGAGAGTTTTGAATTGAGGAAGACCAAGAGTTCCATGCATTCTCTATGGACTGTCCTGTCCAAGTAAAATTGTGATTTAATAGGGATCAGGTGTGGGACTAGACGTGGACCAGACCTGTAGGGAGAAAGGGCAGAAAAGGAAGAGATGAGTGGGGTTTTCCTCATTGTTTTTGCACAAAGGCACCATCTTGGACCTGCCAGCTGACGGTTCTTCATTCTATCCCATGTAGGGATTCTGTTTTCCAGTACGCACCACATGAAAATGTTAGCCTTCAGAGTTCATTTTAGTTTCCGGAGTCCGATTTGCCACCACTTGGGGGTCAGTGGGAAGATCGTAGAGCAGAGGTTTTGATAACCAGTTTTGGGGGTGTAGAAACCGTGTGCATTTAGTTCCCAAATGAGTTCATCCGGAGACTCTGTGAGTCGGATATGTGAGGCTCGAAGTGCATCTATGAATCTATTCCATTCTACTGTCCATTATGAAGGTAGATCTGATTCTTCTAAACTCTTCCAACCCTGGTTCCAGAAGTTTGTGGTAGCTGGATCAACAATCTGATTTAGGTGGAAGTGTCCAGAGTCTTTTAGGAGCTGAATAAGCTGGGGCAGTAGAGAGTGTTGGAGTTGGCTTCCTGGCCATGGATTTGCTCCAATTCGAACCTTTGTTCCATTTCCTACTTTCCATGTGAGACCATTAAGGATAAGTGGCAAAGCATTACAGATTGATTTCCAGATGATGGACCCCGAAGTGGGTGTAATGTGAGCTGAGTTTCTGATCCAATCCAAAATGGATAGTGGGGCAATGTATTTGTGGGATACAACCATCGCCCAAAGACTTTTTCTTGTGAGTAATCTCTAGCTAGCTTTTGCTGCAAGTTCTTTTGCAAAGAGTGTTATGTTTTACAGCCCCCAGCCTCCCTGGGATTTTGGGTGTGTAATCTGATCCCATTTTACCCATGGAGTGACTTTTTGTTCCTTTTTCCCTGTCCAGAGGAAGTGTGAGCAGATTTTCCTTGTTTTTTCCGGAATGGATTTTGGGATCCATGCCAGGGACATCCAATATACAGGAATGGCTTCTAGAACATATTTTACTAGAATTAGGGGCCCTGCTCTTGAAAGCCATCTGTTGCTCCAGACATTTATCCTGCTTTCCAATTTTGCAATTAGCCAAAACCAGTCTTCTTTTTTATAGTTGTTTGGCTTCAGTTTAAATCCCAAGTATTTAAGACCAGCATCCAGGGGGGAGACAACAAAAGGAAAGAAAACCCGAAGTCTGTTGATGGCCTCTGTTTCCAAATTGAAAGTGGTGATGGTGGATTTTTGTTTATTGAGTTTCATGCCCGTGGCTTTGTAGAAAAGTTTCACTATTTCTGAGAGCGTCTCAGCTTCCTTGTGAGAGCCATTGCAGAAGATAAGGATATCATCTACAAAGAGCAGATGAGTGATTTCTCAATAATTTTGATTCCTGTGAAGGCACCTCTGCTTTTGGCATCTAGAATGGCTCTACTTAGACCTTCAACCGCTAGAAGGAAGAGGAGAGGTGAGAGCGGGAACCCTTGGAGAAGGCCTCTTTCAGAGTGGAAAAAAGGAGTAGGGGACCCATTAATTAAGACTGAAAAGGATGCTGTAGAGATGCAAGCAAAAATCCATTTGATAAAGGGATAGTTGAAGCCAAGGTGAGTGAGCACGGGCCTAAGGTAAAGCCAGCTTACCCTATCGAAAGCTTTTGAAAGGTCAATTTTGAGAATGGCCCCTTTAGATTTCTTGACCTTAAGACTGTTCATGTCTTCCTGGGAAACTCCAATTGCTTCGTGAATTTGTCTGTTCTCTAGAAAGCCAAATTGCTCAGGTGAGATGATTTTTGAGAGAACCTTCTTGAATATTTGAGCTATCACATTTGCCACCACTTTGTAGGTAATATTGCAGAGAGGAATTGGTCTGTAGTCCTCTAGACTAAGAGGGTTTTCTTTTTTAGGGATAAGTGTTGTAAAGGTCGAATTTAGTGGAGGGTGTATGTGGCCATTTACCTGAGATTCTTCTACCAGTTGGAGTAGATCTCGCCCAATGATGTCAAAGGCTGCCAAAAAGAATTCAATGGTCCATCCATTTGGTCCCGGGCTTTTGTCTTTTTGAAAACTATGGAGAGTTGTTTTAAGATCTTCTTCTGTGACCTCTTCTTCATAAAGCTATGAGTTGTCCTCAACAGAGATACTTGAGGGAAAGAGGCTAGAGATCTTAATAAGTTCCGCAATAGTGGCCTGGTGTTCAGCTTTGAAAAGTCCTGCAAAAAATGCAGTGCTGGCTTCGGTCAGGTCTTCGAAGGTGGAGACCCTTTCATTCCTGCTGTTCTTCAGTTCCCAGATTGTATTGTTCTGTTTCCTCCCCTTTGCATAGGCTTGGAATAATTTGGTGTTGTTGTCCCCACTAGTCATCCAAGTTGCTTTGCTCTTGAGCCTCCATATTTCCTCTTGTTCCTTTAGAATTTTAGTTCTATTAGATTCTAGAGAAATCAATTTTTCCTTATTTGCCTGATTGAGGAAAACTCCCCCCTCGCTGCTTTGAAGCTCCGCCAACTCAGCTTCAATCTGGAGGATGGCCCAATCGTCCCCCAGTTTTTTCTCTTTTGCCCAGACCTTCAGAAGTCCCTTTATTTTAGAGAGATTTTGAGCAAAGTGTATGCCGGCGTGATTGCCAACTTCTGCTCCAAAAGGGATCCAATTGTTGTGGATGAGTTCAAGGACTTCTGCTTCTTTAAGCCATGCTTCACAAAATTTGAAAGGACTTGGTTGCTTGTTGGGGTTTTTGAGGATTTCCAAGAAGATAGGGAGGTGGTCAGAATCTCCACCAGTGTCCACCCAATGTTTAAACTGAAAGTCACGATCCAAAAGGTCTTCAGCCAGGAGGAATCTGTCGAGTCTCTTAACAAGTCTTTCTTCCCTAAGTCTCCGATTCGTCCATGTCGGCAAGAATTTAATGGGGTCAAGATCCACCATCTTTATGTTCCAGAGGAGGTTGGTGAAGTAGTTTTCCATAGAGTCCAGTCTTGCTCTCGGTCCCCAAACTTCATGAGTGCCCAATGTGAAGTTGAGGTCTCCACCAATTACTGTATTTTCTAATCTTATCATAGGGGAGTTTTGGATCGTCTCCCAGAAATAAAATCTAGCTGTGTAGGGGGCGTAGATGTTGATGATATTTAGAGAGAGAGTTGCCTCTGCCCATAGAACCTGTACACCCATGCCAAAATTGGCTCCCCAGGAATTTGTGAGCTTGATAGTGGACTGGCTCCACCCAATTGCCAAAACACCAGAATGTCCTCTAGCACTCTGGGCGAGGAAGGAGTAGGATGAAGAGATAGAGGAAATGGTAGAAGAAACTTCAAATTCAGAGCCAAAAGTTTCTTGTAGGAGGATAAAATCTGGTTTGAGGACCAGGAGCATCCTCTTGAGGGCAAGTTTTTTTTGGGTACTTGCTAGACCCTTGCAGTTGTAGGAGAGGAGCTTCATCGGTAAACCCCTGCAGGGGCTTTTGCTCTAAGTGCCCCAGTGATTGTTTTATGTTTACCATTAGCCTGATCTCGGAGTGCCTTTTGTTGAGCAAAAGAGAGGTGTGTGGGTTGTCCTTTTCCTTTTTTTTTCAAGGGATGGGTTGGGTTTTACCCTAAACCAGAGGTGGGGGGTGGGTCGGGTAGGGATGGAATGTCTCTAGTTCTGAGGTGGAAACGGATTGTGGAGGAAGTGGCTGACTTTAGTGTCTACATATTCTAGTCTGAGAGTATTTTCAGTGACCTGTTCTCTTGGGAAATGGTATTTGATAGGAATATGTTTAGTTTTGGAGTGCATAACAAGATTTTTTGAAATTCTAATTATGCTTGCGTTGTCACATAAAATTGGTATGGGATGATCAAGTTTCACTTGGACATCCTTTAGGGTTTGTTTCATCCATAGAACTTGTGCATAACGGGATGCTACTACGATATATTCAACTTTTGTTGTAGACAGTGCTACTAAGGTTTTTTTTTTTTTGCTTATCCAAGGTACTAGGAAATTTCCTAGGAAAAATGCAGCTCCACTTGTGCTTGTTCTGTCATCAATACTACATGCCCAGTATACATCTGTATATGCTAATAAGTTCAAATCATTACTTTGAAATTCTAAATCACAGCAGATCATGGAGATGAGTATACCTCACAGAGAAAGAATGAGCAAAAAAGATGAATTACAGTGAAAATTACAGTAAAAATGAGCACACAATTAATCATTCATGAGAACTCATATAGGAACAGAATAATGCCACATGATCCAATAAGCAATATAGTCAACAATGATGTTACAATGGAGAGAATTCGAATCACCTAGGATAATTCAAGTCTTAGTCAGTCTAGCATATGAGTTGTCACCATTGGAGTGCTCCGAAAGTCCCAAACTCAACTCAACCTAAACTCAGTTAGATGAAGCTACTGTCAGTTAATTAACCAAGGAGGGCACAATCATGATTTTTTCATGCAAATCACTTAGAAAAGGGTGCATGAGGCCATAAACAGTGGCAATCAGAGCATAAACCCCACACAAGATTAAGCTAACTCAGGTGGACTGAACCAGATCACTGAGATGGCTCCTAAAATGTAGGGAACTGCCTCTAGTGGTCCTAAATCATGCATAAATGGTGCATTACACGGCTACTAGGACCTAGATGACATTTGCACACCACTAGGGGGAAAATGACATCATCAACTGCTAGGTAAATGAAAATAATGCTAGGTAGGGTAATTAATACTCTATCCTTGTCCGACTTAATCCAAACTTGGACATCCTAGGCCCTGGTTACTGAGACCAAAGGTCACCCATACAATCAAATAAATGATAAAAGAACTGTTCATGAGAACTAAGGAAATGGGGAAAAACCTCATGGGAAAAATATTCCCCCCTCAAAAATAAACATCAAGAAAATCAAACAGCCTTCACACTAAGCAGAGAAGAAAAAAAAAATCTTAGTGAAAGACTTTGTAAAAATGTAGGCAATCTGCTCCTATGCAGGATAGTAAGGCAGGTGCTAGATCTGGAGATCTTCTCCTCTAATGTACCTCCCACTGTGTCGAAGTTTTATTTTCCAAAACAACTCTCCCATAAACCATCTTTGCTAATGGAGCGAATGGCTTATTGTAGTCCAAATCATGAACCTGTGAGGAACCTGCAACAATTAATTGATAAAATGCACAATATATGAGATCACATAATATTTTATTGATCGCAGGCCACTTTGAGGGGGCAACCTCCTTTGAGCAAGCTCAATACAAATAACTTCACGGTGCCTTCATTGGCCTTAGCACACACTTATATACTAAGTCTATGCCCAATACTACGGGTCAATACCATGGAACATGTAATACTACGGGACAACTTACAAAGCATATGCGTCCAATACTATGGGTCAATACCATGGGCTAATACAAACTATGGATCAACAAATACTACGGGACGACTTACAAAGCATATGCGTCCAACAACAATATACTAACAAAGTAAAGAGAAGGGTTGACACGGGTTCCTAACATCCCCTCTCCCTTAGAAAAATATTTGTACTCAAAGCTTTAGATGTGGGAATTGATGCAGAATTTGAAGCAGTGGTTCCGCTGTAGCATCCTCGGGTTGCATTCCGTGCCACTGAATGAATACCTCTGTGATAGATTGAGAGAGAAGCTGACGCCTTATGAGTTTCAGGGAGGATTGCTTGGAAGGTTGTAGATGAAGAAGAACCATATCACCTGCTTGAAAAGTGCGCTCATAACGGTGTTGATCGACTTGTTGTTTCATTCGAATTCTTGCCATCTGAAGATTGTCATGCAAAATGAGAAGAATCTGATCGTGGTTTCGAAGAACCGAGTCAATTTCCTGGACTAGGGAACTGCCGAGGGTGTATGGAAGAAGAATTGGTAGTGCCTGTCCATAGATTGCTTCATATGGTGTCATTTTAGATGTGGTATTGTACCACCATAGCACTTCAAGGAAATCCATAGAAATAGTTGTCCAAATCTGTGTAGGAATGGGCAAGGGTTCGAGCAGTCCTAGAAGGAGTGTCGTTTCACCCTTGTTGATATGGAAAGTATCATAGTCAGCCACTATCTGTTGAATTGTCAGTTTCAATCCTTACCAAAAGAAGTTACACTATTCTCGGTGAGACATTTTGAGGAACCCAGATTGCCCTGTCGATGGAGAAGCATGGAGTTCATAGAAGACATAGCCCTGTTGAACAGATTGCAACCAATTTGGAACAAGCAGAGAAATAGCTGAAAGAGAAACTGGGGCATCAAATGTGCGAGAAGGAGCATTCACCACCCGATTGTCCTTACCCTTCTTGTAAGTGATCGCATAGGCATAACCCATGAGTTGGATAACCCGTTTCAGGTATGTTGGGGAGGAGACCCATTGTTCCAGGAAATTTTTCAAACTCTGGTGATCAGTCTTGATGCCGAAATAATTCCCTAATAGGTATGACTGCCACTGCTGTACTGTAGGCAAAATAGCCATCATTTCCTTCTCAGATGTAGATGCGGCTAAATTTTTACCAGAAAGGTCTCTTGAAGGCGGCAAGTCCACTATCTCAACAAAGACACCTGCATATCTATCCAAGGTAGTAGTGGAGACCGTTGATGGGTGCATCTGAATGGAATGGAGCTGAGCGATGACACCATGTGAATTCTTCTTAAGGATCTTTTCCAGGCGATGTGAACTGATGATGCGGAGAGACCCAAGAATCTGACGAAGAATCGTACGAATCCATCTACTAAACTGCACTATCTCCTCAAGTGTACTGTCAATGAATTCAAATCAATCAAATTCCTCCATGTGCTGAGGGAAAATAATCAACACGAGGATATAATGGCTAATAAAGGAGCAGGTCTAAATTGCGGCGTCCTAGTTTGTGATCATGAGGCTTATGAAAGAAACTGGACTCCCTAACCCCGAGTCCCTCTTTAAAGAATCTATTGGTTTTCAAAATCCATGGCATAATGAGGATGCTCTCCTCTTAGCTCGCCTCTTTTCCCTTGCCCAAGCCACGCATTCGGAGGTAAAAAATAGCAGCAGTCAGTTGAATGGGAGGATCACCAGTCTGGTTGAATCCATTGATTATGTTTCTTCCTGCACTGCCAATGTGGATTCCAAAATTGACGATGTCAACAGAAATATGATTGATGTGGAAAGGAAAATTGATATCTTGAGATCTGAAATTGGGAAAAAAATCTTGGATTTGCAAGCAAGTAGCGGCTCGGCGACCGACAGACATGATGAACCATCGATCAACAATTTCCCTAGGCAGCATGAGCCTTGTCGCTAACTCTAGAATTTATGGTATTTGATTCTACTAAATTCTGGTTATTAGTAATGGTTTTCTCTTATCTAAGTTTTATAGTATCCCCTAGCTCTGTTTATGTGATACTGTTTCAGGAGTTTATGAAGTCTAGTTTAGGTGCAATTTTGTGTCATTTTGTCAAAAGCAGATGTAAATCAGAAACCATTATGGGTAGAAGATAAACCATCTATTTCAACAATGTTTTGCTTCTGCCTCTTCCTACTTGGACAGTTTGTAAGGAGATACATTCTCCATAGATTAGGAAAATTTCATGATAGTTACAAACTTGTAAAGGACGAACAAGAAGTCATGGACGTAGTCCTTCTTTAGGAACAATTTTTCCTCAAAACATTGTAATTTCTGTTTTTTATAAATACAAAAGCTCCTCATCCCTTTCTCTTAAAAAAAAAAAAAAACTATGCCAAATAAAAAATATAATAAGTCTCATTAAATATATAAATTTGTATTTACATCAATTGTAAATATTTTTCATTTTTTTTAATCACTAACTTGGATATATACTTTTTAAGTTAACCTATAAAAAGTCATTTTTAACTTTTATTTTAGATTTTTTTCATAATGTTATTGATCTTAATTCATATAAATATAAACTTTTATATTTATTTTTTATTTATAATTCTCTTATAATTAAATATGATATAAATATTATAATGTAAAACTAATTGTATGTTTATTAAATAATAATAATAATATTTACACTTTGAAAACAGTTTGCATTGATACATTTAAACTCATTGAATAAAAAATCAAGTTACAATAACATAAATTATTTTCCAAATTTTCAACACAATAATGATTTCCATACGTATGGAACAACATATCGATTGATATACATCAGGAGTCGATTCAATTAGCAAATCACTAACTATCACTAACATGGCAGGGCGTAGGCGCTTACCTTTACAGTTCCTTAACAAAGTGCCAAAAGCCGTGAACAATTTGACAACTGCATGACGTACAATAAAACGGCATTTCTAACTTGTGACAGGGATGCATGAACTTGCTCAACACTCAAATAACTTGTACGAAGGATGCATGAACTTGCTCAACACTCAAATACTCTTTCTGATTATAGACGCCTTATTTATGATGATTTATATATCATATATAAGTAAAGATTTACAATAAAAGATATTTAATTAAGTTAGAGTAATTGGTAATAGATAATTGAATTGAAAAATTATAAATAGAAGTTTACAAGTTTAAATCTCCAAACATGCTTGTTAAAACAAATCAAATTAAAATATATTTATTTTATAGCTATGTATGAGTAATTATGTCGATAGACGTTTATTCTGAAGGGGAGTTTGAGAAACACTGTGCAACCTTCGTCGTCCCTTCAGCTAATTGGATTTCTCAATGTATGCATTGGCCTCATTGGTTAGAATTCCACTGTTTATTTGTCAGAGTGACAACTGTCACGAGTGTACAGAAACGTCTGCTAGCGTGTTCCTGAAGTCTCTATGTGCGTAAATTCTCGTTTTGCTTCCTGTGCAGAGGGATGTCGCATTTCAGAGGCCTCTTTTGCCTACTGTGTGGAGGGTTTTCGCATTTCAGAGGCCTGTAGAGACTGAATTCAAGCGGCAGCAGGATGAAGGTTTCCGTCAAAACCTTGATATCGAGGTGCAATTCTCATTTTTCGTGCTGTGCGAAGGGATTTCGCATTTTGGAGGCCTAGTTTGCTTACCGTGCGGAGGGTTTTCACGTTTCAGAGGCTTGTAGAGACTGAATTCATTGTTCGTGTTCCATTGCAGCTTTGATAGAGATTAGCAGCCATTAATTATGGTTATAGATGAATTTATGTTGTCAATCCATAACAAGTGGTGCCAGGAACCTAACCTGTCATCTCCAACTTGAACCACACCTTCAATGCTCCTTCAATGGAGCCAACCAAATCTGTCATCTCCAAGTTAATCCTTCAATGCTCTTCAGATTTTAGTATGCCAATCAAAATACTGTTTTCCTTGATGTCAACATGAGAGCACTCGATGGATTACACGGTCCAATGTATGTAGGAACAGGATGTGTATTCAGAAAGATTGCCCTCTATGGCTTTGATCCTCCTAGAGTTACAAAGCATGGAGGCTGTTGGGGAAGGAAGAAATTTGTTGAACACAAAGGCTCCTAAAAAATTGAGGATTCTAATGCATCTTCGCTCAACGGTTCAGGCAATGGAGATGAAGATATAGAGATTCAACTTCTACCCAATAAGTTGGTAACTCTATGACTCTTTCTGCATCTATTCCTATTGCATAATATCAAGGTAGGCCTCTTGTAGATCAACAGGAACTCGAGAATGGTAGGCCTCCATGTGCTCTGGTTGTCCCTAGAGAACCTCTGGATGCATCTACTATTGTCGAAGCCATCAATGTGATATCTTGCTGGTATGAGGATAAGCCTGAATGGGGCCAAAGAGTAGGTTGGATTTATGGCTCTATAACAAAAGATGTTGTTACTGGTTATAGAATGTATAACAGAAGATGGAGATCAATCTACTATGTAACAAAGAGAGATGCATTCATAGGCACTGCCCCAATAAATCTGACTGATCATCTGCATCAAGTGCTCAGATGGGCTACTGGGTCAGTGGATATATTCTTCTCTCGTAACAGTGCCTTGTTTTCAAGCCCCTAGATGAAGTTCTTACAAAGAATAGCCTATATAAATGTCACTTCCATAGTTCTCATGGTCTACTGTTTCCTACCTGCATTGTCCCTTTTCACTGGACAACTCATAGTACATAAACTGAATGTTGCATTCCTAGTCTTCTTGTTGGAAATCACATTGCCACTCTCCCTGTTGGCAATCCTAGAAATCAAATGGTTAGGAATGACACTAGTAGAGTGGTGGAAAAATGAGCAGTTCTGGTTGATTGGAGGCACCAGTGCCCACCTTGCAGCTGTTCGGCAGGGCTTGTTGAAGGTCATAGCAGGAATAGATACATCCTTCACACTTGCATCCAAGTCTGCAAATGAAGAGAATGATGATGATTTTCTAGATCTTTACATTATCAAATGGAGCTATCTCATGATCCCTCCAATCACAATCATGATGATAAATATAATTGTGATAGCTGTTGGCATTGCAAGGACCATATACAGTGAAATTCCACACAGGAGCAAGCTTTTGGGAGGCGTCTTCTTGATTTCTTGGTGCTATGCCATCTCTATCCATTTGCAAAGGGTTTAATGGGCATGAGAGGCCGTACCCCAACAATGGTGTTCATTTGGTCTAGCTTGTTGGCAACTACTATATCATTGTTGTGGGTTTCCATCACTGCATCATAACCTGAAAATGGTATTGGGGGGTTTCAGTTTCCATGATACTGGTTACATAGTAGTTTTGTCAGTTGAGGAATAAGGTATTTCCATAAAACCAATTAACCTGTATTTACAACTGAATCTACAGTACAATTTTTAATTTGATTTTGCACCGGCAAAGCTCAACGCACCAACATAACTATATCCTTATGAGGCACCCATGTTCATAACTTCATACCACGACTTAAGCAACCAAGGCACCAACATAACTCTATGCTTATGAGGCACCCATGTTCATACCATGACTTAGGAGGCCAACACAGGGTGTTTTGAGTAGTCCCACTGACATCAGTCCACACTTTATACCAATTGTAATAATGCCAAGATAACTATTCCTTGCAACTTGTTTTCCTGTGAATAGGTTAATATTCATCTCACTAGATCCTTAGCAACGAGCTGTACTTGTAAGTTGACATATGCAAGAGCAATGTTTATACAGTCACCTAAACTATTTGGAGAGGAATTGAACCACAAATATCACATCCACTTGGGATCAAATAATTCATTTCAGTATAATTGAGCCTCCTAATAACTTACAGGCACTCTGTAGATACAAAAAGGATGAGCAATGTGTTGAATAATCAATTACGTAGGATTTATATATGAAAGGATATAGTTTAAGATGAGGATAACATGAAATGCAAAACTACATTAAGTACACATAATGTCTTCTGCCAATAACCCTATGCCAAAAATTTGGGCAACTGTGAGCCATGGCAACACCAAATTTTTCATATGTAAAATATCAGGTTGATTGAATACCTTGTGAAATACAATGGCTGATAACACAAAGGTTTATCCTCAATCATTTTCCATAAAAAAAATGATGACCCAATAGTGCTTTCCATGTGATTTTTAGAAGAGATCTTGCAACATATGTCAACAGATTAGTGTGCTCATAACATATCAAGGTTATTTATATCTAGCATCTCTAATCAATCCAAATCATATATCTAACACAAGCTGATTTGGAATATAACTTCTAATCTTCCAGAAATAAAATAGTAACTTGACAAGAACCCCATCTATTTCTTTTTTGACTTGATAAGGCTTTGTAGATCTCATCTAACTTGCAGTACACAATATATGTTTGCATTACAAACTTGATGAAACTTTAGGTTTATAACAGAATTTGATGGTTGTTGAATTCAGAGGTCTAGCTAGAATCTTGGAATACATTTATTTTCAGACCTAACCTTAGAATTATCACTATTCTATCCAACCACTATCTGGTGAGATGAAAGTACTACACTACTAGATCTTCCATGATTCAGAAAGAATCTCATGCTGGAATTTCAGCCCCTTGACTGGTGGATATCTTCCTGGGCGATTGTATTGGTGGGATTCTATCCTCTAAAATTTAAATTGGCCATATTTTACACCAAATATTTCTTATCGATTAGCTTTCTGCTCTTTTGGAACTCTCTTCATTATGTTTTTTTGGCAAATAACCCACGCATTGAGGCATGGAATTTGCAATTAGTAGGTTGTGCAAATCATGGTTCCATTTGAAAACCCCTTAGAAAACAAAAATTAAAAATCTCAAGAAAACACCATGCCCTTGATTCTCTATGAAGGAACTGGTTGACAGAAGTTGAATGTGTTTTCTCTATCTTCCATCTCAGTCCTAAAACTATTGTTTTACTTGCTGTGCGGAGGGATTTTGCATTTCAGAGAGCTTTTAGAGACCTAAATTCGGGCATCAAGATGACGTTTTCCATCAAAACCATGAAGGATAACCACTTCAATATCGAGGTTAAGCCCACAAATACTGTAAGTCATTTTTTCCGCCCCTTTATTGCACATCAGGGTTTCAAATTTATTATGTGTGATTGTTTGGGCTATGTCGTTTGATTGTTTGGGCTATAGCTTCCAGGCCATCTGAGCACTTGTGAGCATTGTTAGATGCAGTTGGGCCTTGTTTCATAAATGTGAGAGTGATCAGGAAACATCTGTTGATGGTGCCATGGATGACAGAGCCATGGGGTTATCTATCGTAGATGCTGGTGGAGCAGTGATGGCAAAAGTTATAAGGGCTTAGAAGAAAAGTTTTTTTTTGATCTGGGCAGCAACTCCAGGGGTCAATTCCTCATGATTTCAGAGGTATATATTCAATTCTAGATATATTTACAGTGTCCTATTGATATTGTACCCAATCATTAAGCAGGTGCTAATTATTTCAGAGTTCTGTACTCTTGTCTTGATAAATTGAATTTCTAGAATGATTATCTGTCCCCATTATGTTGCATTAATTCTGTATTTAATTAATTGAATTTCTAGAATGATTATCGGTCCCCATTATGTTACATTAATTTTGTATTTAATTCTTGATACAATTGTTCTGTCTGGAATCTCAATAATGCTCGAAAAGGGATCACGGTAATAACAAGTTAATCGATGTTAAAACCATATTTCAGGTCTTGGAATGTATCTCTCTTTTTATGATAGGTTAGCCTTAGCTTTTGAATTGAGGATGGTAAGAAAAATGAATATTAGTAAATACTCATTAAAACAACTACTAAATATTCTCTTTTTATGATAGGTTAGCCTTAGCTTTCGAATTGAGGATGGTAAGAAAAAATGAATATTAGTAAATACTCATTAAAACAACTACTAAATATTATGCTTGAACAAGACAAACAAAAAATGCTTGAATGTACGGCTTTGTATATTATAACATCCATTTCTAAAATTAGTAAGCAATCATGTATATACTTCATTTGGTCATTTTGCACAAATACGATCAAAAGAAGCATATTATCTCACATCAATAAACATTTGTCACTGTCGCCAGAAAGGGTTTTCCTGATATTTCATGTTGACAATTGTAACTTTTAAGATAGAAAATATATTTTCATTACCATTGAGAAAAGCGTCATGACCTTGAGTCTTTCATCCTTTTGTTGAAAAAAAATTACTTAACCTGGATTCGATCGGTGCAAATATTGCAGGTATTTAGCCACATACAATGTTATAGCACTTCAACCTACCTCAAACTTACGAAGATGATTATGGGCATATGGCTTAATTCACAGATAGTGTAATGCTTTATCATCTTATTATAATGTTCACAAAATAAGATTATTGTAATGGTATCAAAATATTCAGTGCGGCAGCTGCTACCTAGTATGTAACAGTCTTTCATATGATTTTTCAATTTAGTGGAGAGATGTGAATTTTCAATTTAGCGAAGAGTTGTTGCAGCTGCTAGCTTTTTATGGTACATGTTCTCAAGCAAGTTATGCAACTACTGAAACTTTATTTTGTCAATGAATCCAATTAACTATGACAAGCTTTTAAAGCGTGTGCCAATTTAGAGCTTTCAAATAGAATTTAATGTATTCTTAATCAATACATAATTGAGAAATATGGTTTATATTATTTTTAATGTAATGATTGATTTCCATGCAGCTTTGGAATTAATGGAAAAAGATGTGGTGGTAATAATAGGACCATCATTCTCTGTCCTTTCTCATCTTGTATCCCATATAGAAAATGAACATCAAATACCACTTTTGTCCTTTGTGGCCAATGATCCAACTTTGACATCATATGAATACCCTTTATCTGTGTAACCCACAATAATGTTTCTCAGATGGCAGGAATTGCAACGTTTGTGGATTCTTATGAATGGAGAGAAATTGTTGCTATGTATATGGATGATGCATATGGGAGGAATGGAAGGGGATTCTCTTGCAATTGTGGGAGCTAAAATTACCAACAAGGTAGCTATGATTCCTGGATTTGGCCAAACCGAGATGGGTGAGGTCTTTACAAAGTTGGCTGGCTTCAATGGATACACAAGTTTTTGTAGTGCAAATGTATTTAGATGCTGGTCTTAATTTTTTTTTTTGAAGCTAAGGACATTTGAATGTTGAGACAATGTTTGGATAGCCACAGATTGGATATGTTATGTTTTAGATTCAGGTTTAGTTGAAGCAGATAGCGTGAAGTCTCTTTAAGGGTTAATTATCTCGCGACCACATAATCCAAATTCAAGACTGCAACATGTGTTGAGATAAAGGTGAATTTTTTGACAAACAGTTAATATGGTTAATGTCTCCTTGAATGCATTTGCACTGTATGCTTATCACAGTATATTACTGATTGCTCATTCTATCAATGGCTACTTGAAACAAGGGGAAATATCTCTTTTTTCGAACAATCTACTCTATCAAGTTGGAGTGGAAGCAAGTCGGAGTTAGCAGCACTCAAAGTCCTTGAAGGAGAAGCACAGTTTTTTTTTTAACAGAAACAGGGGATTTTAACTATATATATAAAAGGCTGTGCACAGCCATTCATTACAAAATCTGAGCCATAAGTCTGCTTTAAAAAGAGGAGAAATGCAGATTTTACAAGGGTTTTGTCTCTTAAAATCTTTGCTCCTAATTTTCCTGGGGTTCCTGTTCGTTCTACTGGTATAAACCTTTACAAACTGATTGCATAACAAAATACAGAAAAACATTAAAAGTAGATGTTCTTTGAAAACCTGCACAGAGAGCAAAATCCATTATTTCTGAAGAGTTGTTCTATCTGTAGTTGGGCTGCATGAAAGAGGCAGCTTCAAACATGCCCTGGTTCACTGACGGCACTTCCTGAACCATGCTGAGCTGAGTGTGGCTAATGAAGACAGAGAGATCCTCCTTAACACTGTCTACCTTCCCCAGTAATTCAATGGTGTTTCTTTCGATATCATCAAGGCGGGACTCGACACAGGAGAGGTGTGAATGCATATATTTGAATTCCGTGGTCTGTTCTTTGTTCTGATCTGCAATGGAACAGACAGCAGAATAGGTCCTGCTAAGATAAACTTTAACTTCGAAAGTGACCCGGCTGAGAGTAGCTATAGCTTGCCTTATCCCTTCCATCGTGCTGCACCTACTATCACGAAGGTCTTCTTCAGACTGCCAGGTATCAAACTCCTAAACGGTGAGACTGAGCTGCTGCAAATCCGAGCCAAGCGAAAATGAATTGTGTTGCTCCATGTCGCGAAGGGTCTTCCTATGTTCCCTCTGCAGCATTAAGTGCTGAGGCGTGGGAGCTCTGGGCGTAGGTGAGAAGCCACATGGCTTAGTCCTTGACACATGATGAGGGGCGCGTGTATGATAGTCTGGGCACCTACCTCGGGAGGGAAACCTCCATTCCATTAAATTTGAGATTAAACTCCTTGCCAAATCAACTAATTCAATGATGTGGTTCAAATTCCTTGCCAAATCTGCTAATTTGATGACGCGGTTCTTAGGGAATATACTTATAACCCAATACATTATTTTGTAACAATTGACCTTTTCCCAAAGTGACTCCAATATTGGCGAGCTTATCTGCTGAAGAGTTGAGATTTCTGAGGACATGAAAGAAGAGAATATCGGTTGGGAGAGGAAGAGTTTCAATCCTTTTCTTGAGATTTTGTCTCATTGCTCCTTTCAAGTTCTTGCTTTTCATGCTCTGGATTACATGTCTGGAATCTCCGATCACCTGTAGCTTTGCTATGTTCATGGAGGATGCATACTCGAGAGAATAATAGATCGCCAACCACTCTGCTTCATTATTTGTTTTCTTTCCTAATCCCCAGGAGAAGTCTGCAACTATCTTTCCTCCGGGATAAAAAATAATCCCCCCCGCGCCTGCCTCCCCACTTGAAGGAGAAGCACAGTTATGAAAGACAATACTGCAACTAATTTCAAGGGTGTTGTAGGTCTTGTACAGTTGGACTTATTCATATTTTTTCCTCAAAGACTTATTCCTATCAATTTCATTAAAAATTCAGTTACATATGATCATTTTCGAGCATGACCATTTTCCAACATTTATTTTCAATGAGGAGACCATAACATTCCCCTACATTGTATCCATACAGTATGGACAATTGTAAATGGACTTGTGACTAGCTATTTTGTATGCACCAACTATGAACTCTTGCTAAAGTGACTAATATAGTAATATTCAGGAGGATAAAGTATTTCATGCCCACATGCCAGGGACCGTAACCTGTTGCGGACAAAGAAAATGAACATTCATCCTTGTTTTCCTGGTCAACCTAACCTAAAACACAAATTTAGTTTTTTGAGAAGTAGTAATCCAGGAAAATTAAGAAATTTAATTCATAGCTTTTTCAATTTAGCAGCGAAGAAAAAAAAATATAGTTGGAACATTAAAAATAATTTTAATTCAGAGCTTTTTCAATTTAGCAGCGAAGCATAAAAAAATATAGTTGGAACATTAAAAAAATTCGAGCAATTTTGCATCATGTTGGGAAACTGAATGCAAACCCAGCTTCTAACTATGACTGCTTTTATATGCATATATCGAAACAATGAAATGGAAAATTTGCAACTCTGAGAGGAGCTGATTTTTACATAATCTATTGTTTATCCTACCTGAATCCCTACCTCTTACACAACCACAAGGAACTGAAATACCAAATAATTCAACCATTCAAATATGTGTCCACATGAAGAAAGCAAAGTGGTAATGTCCTACATAGGAAGAATCACACCCTTGTTGATTCTTAGCATGCCATACACAAGTACAAAAGCACAATACTGTTATGCTGCTTACATTGAAGAAAAGAGGAAACAAGTTCCCAAAACTTAGATTATGCACACATATAACTCAACAAAACAACAAACAATGTGGACATAGGCCATTCAATTCAACATATTAATTCCCAGGACAGGGATAAAGAACAAAAATAGATCTCCTCGAGGAAAATATCAATGCCAATGTTGAATTTTAGTGATGAATATGAAAAACAGGATTGAATTTCTGAATATGGCTACAAAAACTAGATATAATATAGGAAAGTTGGGAGAAAAACCCCCACAAGAAGTGGAAGCCTTGTTTTCCATTTGCATCCAATAGCAGAAGCATATAAAACAGACAAGGATGAAAATATTAACGCAATCCATGATTGTAATTTGCATCCAATAGCAAAAGCATATAAAACATTACAATGATGAAATTACACAAATTTGTTGTCCAAAATATTCATAAAGAAAAGACAGTGCTGCTACATAAACGAAGTTGAATTTAAGATCATTCCATCAAAGAACTGAAATGTTACTTGGGAAAAGGTTCCAATCCAGTTAAACACATGATAAACAAACAAAATTCATAATACCTTAAACCTTTTACATGACAAACCAAATTCTTCATTGTATCACAGTGAGAGTGTCAAATTTAATTTCATTTGCCACATTAAAAACACCTAGTAGTTTATAACTTGTGTATATACTTCTTGTTGAAATATCAAAGTTTGAAGTTTATAACTTGTGTATATACTTGTTGAAATATCAGAATTTGAATTGTAATTTTCAAAGAAACACATGTATTTTATCTTTTTTTTTTTAAATTATATTAAATTAAACACATGTAAATTATTTTAGGAAACATATGTAAGTTTTATTATTATTAAATATATTAAAGAAATGTTATTTTAATTAAATTATTTAAATTATAATTATATATATTCAAGAAATTTTATTTTAATTAGAATATTTAAGAAAATATTTAGGAAAAAAACATATCTAAAATACATAGCTTTTAGTTATATTAATTTAATAATGACTATTTTAATAAGATATATGAAAGAAAATAAATTATTGTTGAAAGATTTATTTACTTTTGAAAGGAACTTAAGTTTAATTTTTAATTAATTTTATAAACATGATTTTAAATTTATTTGTATGAGCAAAATAACATGTTAAAGTATTTGGATCTAATTATAATTACAAAATCAATGGAATGTGTTCATGAGAGAGAGACAATAAAGATCATTGAATATGAATGCCAGTGCAACTTAATGACTTAAAGAATATAATTCGCGTTTATTAGTGCCACTTCTTAGAAGATGATGTTAATTAGTTATAAATTGTAAATGGCATTATATAGAAGATGTTGTGAATTAAATCATCCAAATAAACTAGAAATTTGAATTTAAGTATAATTAAAAAATCAATGAATTATATATAGAATGAATATAATGATTATTGGCTATGAGTGTCACTACAACATAATGACTAACATAATATAGTTAGTTACATTTTTTAAGATGTTAGTTGTAAATAATAAGTGATATTCTTTAGAGGAAAATAATCACGATGTGATATTTAATGGAAAAATATAGGACCTTAAAATAGGTGTCATGAAGAGTTTCTTCCTCATCATCAAAATGCTCATTTTTCATTTATTAAAACATCATGTAAAATACAAAAGAATAATAAATTTTGAAATGAAAACTTAAAAAATATTATAATATCAATGAAATTTTGAAGAAAACATTTATCTATAAAATTAATCAAATCTTAAAATATTGAATACGCTGCATTTTCACAAAGAATAATATGTCAATGCATTTGTGAACATGGTAAACTACATGTTAGTGAAATTTCAATTGAAAAAAAAAAATACATTTATGGATGAAATACAATTTAAAAAATTTGCTAATATTTATTAAATTTATGATAAAAAAGATTAAATGTGTAATTAAAATCTTGCTTAATAATTATTTATAACTAAAAAAAAATTTGTATTTTAAAATTCCTATTGTAAACATTTTATGATATTAATCCTTTTTTATTACGAAATTACAAACCTAAACCCATATTTAAAAAATACATGTTAAAAAAAAACATGTAAATATATTTTTAAAAATCATAATATTTTTACTCAATTACATTAAAAATGCTATAGGAATTTCTTTTATATTGTTTTTTTTTATAAATTATTTTACATATAACAACTTAGTGAGTGAAAATAGAAAACAAAATCCTCATATTTCAATCAAGGATCACGGCCACATTGAATAAGATGTTAGTTTTTTATTGGTACGAAAAGTCCCATCTCAATCTAATTAAAGTACAATTTAATCCAATTTAATTGGTTGGTAGTTGGGTTTTACCAAAAAGATTGCATGTGCAATGATGTTCTATGAGCCTTAAAGCCACTTGTGCTTATGCTGACAAGTTGTTCTTTAATTGGTGCAGCTTCCCAAAATTTCATCAATTTATGTAACAAATTGACTCTTTTGGTTCTCCAAATTTAATAGCTTCATGGTTGTTACAAAAGAGCAATACTCACAAGATGAGTGGTGGATTTTTTTAACAATGATTATTGCAATGCATTATCACTTGATTTTATCTTCTCATGGAATAAGGAAAGGTAGAGGCAATGCAATGATTGGTTTGACATTAACCATTTTCCTACAAATTCCCATATCTTCCACCTTAGTGATTGGGGTAGGATTGTTTTTTGCAGCTCCAGGTAATGATACCTCTAGATCTCGAGATGGAGTCACCCAATGGTGGTTCATCATTAGGTCTTTTCCCTTGGCATGTTTACTATCTAATTACTATATAATGTGAGATTATTGCTTGGGCAGGATGTTGCCATGTGTACATGCTCAAAATTAAACTTGTAGGGCAATGATGTATGTATTCATTGACCAAAAATATATGTATGATACTCTTCCATATACACCGATATCTGCATGGATAACAAGGAGTGAATCGATTTAACTAAAGAAGGTAACACTTAACTAAGGCATACACAACAAGTGATTACAATTAAACATGGAGAACAAGTAACAAATAACATGTTCATAACACTTGTAACATATCAATGTTCAGCAATCACATAATAAGTGGTTGTGTTAGTTAATTATTATTATTATATTAATAATTAGAACTATTTTAATTATGAATATAATTATAATCAAAGCCATATTTAATTTTTATTATAAAAAGCGTATCTCACTGCTAGTTTCAAGTAAATAAAATTGGTTTGGGGCCGCCGTTATGGCTGGGTGGCTGGGGCGGTCGGCTGTGGCCGTCCCCACCCAGGTTCGACCCCGAGACCCTGCTCGATTCGGTGTCCTCACCCACCATTGGGCGCCGGTTACACTGCGTATGAAAAAAATAAAATAGGTTTATTTTTAAACGAACCGCTTAAAAGCGTCAATACCTCTATTGTTTCCCATTTTCACAAGTTATATCGTTTAGTTTAGTTTTAGTTTTTTCTTTAATTGGATGAAAGTAAAAGTAAATTCAAATGCTTGCATGCCTGTCTTGTTGCTCGTTAAAAACCTACTTCTTTTTAAATTATAAAAATAAAATGAAATTCTAAATTGTGAATGCCGATCTCGTTGCTAGGTTTAATCCAAAAAACCCTTTTAAGAAATCCGTCTTCTCCAATCTATCAAAGCAGGTCCTTCAACTATCCAGTTCCATTTTTAGTTGTTGTTCTCCTTCCTTTTGGCGCACAGATTGATGATGGCTCATCAAAATTCCATGGCTTCTTGGAATTCATTCAGTAACTCTATGGAAAGCAGTCAATGGATGAAATTGCCAAGAGATCTGCAAATTTTAGTGGTAACAAAGCTTCCCCTTTTGGATATACGTAGACTGTCATTCAGCTGTAAGTATTTTCATTCCTTGCTTTCAGATCCCTCCTTTGCCATTCAGTATGACCGGAACGCTGTTGGTCGTCCTACGTTATTTATTTTTCCAGATTTGTTTGAGAAAATCATGTCCCTGCCGGTTTTAAAGTCCGTTATTTGGCACCAAGGAAAAACCCGTTGCCCTACGATTTGCGGCGATCCTGCTGGGATTTATCGTGTTACGGTGATGGATTCATGTGTTTTAAGACAGTGGCGGCGCCTAATTTGTTTTTGGTGTTGAACCCTCTCTTTCTCCATGACTATAAGATGTTGACGATGCCTGACATAGCTGACTACATGAGGGTATTTTATACAGGAATCGCCTACGACCGAAAAAGCCAGGTCTGCAAACTAGTCTTGTTTTACAAGAACAAGACGGAAGAATTTGATTGTGGAATTACTAGTTTTGTTTACAACTTCCAAGAAGGCGCATGGAAAAAGATACGAGATTGCAATAGAATCCCTGGTACTTACTCTTTTCAGTGTGATGCTCCATTCATCCTGCATCAAGAGCGTTTCTTGTTTTGGTTGGTAGTTTCACGTGATAATAGCAATAGCAATATGGTGTTGATGTTTGATGTGGAAGAAGAATCGTGGACTAAATCAATTTCACTCCCTTCAACTCTGTCGGGTGACTGCAAGTCCTTTCTGTCTACTATTGCAGAACATAGAAAGCAGCTATGAGTGATCTATGGAAATCCCAACACCATGATTTTGGATCTTTGCAAATTTGATAAGAGGAAAAGCGTTTGGATTCGGAGTGAAGTTATTCCGCTCCCTCCTAAGCTTTGGGTTTATGACATCTTACATCGTACTTGGCAAAGTATATCCATTTTCGAATTTCCCTACTGTTTTGAAGCAACACTTTTTAGATAAAACTGTATCTACATTACAGATTAGTAGGAAGTTGGATTGCTAATTTTTTTTTTTTCACTCGCAAGAGTGCGGGGGATTTGAACCCCACCCTGCATTATCAGAAACTTTTCTGCCTCATCACTCACTACAAGCTACATTTCCGGCCTAAGTTGGATTGCTAATTGCCAATAACATTCACATTATTTTGAAAATTTGATTTATTCACAATAGCTGTTATTTTGTGAATTTTGTTTTCTTTTAATAATTATTTGTAAATTAGTAACAATGTTTGATTTATCCACACTAGCTGTTATTTTTTATAAATTGGTAATCATGTTATGATTGAGTAAATAGATTTGTCTTCTTTAAGAAATATTTTTTTAGTATTAATATATATATATAAAATAAAATTATTTTTTATTTATGAAATATGTTTTATGAATATTTTATGTATTAATTAATTTATAATTATTTTGTACATTTTTAAGAAGATTAGATTTTGTATTTTAATGTGTTTATATATATATATACTTAAATTTGTAATTGTTTTATGTAATTAATAATGATTTTTTATGTTAATATAAAATAATTTATTATAAAACTTGAAATATTAGAAATTATAAGAAAATAAGTTGATGTTTGATATTTTAAGTTTAAAATAAAAATATACATTTATTTTATTTTTTGGTTCAATACAAAAAAACATAATTAATATAGTAGATCAAAATATGTCTATAAGTTAAGATTAATGTGTAAGTATACATTACCTCTCTCAAATATGTTCCAACGTATTTGGTAGCAACAATTTTGGTACCCATATATTTTGGATGATGGATACTTATTCATTAAAAGATTATTCATATGGTGGTTTAGAGTAGTTGATGCGTCGGAATTGACAGAAGTAATCATTAAAAAAAGTTTAAATAATTAACTCCTTGTTAGTATAAGTAAGGGTTTATATTAAATGTCTGATGGTACACGACGGTGTGGTCGCTCGGTCTACAACTTGTCATTCGACTCTAAAGTAGTCGCTCGGTCTACAACTTGTCATTCGACTCTAAAGTATTGATATTTGAGCCTAAGGGTTGTAGTGTAACTATGTCAGGCATACCAAAGCCACCATTCCCGACATTTCTTTATTGAATTTGCGGAGCTCTTCTAAGGAAAACTGGTAACCCTAGTCTCAACATTGAAGTGCGCTTGGAACCCCCTCTAGTTGCCCAAGAGATGCGCAATATATGCATTCATCATATATTTAAATAGCACTTTTTATTTCAATTCGTTAACTATTGATTCTTTGAAGAATAGAATTTTTATTTGATGTTTGTAGAGATGAGTTTAACTTCTATGGAGCTATATATCTATTTTCGTTCAGGAAATTAAAAGTCACGAAACATTTATTTTAAATATTGTCATCATATTGTAAGTTAGATTATGAGGAAACAAACCCTCAATTTTGTTTATGGTACAAGTTGATAGCTATTGAATGATATGTTCTGCACTATGGCAGTACCATGAAAATGACTCTCCTACATATGTAATATAGCTCACAGAGCTGGAACCTTAGGTATGAAGCAATTCTTGAGGTCTCGAGTCTTCATTACTGAATCTAGAGGTTTGTTTGGACTTAATCCAAAATAAAACAACATTTCTTATGGCCTCTGTATTTAGAACCTATTTAAGATTAATACTGGTTTGCTTCGAAACTCATTATATACAAGTGGTCGTGGCTCAATTTGTAATATATACAAACTATTGGATATTAGTTTTTTTCCACTTCTATTATGTTTAAGACTAGTGACGCCAACTAAATATTTTTTTGTTGACCATATATATACTTATTCTAATTTTTATTTTTTGAAGAATTACACAAGTCTCAACACTACAATGTTCCTTTCCTTGTATTTGGTCAAATGTAGTGGTATCTTGTAGTCTAGGACGATTTATTCATGTTTATTGATATTAATTTCATGGATATATTCTTTCTCAAGCTTAAATATGGCACTTTGTTTTGTTTAAACCCCCAAACTGTAAACAATTATACTCAGGAATTTTTATGTAATAGATTAGAATGCTCAAGACATATTGTCTTTTCTTTTCTTATGGTGTCTAGTCCATAGTCTAATGGAAGAGATAGCATTACCACACAAGCATTGTTGTATAGGCTCTTACGTTTGGATCATCCTACGGTTTGAGTTAGAGCCTCATTATCAATGCACAGGGTTGATGAATTTGATGAAAAGGATCTAAGAGAAAGGAGACTTATATATCCAATTTTTTAAACTAGTACTTCTTCAGTTTATGTATGGGAGGCTTGGTAGCAAAATTTCTTAGATATGATGATACAAGGAAATTGGAAAATCCACATGATTTGTGAATTTAAATATTTTATCTTGGGATATCTATTAACTGTATCTATCCACTCAGATTGAAAATGGTGAAACCATTGTAGTTGGAAACAAAATATTTCCTTGTTGTTATTGATGCCATGTTAGAGTCGTTGCAAAACATACGTCGATCACAACATGCCAGGTGAACTCTGGTCATGTGGATGAAACTTGGAAAGTATTGTTGCTAAGGTTATGTGCCGGCCAAGAAGACGAGAAGTAAGTTGGGTGATGGAATGAAGAGTCGTGAAATAATACTAATGGGTAATGTTAATTACATTGTCATGAACATAGGGCACCAGGAGCCACTGGGAGGGGAGATAAAGATTTATTTTGTTCATATTATCCAATTTTTTTCGATGTCACAATATCTCTTCTGCTTCAGAGGAGATTGAGTCCAAAATTATTAGAGAGGATAGAATTTCCTAAACAAACTTGCTAAAATAGGTGAGGTTTTTTAATTAGATTATGTCACATAAATGGAAAACAAAGGAGATTGGTTTTACAAAAGAGATATAATCAAATGGTGAGCAAACACACCTTTTCATGGCCCAATTCCATTCCAGTGTTCCTTTTCCTTCTTTTGTGGCTTCCACTTAGCATGGTTTTCCAAATAGTGCTAAGGCATTGATAACTCCAAGCCTTGGAATGCGTCACAAAAAAGAACATTGTGGAAATTGCGTAGTGTTGTTATATAATGTGAAAATCCAAACTCATGCTCAACAACAATAGATATTAAAATTCACAAGTTCACTTTGTAAATAAAATGATGCACAAAAGAGATAAATGTAATGTCGAGTGAAGAATAAACATTTTGCAAATATACTCATTGAACCATTGAGTTTGAATCACCTTACATGATGGTAGGCGTAATCCATAATAAGTATTTTTATTAAAAGGATTATTAAAATCATTTAATAAAATAAGTTGAAACCACCACCTAGTCCATATAGATCAACCATAACGTGTTTATCAAAAGACCCACGCACCACATCCTTAATTCTGGCTTAAGTCATTATTTGAAATTTCAGAAGGACGTTGGTGCACATGTTCACCGGAACATTGGAAATTTCCAACTTATTATTGATGATCCAATCTTATTTTTCGATGGTGCTGCAAACTTGGGGAATTGTGGCACTAGTGGGGTTATCTTTCTCAACTTGGATCACTTTTATACTCTACGTATGAATTGTGGTAAAGGAAGCAATATGAAGGCTGAGCTTGTCGCACTATGGTGTGTTACTCGCGTTGCAAACCTTTTTGGCTTGGCTAAGGTAAAAAGTTTTGGTGACTCGCGGGTGACCATAAAATGGGCAATGGGTGAATATGACCTGAAGGTGCTACAATTGACAAATTGGTGTTACATAATCAAATCTGAGTTGAGTACTTTCAGCTCATTGTCACTTGAACACATTTACAGAGAACACAATTCACAGGAAGATCTGTTATCAAAGGAAGCACTGGAGGGTGAAGAAGGTTTTCTCCTATGGGAGGAAGTCTTTGAAAATCAGGTTTTGGACTCAGGATCCTTATATTTTCTAGATTAGTGTTTTCAGGATCTATGTTTCATGGGATTGTTGAACTATGTCACTAGCTTTTGTATCGAACGATTACCGAAAATCATACTATATGGTTTTTTGGACTGTCTGTTAATCATTGACAGTATTATGTACTATTTGATTCAGTTAATTGAATAGCAATAGTACGCTTTTTTTCGCGGGGGAAAAAAACATGTGTGTACATGTAATTATTCTAGTAAATATATGTCCTTGGGATATGCATTATGAACTATAGGTGATTTGTGAATTTAAATATTTTTCTTAATTCAAGATTTTGTGCCCTTCATAAATATTGTACAAATATTTTATATGTTGCTAAACTCTAAGGACGCTTAAAAATTGTTCGTGCAAACTTTTGTTTGATAACCTGTAAAAGTTGTTTATGAAAACTTTGGTTTGATAATATGTAAATGCATTTATTTATATTTGGTTATTACAAATTTTCAGTAGTAAGTGTATCCACCAAATATCCTCTAAAATAGACCTTAAGTTAATGTCATTATAGCATCTAGATTTGATCAAGAACATTGTTATGTCCATGTTTCTTTTGATCTATATACCTAGTGTTGTTATCAAAAACTTTTTAGCAATTGTGGAGGGACATTGCCACCTCATGACCATTGTTCTATAATTTATTATATATTTTAAAAGTATTAAGATGATTGAGATTCAAAGTTGTTTGATACATCGACATTGTTGGTCACATATTTTAAAATGATCATGAATAAGTTTCCTATTATTTTCATATATATTAATGTTATTAAATAGTTTATAATGTTTGAACTTGTTTTATTTTATTAAAATAATTGATTAGAAAAACTCAAAATCATTAAAAATAATAATAATAAAATGAAACCTGTACATAGAAACAATTTTTTTTTAAAATAGAAAAACTTATAATCTCATTTTATTTTGAATATATATATATATATATATATATATATATATATTTCCAATTGGAAAATATCAAACATTCTAAGAGAATGAACATGAACTATCCACTAGGGACTTACATACCAAAAACATAAAGGATTCTTTCACTTCTCAAAAGAGCTTCCTTTCAAATTGTATCAAGATCACAATGTCTGCAAATCATCGTGCCTCTTCATTACATGATGGAGCTTAAAACTCAAAAAAACTTCAAAAATTTTTGCAATGCTTTATAATTACATTTCATTGAAATTTTCTTCAATTTCTGTTTGACCTGGTTCTAAGAGGAGAGCATTTTTTGAAAGGAGATATGCTTCAGTGTTTAATTCCCTATAAACATGAGATAAAGAGAAAACTACAAAGGAATCCTTTAGGATTTTGATAACATTAAGAAGCGGCTGTAGATGAGGCGCTTTGATCTGAATTCTGTTGTTTATCCATTCTACTACCATCTTTGAGTCTTGAAAAAGATTTAGACGTTTTATATTTCTGGATAATGCCAATCTTAATACTGAAAGCAGAGCTGCAAGCTAAGCTTTATTGTTGGTGCAATGACCCATAACGTATTTCACCTGAAGTTTATGATTTTTAGTCAGATATATCACTCCTCTCGACCCTCCAAGAGGGGGATCCCCTTGACTGGATCCATCAAAAAACGCCCAAGGAATGGATTTGTCTATATCCGGAGGATGAATAATTCTTGTTTTATTTGGTTTTTCCTTCCACTTTTGCTCCTTTGTCCACTGCACAACCATAACCGAGGTTACTTCTTCTGAAATGTGATGATTTTGAAAAATTACTAAGTTGCGAGCCCGCCAAATTCCATAAATAAAGGAAGCTGGAAATGCAGCGAAAGGATGTACCAAACTATCATTCCACCAGGACTGGCATTTTTGTTCCAAGGAAGCTCCTTCGAGAGAGGATTGAGGGTTAAAAGCTTTAAACAATGTCTTCCACACCTTCTCTACATAAGGGAACCACACAAAAAGATGAGTGTCTGTCTCATCACTCTTTCGACATAACACGCACTAGCTAGGTCCCTTCCAAGCTCTTTTCTTGAGGTTTTCCCATGTTAATATTTTGTTACTGAGAGCAAGCCAAAGTGTTAACTTAGCTTTTAGTGATCCAGACGCCTTCCAAAGGGTGTTCCACCACCATTATGTTACACCAACAAAGGATTCTCTTACCTTTGTTTCATATCCGAGTTGCGCACTATAATCCCCTATTGAAGATTTTTTTGACCAGACCAAACTGTCTTCCACTCCCTTTAAAAGAATAAAACCAGAATTTAGCAGAGCTTTGAAGGAATTCCATTCCCTTGATTTGTCACCTTCCAATCTCAATTCCTCCATTGCTTTCCAAATAGTTATGTTTGAATCATCCAAAAGTACGCTTTTAGCATCACTTAGTGTGCGAATTCTGAGACCCCTAAGTACACTTAAGGTTCCATCAGAGAGCTTGAAACTATTTCCTGCTCCTATCCACGGTTCTTCCCCAATATGCACTTTTTTACCATTGCCTACATACCAGGCCAACCAATATCTTATCAAAGGGAAGGAAAGAACAAAGGCTTTCCACCCTATGGATCCAAATTTGAAGGATTTGACAGGAGACCTTATCCAATCAAGAATCGAGGAGTTTGGGCAATATTTTGACACCAATACTCTGTCCCAAAGAGAAGAAGGATTTTTAATTAAACGCCATAGGGACTTGGATGCCAAGTATTGACAGAATAAGAAGGGATTTTTGACTCCCCATCCACCAAGAGCTTTCAAGTTGGCTATTGTTTCCCATTTGACCAGAGGGATACCTTCATATTGTTTACTAGTAGTCCACAAAAAGGAGAAGAATTTCTTCCAAATTTTATGAATAATTCCAATTGGTATATAGGCTATAGAAGCCCAGTAAACTGGAATACTTTGGATAACAACTTTGATTAGTACCAATCTTCCTCCTATGGTGTTAACACCTAAAAAGTGCTCACTAGCTCATTTCCTTATTCACATGACCCATTTGTCCACTTTTCCACCATCTGAGCCTCTAAAGCCAACAAAAGGTCACCAAAAGACCTTAGTACACCCCTTTTCCCACTCAAAAAGATCATTTTTCCTAAAAAAGCATAAAAAACCCTCAAAAAGGGTCCAAAATTCCCAAAAATATTAAAAAGGGAATAAAAATATTAATTTTATTCAAAAAAGGAAAAAGGAGGGAAAAGTACCTAAACCATGTTGGTCAATACCATTGGTTTCCACAAAACCACAAATGGTATTCCCCACCACCAAAACCTATAAAAAGGTGGTAGGGGCTCCTCATTTCACATCCATCCATATTCCTATCCTCATGCTGCCAAAATCTCCCTTGAGTTTTTGGCCATTGTAGCAACCTTGGAGAAAGGACCCATTGGAGTTTGGAGCTGCTCACCCTTGGAACTTCTCAACTATCTTCATCAATCGGAGGTATTCTTATTGCAAGCACTTGCTTGCCCCCATTTTCAATACAAAAATTATTTTTTATCTTTCTTGTTCTTGTTTTTTAATTCAAAATGCACATGCTAGTTTAGTTTTAGTTTAGATTTAGTTTATTGTTTTTTGCTTAATATTGAAACTGCTGCTACTAGTTAGCAGGTGCCCATAGCACTAAGTTTGGTTGCAAAACCAAGCCAACATATGGAGAGGAACCTATTTGTCCAACAGTCAATCCTGCTTTCCACCTTCTTGTACAACCAAATCCAATCTTGGAATGAGTAAGAATGCTTTATTACAAATCCAATATATTTAAATCCTTCTAATAAGGGTCTTAAAGGGAAGGGGATTTCCACTTCTAACATGTTCCTCGCTGCAGTTGATAAAGAATTCTCTAATAAAATAGACTTCCCAGTGTTTATGAACATCCCAGTGGCCTTTGTATAGAGATCTAAGATCTGTTTCATTTCCTTGTAATTTTCTAGAGAGCCCTCCCCCATCATTAACACATCATCTACGAACAAAATGTGAGAAAGCACTTATGTCCCAGTGACCTTGATTCCTTTGAAAGAACCAGTTTGTTTAGCATGAGTAATCAATCTACTCAACGCATCTGCTACTAGGAGAAAAAGAAAAGGGGATAGAGGGCACCCTTGTCTAATTCCTCTTATTGGTCTGAAGAAGTTAGAGGGTGAACCATTTATGAGGATCGCGAAGTAGGAAGATTGAATACATCCCATAATCTAGTTTACTATTTCCAGAGCAAATCCAATATGAACTAGCAACAACCTCAGGAAGGTCCAACTTACTTTGTCATAATATTTAGAAAGTTCTAGCTTTAGAACAAGTGCTTGAGTTTTGTTCCTGTGAATGGAATGAATTTCCTCCTGGGATAAGGAGACTGCATTGTGGATTTGACGGTTGTAAAGAAACCCATACTGTTCTTGGGATATTATCTTACTGAGGATGGGCTTCAGCCATTGTGCGATAATTTTGGCAATGATTTTATAAACTACATTACAATAGGAACTAGGACGAAAGTCTTCAAAGGATGAAGGTTTCTTTTTGGGGATTAGGGAAAGAAAAGTAGAATTGAGTGTGCCTAAAACCTTTCCTGCACATTGTGACTCCCTAGCAGCTTTCAACAAATCAAGTTTTATGGTTTCAAAAAAACCCTGAAAGAATTCAATTGTGAAACCGTCAGTTCCGGGACTTTTTCCTTTCTGAAAGGAAAAAACAATCTTTTCCAGCTCCTCTTCCGAAATTTCCTTGGTTAAATATTAATTCATTTCTTCATTAACCATAGTGGGGAACAGTATTAATACTTGTAATATCTCTTGTATAGGGCATGCTTCTAGTTCAGAAAAGAGGGTTTTTAAATAATTCTTTCCAGCTTCCGCTTTATCCTCAATGGTATTTAGAAGATTTTCGTACCCGTCCTTAAAGTCTGGAATCGAATTGACATTTTTCCTATGCGAGGTGAACCTGTGAAATAATTTGGTGTTGTTGTCTCCTTCTGAAATCCATATTTCCCGACTTTTCAGTCTCCACAACTGTTCTTCTTTAGCCAGTAAATATTCCCTCCTTATTTCTAACTCTTTAACTGCCTTTAATTCCTCCTCAGAGAAAGTTCTGGAGTCATTGTCTTTGTAGATTCCCTTCAGCTTGGCCTCTACTTATTTTAGAAGTAACTGTTGATTTGCATTATAGGTCTTTTCCCAGAGCTTTGAGACCTTTTTTGAATTTATGAGGTTGACTGAGATTTTTTTCATAAAGGACTCAGAAGAGTTACTCTGAAGAGGAGTCCAGGAATCTTCTATCAACTTTAGATACTTTGCTTCTTTTAGCCAAGATGGATTGAACTTAAAGGGAGGAGGGGGCTTGTTAAAATATTTTTCCAATGAGAGAAGGATTGGAAGGTGATCTAACAACCCTCGAACCTCCACCCAAGACTTAACTGCTAGCGAGACAACAACCAAATCCTCTTAAACCAAAAATCTATCCAGATGTTTTGAAATGGCATGTTCTCAAATCATGTTATTCCTCCAAGTAGGTTCCAATCTTAAAGGTTGTACATCCACCAGATCATTAGAATCAATAAAAGATCTAAAAAAATTACTTAGATTGTCCGGGCGAACTGATGAGCCCCAAACCTCCCTTTCTGAGAGCGTGAAATTCAAGTCTCCACTTAAGATCATCTTCCAGGCCTCTAGCATTCTTGAGGACAGGAAGGATTCCCAGAAAGGATTTTTGTTCAAATATGGTCCATAGACATTGAAAATGGAGTAAACTTCACCGGAGTTTAAATATTCCAATACTGTTTTCAAAACTGTCTCGAATTTTTCGGTCTTGACTTCATTAAAGGGTGGACACCATGCCGTTAACAAACCTCCTGAATTCCCATCTGAACTTATGTGAGAAAAGGACCAGTCTTTGAGCCAAGGTTCTACTACCTCTTGTGCTTTGGCTCCTTCCACCATAGTTTCCTGAATGAAGATGACCTAAGGATTTAGACTTCTGATCATTCTTTTAAGAGATTTTTTCTTGGGGGAGCTCCCTAACCCCCTTATATTGAAAGATAGACAAATCATTTATGAACCCCTGTCTGGGCCAACCCTGCTCTAAGGGCCCTTTTAATAGTTGACTTTTTTCCAGTACGAACCTCCAATTCAGCTTGAGATTTGAATTTTGAAATGTGATATATCCTTCCTAAAACCACTCTAGGCCTATCTAGCGCCAGTCCTCCTTTCGAGGATGCTTCTCCTTCTTCCATAAATAGTTTTTTAGATATTGTGTTGTATGTTTTGTGCTTGACCCAAGACAGGGGGTCCCTAATGTTCTCCTGTGTCTCTACCACGTCAGAAACATCTATCTTCGGGCTACCCGAAGACTTATCCTCCTGAGACTCTGGGTTGGGTGTAGGGAAGTTCTTGTTTGAGTTGACCAACTCCGAGGGAACCAAAGGGCAATCAGAGAATTCTATTTTTTTAGGGGAAATGGGCGTAGAAACAAGAGGAAAAACAAAAGTGGAATAAACAAAAGGAGGGGAGTCATAAGGCGTAATGGGCTTACCAATTACGTGGTCTGGAAGCTTGTCATTTGAACCAACGTTATCAGCTTTCGAAGGACCACCACCTTTTGACGTACTGCTATCTTCAGAACAAAACTTCTAAACAGGCTTCTTTATCCAATTTTTTTTGTGATGCCCATAGCTTTTGGAGTTCGAAGGACAACCATTAGCCAGATTCCGGACCTGTCGACATATAAAGCATCTTAAGGGTATTTTTCAGTAATCCAGGCGTTGCTTCCAAATGCTACCATTCAATTCCAGCTGAATTTATTCATACAAACCATCCTTGATGTCAAGTTCTATCAATATTTTTGCACATCTTCTGTCCACTTTTACCTCCCAAATTTCTTCTAAAGAGATGAATCTCCCTATTTTTCCACCAATTGCCTCCAATATTTCCTTCTGCCAAAACATCATAGGGAGAGCATGCAGTAAATCCCATACTTGCTGAACATTATGAGGTTCTCTGGCTGCTTCAAAATCAACCTGCCATTTTTTCAGAATTAAGCCGGAAGGTCCCCAATTCCAATTCCTATCTAGCAATTTTTGTCTCTCAGTTTCAGATTTAACCCTAAACAAGATCCATCCCCGTGTAATCCTATATGGAAATGAGGCATGTCATTTAGTAGAGGGTACCAGTTGCATGTGATCCATGTCCTTAAGGCGTCTTCTCCAATGAATGTACCACAGAAACGTCCGACCAGAGCCAAGGAAAGGTAATCTGGTATGTCATTTATGCCAATTTCCTTACCGACTGGTAAAGAGGCCGGCTTCCTCTTCGCATGTGCGCCCTTACTATGTATTGATCCGTTATTATTTCTAGGAATGGGGAGGCTCGGAGCTGATGTTTCCTGGGCTGTTGTAGTATACGTACAAGCCTTCAGCATTGCAAACTCGGGGGCCGTCACTTCGTGCTAAGCCGCATAGACGTCAGCTCGTTGATGTAAGAATATGGGAACTCCGGGTGACTCAGTGTCATAATCAACCATATCCGAATACATCATGAATATTATCAAATATTAAAGCATAAAAACATTAGAAGTGCCACCTTTGGGACTATTGATTGGAGTTCACATCACCGCATACTAGAATAACTCCCCCCCGAAGTCAGAGCCCCGCCCCCCCCATTACAACCCCCCCCCCCCCCCCCCCCAACACACACACACACACACACACACACACACATATATATGTATAGATGGATAGATAGTAGTTGTAACAAAACAATAAAATTAAAATTTAAAAACATGTCACATTCATATTTCTTCATAATTCAATGATTCGTCATTCATTAAACATTCACATTGGAACATAAAATTTGATATCAAGTGGAATTTATATTATGATTCCATTTTCATATTACATTCAAAATTTGCCTGATGGGCCAATGGCATTTCCAGACATGAAAAAGAAAATTCAAAATTCAAAAAACACTCAACAGTGATTTCATTCAATGATTCTCCTTGCTATAACAATGTAACCATGTTGCTATATTCAACGTGGAAAGCCCTTCACGGTTTCACCAAACACTGGTTCCATGGAAAGCCCTTCACCAAACATTGTCGCTACTGAATGAAATGATTATGAGATGTTTGAATGGAAAATTATGTTGTTTGAAGAGTTTGGGGGTCATAATTTTAGGTCTGGGATGGAGGAACCTTCCCCCCCTTCCTTTTATTTATTTCACTACTTAAAAAATCAAGGTATGTCGTCCCCTCTAAGCCAAACAAACCCATTTTTTCAAGCCAGTGTCTCGGGTTCTTCAGTCAAGAACCCGGTTCGTATGGGTTCGCCAACCAAGAACCCGAACCCGAATCAGAGACGTGGGTTCGTGAACCCTACCCCCGGGTATGTGAACCCATGCAACTTTTATATATATATATCAATATTTTTTATAAACTTTGTTAACCAAAATTCAAATAAAATTTTAGAAAGTATGAATATATTCACTTAGTAACTTACAATTGACTTTTTTCTTTAATGTCTATCAATACATTTTCTTCTTATACTAACCAAATAATATAATATGTTTTTATTTTTATCAATACATTTTCTACTTACAATAACAAAATAACATCACATGTTTTTCCTCTTACACTAACATGTTTAAGTTATTCAACACTTCATTAAATTATCCACGACAAGGAATGGTTTTCAATGGACTTGATCAATAGGAAGGCTTAATGCAGCTTAATGTTGTGAAATTCTAAATCATAACAGATCAAGGAGCTGAGTATACCTCATAGAGAAATAATGAGCAGAAAAGATGAATTAGATTTGTATTCTTTGAGAAATTGGTAATCATGTTATGATTAAGTAAATAGATTTCTATTCTTTGAGAAATATTTTAATAGTATATATATATATATATATATATATATATATATATATATATAAAATATAAAATAAAATTATTTTGAATTATTTTTATTTATGAAATATGTTCGAGATTTTATGATATATATTTATGAATATTTTATGCATTAATTTATTTATAATTATTTTGTACATTTTCAAGAACATTGGATTTTGGATTTTAATGTGTTTATATATATATATATATATATATATATATCTATATCTATATCTATATATATATATATATATATATAATAATTGTTTATATAATTAATAATGTTTTTTTTAATGTTAATATAAAATAATTTATTATAAAATTTGAAATATTAGAAATGATAAGAAAACAAGTTGATGTTTGATATTTTAAGTTTAAAATTAAAATATACACTTATTTTATTTTTTGGTTCCATAAAAAAAAAAAAAACATAATTAATATAGTAGATCAAAATATGTCTATAAGTTAAGATTAATGAGTCTAAGTATACATTACCTCTCTCAAATATGTTCCAAAGTATTTAAATTTTCCTTACACTCAGCTAAGTTCATCAAGAAGTTGAATGAAACATGTACTTAAAGGATAGTATATTAGATCAATGGTAGCAACAATTTTGGTACCCATATATTTTGGATGATGGATACTTATTCATCAAAAGATTATTCATATAGTGGTCTAGAGTAGTTGATGCATCGGAATTGATAGAAGTAATCATTAAAAAGGGTTTAAATAATTAACTCCTTGTTAGTATAAGTAAGGGTTTATATTAAATGTTTGATGGTACATGACGGTGTGGTCGCTTGGTCTACAACTTGTCATTCAACTGTAAAGTATTGATATTTGAGCCTAAGGTTTGTAGTGTAACTATGTTGGGCATACCAAATCCACCATTCTCGACATTTCTTTGTTGAATTTGTGGAGCTCTTCTAAGGAAAACTAGTAACCCTAGTCTCAACATTGAAGTGCGCTTGGAACCCCCTCTAGTTGCCCAAGAGATGCGCAATATATGTATTCATTGTATATTTATAGCAATTTTTATTTCAATTCGTTAACTATTGATTCTTTGAAGAATATGATTTTTATTTGATGTTTGTAGAGATGAGTTTAACTTCTATGGAGCTATATATCTATTTTCGTTCAGGAAATTAAAAGTCACGAAACATTTATTTTAAATATTGTCATCATATTGTAAGTTAGATTATGAGGAAACAAACCCTCAATTTTGTTTATGGTACAAGTTGATAGCTATTGAATGATATGTTCTGCACTATGGCAGTACCATGAAAATGACTCTCCTACATATGCAATATAGCTCACAGAGATGGAACCTTAGGTATGAAGCAATTCTTGAGGTCTCGAGTCTCCATTACTGAATCTAGAGGTTTGTTTGGACTTAATCCAAAATAAAACAACATTCCTTATGGCCTCTGTATTTAGAACCTATTGAAGATTAATATTGGTTAGCTTGGCAACTCATTATATACAAGTGGTTGTGGCTCAATTTGTAATATATATAAACTATTGGATATTAGTTTTCTTCCACTTCTATTATGTTTAAGACTAGTTATGCCAACTCAATATTTTTTTGTTGACCATATACATACTTATTCTAATTTTTATTTTTTGAAGAATTACACAAGTCCTTACCCTACGATGTTCCTTTCCTTGTATTTGGTCAAATATATTGGTATCTTGTAGTCTAGGACGATTTATTCATGTTTATTGTTATTAATTTCATGGATCTACTCTTTCTCAAGCTTAAGTATGGCACTTTGTTTGTTTAAACCCCCCAACTGTAAAAAATTATAATCGGGAATTTTTAGGTAATAGATTAGAATGCTCAAGACATAATGTCTTTTCTTTTCTTATGGTCTCTAGTCCGTAGTCTAATGGAAGAGATATCATTACCACACAAACATTGTTGTACAGGCTCTTACAGCTATAGGAATGGGGCGAGTTAGAGCCTCATTATCAATGCACATGTTTGATCAATTTGATGAAAAGGATCCAAGAGAAAGGAGGCTTATATCCAATTTTTTAAACTAGTACTTCTTTAGTTTAAGTATGGGAGGCTTGGTAGCAAAATTTATCAGATATGCATGATACAAGGAAATTGGAAAAGCCACGTGATTTGTGAATTTAAATATTTTTTCTTGGGATATCTATTAACTGTAGGCATCCACTCAAATTGAAAATGGTGAAACCATTGTAGTTGGAAACAAAATATTTCTTGTTGTTATTGATGCCATGTTAGAGTCGTTGCAAAACATACGTCGAACACAACATGCCAGGTGAAATTTGGGTCATGTGGATGAAACTTGGAAAATATTGTTGCTAAGATTATGTGTCGGCCAAGAAGACAAGAGAATTAAGTTGGGTGATGGATTGAAGAGTAGTGAAATAATACTCATGGGTAATGTTAATTACATTGTCATGAACATAGGGCACCAGGAGCCATTGGGAGTGGAGATAGAGATTTATTTTGTTCATATTATTTAAATTTTTTCGATGTTACAATATCACTTCCGCTTCAGAGGATATTGAGTCCAAAATCATTAGAGAGGATAGAATTTTCTAAACAAACTTGCTAAAATAGCTAAGGTTTTTCAATTAGATTATGTCACATAAATGGAAAACAAAGGAGATTGGTTTTACAAAAGAGCTAGAATCAAATGGTGAGCAAACACACCTTTTCATGGCACAATTCCATTCCAGTGTTCCTTTTCCTTCTTTTGTGGCTTCCACTTAGCATGGTTTTCCAAATAGTGGTAAGGCATCGATAAATCCAAGCCTTGGAATGCGTCACAAAAAAGAACATTGTGTAAATTGCGTAGTGTTGTTATATAATGTGAAAATCCAAACTCATGCTCAACAACAATAGATATTAAAATTCACAAGTTCACTTTGTAAATAAAATGATGCACAAAAGAGATAAATGTAATGCCGAGTGAAGAATAAACATTTTGCAAAGATACGCATTGAACCATTGAGTTTGAATCACCTTACATGATGGTAGGCATAATCAATAATAAATATTTTTATTAAAAAGATTATTAAAATCATTTAATAAAATAAGTTGAAACCGCCACCTAGTCCATATAGATCAACCATAACGTTTTTATCAAAAGACCAAGGCACCACATCCTACACAAAAATTGTGTACATGTAATCATTCTAGTAAATATATGTCCTTGGGATATGTATTATGAACTGTAGGTGATTTGTGAATTTAAATAATTTTCTTAATTCAAGATTTTGCGCCCTTCATAAATACTGTACAAATATTTTATATGTTGCTAAACTCTAAGGAAGCTTAAAATTTGTTTGTGGTTTGTTTGATAACCTGTAAAAGTTGTTTATGAAAACTTTGGTTTGATAATATGTAAATGTATTTATTTATATTTTATTATTACAATTTTTCATTGGTAATTGTATCTACCAAATATCTTCTAAAATAGACCTTAATTTAATGCCATTATAGTTTCTAGATTTGATCAAGAACATTGCTATGTCTATGTTTCTTTTGATCTATATACCTAGTGTTGTTATCAAAAGCTTTTTAGCAATTGTGGAGGGACATTGCCACCTTGTGGAGGGACATTTCCACCTCATGACCCTTGTTCTATAATTTATTATATATTTTAAAAGTATTAAGATGATTGAGATTCAGAGTTGTTTGATACATCGACATTGTTGGTCACATATTTTAAAATGATCATGAATACGTTACCTATTATTTTCATATATATTAATGTTAATAAATAGTTTATAATGTTTGAACTTGTTGTAAGCCCGTAAATGTGTGTTGTTTCCCATTGACTGAAAACTGCATCCAAATTTCAGCAAAATCCCATAAGATGGGGCCAAGTGTGCGTAACCATTGAGCGCCCAAAACCACATCACATCCACCTAAGGACAAGGCAAACATGTCAAAGTGTAGGTTATAATCTTCCATAGAGATATGCACATTGTGACACTTCCCCTTGCAAGGTAAGGTGCCCCCATTGGCAACCATGACTTCAAAGTTGGAGCAAGGATGGACAAAACAATCATCCTGTTTGGCGATCCGAGGGTCAATGAAGTTATGAGTGCTACAAGAATCAATGAGTATTGTAAGAGGGATATTTTTGAAGTAACCCCTGACCTGCATTGTTTGTGGGGTGGCAACTCCGGATAAAGCATGGAGAGATATCTTTGGGTGGTCGTTCGGAGATGGAGGGTCAACAGGCGGCTGCTGAATGTCGACCTAATCATCTAGTGTATCTGGAGCTTCTGCACCAAGTTCAAAGGAGGGCGGAGAATCCACATCTAAGAGATAGAGTTGTTGCTCAACACATCTATATTCCCGAGTGAATTTCTCATCACAATTATAACAAAGCCCTTTTTCTCTACATGCCCGCATCTCTGCTTCAGACAAATGCTTTATAGGAGTTGTGCGAGGAGCTGGCGTGATGGGAGGTCGTTAGGAAACCATATTTCTGAATGGAACAAAAGTGGATTTGGAGCGTTGTTGGGCTGTGATATTGTCCTCCACCAACTGAGCCAACCCTAGGACTTCCATCATTGTGTTGGGACAGAACATTTTAACCTATGAGCGGATTTCATCCTTAAGACCACTAATAAAACAACTCCTATAGAATTCATCAGACAATCCTTCTGTGTGATTGGCTAGTTTCTCAAATTTTGTTTGATACTCTCTCACAGTGCCAATTTGGAGAAGTTTAGTGAGTGCACCTGTGAAGGCACCAAAAGAACTAGGACCAAATCGTTGCAAAAGGAGTTCGCAAAAATCTGTCCATTTTGGCTCGTCATGAGCCTTGATGTACCAACAGTACCATTGAAGGGCTTCCTGTTCCAAATGAAATAATCCAAGTGGAACTTTTTGGACATCAAAAGTATTATGCAGATTGAAATATTGTTCTGTTGGGTATATCCATCCAGTCGGATCATTACCATTGAAGCGAGGAAATTCAAGCTTCGGCCCATGAAAATTGCTGGAAGAAGAGAACGCAGTTTGGTTTTGAGGGCTGCAAGTTCTTCCTCCATGATTTGTGCTCCTGCGCAGGTGACAATCATAACTAGGAGTTTTTTTTCTTCTTGTGAATGGGTAGAAAAACACAAACATAAGCTTATTTAGTAAAGGGAAATTTGGATTTGGGACAAACTATGATGGGCAATTGGAGTTTGACTAAGTTTTGGACACTTTCGAATGGATAGGGAAACATAAAAGGAGGATTTCAGAAGCGAGGTGAAAGAATGAGAAAGATTTTCAGAGAGAGACACAAAAGTAGAAATAGGGAATGAACATGGTGGCAAAATTTGAAGGCGATTGGGTGAAAATTGAAGAAGTTATGGCAAACCCTAAAAATAGAAAAATGTGGGATTTCTGGCTTTGGGAAGTGGAATTTGGGATAGGGTCCTCAAGAATGAAATATGTAGAATGGAATTGCAGGGGTGTTAGTGAAGTTTCCAGGGAAACAGAGTTAAAACAAAGGAGATATGGCGAAAAAACATTTTTTTGTTTTGTTTGTAGAATGGATCTGAAACGGATTTCGGAATGGATCTGAAATGGTGGGATATGAAATGGCTCGGAATGGATCAAAAAATACTGGATCTGAAATGACTTTCAGAATGGATATGAAACGACACAGAATGGATCGACAAAAGATGGATCTGCAACGACACGGAAGTGATCGACAATAGATGGATCTGCAACGGCGCGGAAGTGTTCGGCAACAATTCAACTAAAAATAGATATGGACCCCAGGTATGCTCGGCTTCCTAACGGTTTAGGGGTTTTACTCGGACACCAATGTTGTCTGACGACTTGCATATTGGGGCAGTACCCTTCACTCCACGGCTCAGGTAAAACTGATAACCGCTTTGCCACAAACGACAGCTCTTGGTTTACCTAATGGGTGGGAACTAGTCAATCAGGTAGGGGTCGTTTCCCTTTTCTCTTGCAGGTCCTCTCAATGGGCCAGCTACTTCGGGGTTCGTGTGGTACTTCTCACAATGATTTTTAGGGCTTATTCCCAAGTACTTCCAATAGTTAAGTGGATAGGGATTATTCCCAGATCCGAACCTGCAACAGATGTGAAACAAATATGGCATAAATTCCACCCAATGAGCCCAAGAAAGTGCTATGATACCAGATGTGAGGAACCTGCAACAATTAATTGATAAAATGCACAATATATGAGATCACAAAATATTTTATTGATTGCAGGCCACTTCGAGGGGGAAACCTCTTTTGAGCAAGCTCAATACAAATAACTTCACAGTGCCTTCATTGGCCTCAACACACACTTATATACTAAGTCTATTCCCAATACTGTGGGTCAATACCATGGAACATATAATACTACGGGACGAATTACAAAGCATATGCATCCAATACTATGGGTCAATACCATGGGCTAATACAAACTATGGATCAACAAATACTACGGGATGACTTACAAAGCATATGAGTCCAACAACAATATACTAACAAAGTAAAGAGAAGGGTTGACACGGGTTCCTAACAGAACCCTTGAGTACCCTTTGTCAACCAACCGAGCTTTGAACTTGGTTGTAGATCCATCATGGAAAGTCTCTTCGAAGGATTGTGGATCAAACCCCACCATCATGTAGCACCTCTCCGAGAGAAGTGGATCTATATGACATAGTGCAAGGTTTGCATGATACTGAGATGTGTTTGTTCTATAGTTATACGGATCCCCAATTATGTTCCCATTAGATTCAAGGACTTTGTGAGCGCATATTGGCCTTGGACATGGATTGGGAGCAGGTGTTGGATCTACTTGAACTTCATACTCAACATCAAGATCTTGGTCCTGATCTTCGTTAGAAGAGACATCATCCTGATTTTCATCAAATGCCAATGAGGTAGGCAGAGAGTATGGAAAAAAGTGAGAGAATTCATATGCATTTGAGGCATGGTTTACAACACCTTTCGCTATAATCTTCCAGGAAGAGATCTCTGCAATTTCAACTGTGTCAGGAGCAAGGAAAAATTTCTTCGGTGAACTTGTGTGAGTCATCTGATAAAAAGACAACAAATTTGCTGACAAAGAAGGCACAAATAGAACATTTTTTAAATTTCCATGCTCTACTTGTATTGTGCCCTTCCCTGCAATAGAGGTCTAAGTATCATTTCCCATTTGAATGTTAGGACCATCAATGAGATCTAAAAAAGAGAAAGACTCTCAGGAGGAAACCATGTGGTTGGAGGCTCCATAATCTATGAGGAAGGCTTGTGATTGTGAGAATCTAGTCTTCAGTGCATGGCATCCCTCATGATCATCTATCTCACTTCCAGAATCAGATTCCCTTGTTCCTTTTGCGAGGGAAGTATTGTGATGTTCAAGAAGTTTGGTCAATTGGTCTATCTTCTTCTTCATGCATGAGCTCTCTGGATGGTTTCCTTTCTTGCAATAGGAACACTTGGTCTTCTCAAACCCCTTTTACTTATCCTTCTCCGAGTTGGAGGCTCCTTCTGATGGATTAGACTTTGCATTCTGCTTGGATTCAAATTCCTTCTTCTCTTTACCCTTGTTCTTCCCTTTTGCATTCGCACTTTTTGACTCCCCAGCCGTAAGAGCCTGATTTTTTGAGGCTTGCAAAGCGCCCATCTGAATCAGTTTGTCTTGTTCTTGGATGAGAGATTCGGTGAATGCATCTAAGGAGGGAATTTTCAAACCAGGGATTGACAATCTCCCTGAATGGAAGGTAGAGACAAAAATGGAAAACTCCAGACCAAGCTTGCTTAGAATGGATAGCACCAGCTACTCATCCTTCTTCTCAATGTTACATTTCTTGCATTGCATGGCCAAAGATTTGAATTTAGAAAAGAATCGTGGTATAGTTTCGAAATTAATGGGGTGAAGAGAAATTAAATCATTCTCCATAATATGGCCCCTCAGCTCATCTTGTTTTCCGAATAGGGTCTCTAGATTCAACAAAACCTCTCTTGGAGTCTTCAAACCATCGAGGTGGAAGAGTATATCTCTGGAAATATGAATACACATGAAACCAAATGCTTCATCCAATCTATTCAAATACTTGGCCTTATCAACAAATGCTCGAGTTTCAACCTCCTTACCCATTGTAACCCGGTACAGTGAATTGTTTCGAAATACCATCGGCATATCATCCCTCCAATGAAGATAATTGAAGGGTGTCAGGATTCTTGGAGACAAGGGAGCATTCGAATATCTATATGAACTGCTGGAGTGAATACAAACTGAATTGATGCTATTGCTGCACTGAAAAACCTTCAATATCCTACAAAAAACTCTCAATTTTGGAGATAGACTACCACTGAGCACTGCTTTAGGACAATAGGCACATTTTTATGGATCCTTCACACCTGGCTAGACCTTAAAGGATTTATCCAATGAATTCAATGCAATGGCACGAAGATTTGTTGTGGAAATCCAAAGGCTTTTGGTGCACTACTAAAAGCATCTTCTCAACCTACGCTCACTGAGATCTGATACCATGTGAAATTCTAAATCACAGTAGATCATGGAGCTGAGTATACCTCACAGATAAAGAATGAGCAGAAAAGATGAATTACAGTGAAAATTGCAATAAAAATGAGTAGACAATTAATCATGCATGAGAACTCAAATAGGAACAGAATAATGTCACATGATCCAGTAATCAATATAGTCAACAATGATGTTACAATGGAGAGAATTTGAATCACCTAGGAGAATTTGAGTCTCAATCAGTCTAGCATAGGAATTGTCACCATTGGAGTGCTTCGAAAGTCCCAAACTCAACTCAACTCAACCTAAACTCAGTTAACTGAAGCTATTGACAGTTAACTGACCAAGGAGGGTGCAATCATGATTTTTTCATGCAAATCACTTAGAAAATGGTGCATGAGGCCACAAACAATGGCAATCGAAGCATAAACCCCCCACAACAGTCATCTAACTCAGGTGGGCTGAACTAGATCACTGATTTGGCTCCTAAAATGTAGGGAACTTCCTCTAGTGGTCCTAAAATCATGCATGCAGGATGCATTAGGTGGCTACTGGGTCCTAGATGAAATATGCACACCACTAGGGGGGAAATGACATCATCAACTGTTAGGTAAATGAAAATAACGCTAAGTAGGACAAGGATGGAGTATTAATTATCCTAACAATTACTGGGTGAATACCATAAGCCAAATTTTAAGGTTCCTTTCAAATATCTGAAGATCCTTTTTACTGCTTGGACATGTGTTTCCTTAGGTGTTGCTTGAAATATTGCAACCAGTCCCACAACTTGCATTATGTCTGGTCTTGAGGCTATTAGATATAATAAGCTTCCAATCATTGATTGATAGAGTTTTTGATCTACTTCCTTTGCTTCATCCTCTTTTCTTAATTTGCAACTAGTGACCATGGGTGTACATACCGGTTTGAAATCCTCCATATTGAATTTCTTTAACATTTATTTCACATGATATTTGGTTTGAGAAATGAAGATACCATTATCAAGTTGAGATATATGGTGTCCAATAAAGAAATACAGTTCTCCGAGCATAGACATTTTGAACTCCTTTTGCACGTCCTTAGCAAAATGTTGTCTCAAACCGTCATTATCACTTCCAAAAATAATATCATCTACATATACTTCAACAACAATCATATTTTTATGCTCAATTTCTATGTATAGTTCATTGTCTACCTTACCCCTTTTGAATCCCTATTGTTGCAGATACTTTTCTAATCATGAATACCAAGCTCCGGGTGTTTGCTTGAGTCCGTACATATATTTATTCAATATGCAAACATAGTCTTTATTATATGAAAGAGAGAATCCTTCTAGTTGTTCTATGTACACTTCTTCTTCTAGTTCTCCATTTCAAAATGTTAACTTTACATCCATTTGATATATAGTGATGTTTTTAAAACAAGTATAGGCCAAAAGCAACCTAATTGCTTCCATGCATGCTGCGGGAGTGAAGGTTTCTTAAAAATCTATTCCTTCAATTTGTGCATATCCCTTGCATACCAACCTTTCCTTATTTCTAACTACTTGTCACTTCCTCATTATTTTGTTCCTGAATACCCATTTTGTGCCAATAACATTTTTGTGTTTGGGTCTTGGAACAAGTTCGCAAGCCTAATTCTTTTCAATCTAATTTAATTCTTCTTCTATAGCTTTAACTTAGTGATTTTCGAATCTGGCTTCCTAAAAACATTCTGTTTCTATTTCGGACAATAAGGAAAGATGAACCTCTTCAGTCACATTTTTTAAGTACCTCTTTCTGGTTCTTACACTAGCATTCTTATCTCCAATAATTAAATCTTCAAAATGATTCTTTTGGACATATCTGGAAGGGCCCTTTGTATCATGTATCCCTTCTTCCGGTTCACCTTGACATGTCTCGTCCCAATATTCTCTCGTCTCTTCATTTTCGGCAGGTCCTCATATGATTGTTCAAATATTGACTAATCATCATCATCCTTTACTCTCCTGTGCATGAACACTTCATCTACCTTTACATCTGGAATTTCTAGCATCTTCTTTAGTTGTAAATTGTAGCACTTGTATGCTTTGCTTCTGGTGGAATATCCAAGAAAGATCCTTCATCAGATCTAGAGTCAAATTTTCCCAATTTTTCATTGTTTCTCTTGATATAGCACTTGCTTCCAAACACTCTAAAATGCTTAACAGTGGCTAGCTTGCCTTTCCAAAGTTCATAAGGAGTAAAGTTATTGTTTGAATCATTTAACATTGTTCTAGCCATTTCTTGCACATTTATGTTCTTCCTTTCTTCTACTCCATTTTGTTGTGGAGTTCTGGCAGCTGAGAAGTGTCTTGTGATTCCATGTTTTTCATAGAAATCTTTGAATTCATTTGAAGTGCATTCACCTCCATTGTCTGATCTTAAACACTTAATCCTTAATTTAGTTTCATTCTCAACTACTTCTTTAAAATTTTTGAAGCATTCAAATGTCTCTTACTTTTGTTTAAGGAAAAAGACCTATGTCATTCTAGTATAATCATCAATGAAGAGAAGGAAATAGGACTCACCATTTATCCCTTTGGTTCTCATTGGGCCGCATAAATCAATGTGAACTACCTCGAATGGTTTTGTTGTATAGTATTCTTCTGTCTTAAAGCTTACTCTTGTTTGCTTTCCGTGCAAGTAGTGTTTGCAAACAAAATTCAAGGGTTTCGTGATTTTTCGAATATCTCTTACAGCTTGTTTCTTACTGATTCCAAGCAAATTATCAGAATTGATAAGCCCCAATCTTCTATGCCAGGGCCAATTTTCGTCTACTTTTCCCATGCAACATTTTTATTCCTTTCCTTCGTCCAGAATGTATACATTATGAGGGGTTCTAGATGTCTTTGCAACTAGTATGCATGTATCCTTGTTTCTTATTTTGCATTTCTTTGAATCAAAAGTAAGAGTATGTCCTTGATCACACATTTGGATTATGCTGAGAAGATTGTACCTCATGTTTTCAACTAGTAAGACATTCTCTGCTTTAGATCTCTTATTCCACAGGCTTACTAATCCTTTTCCTAGAATTTTGGCAGAGCCATTATCTCCAAAGTAGAAATTGCCTCTTTTTTCTTCCCTATATTTCAGGAAACTATCTATGTTCCCTGTCATGTGTTTAGAACAACTGTTGTCAATGTACAATTACCCCTTTTTATTTTGTGCATGTAAATCTAGGATGCATCCTTCTTGATGGAGTTGGTCTTTCTAGAGTTCTTCAGAATCGATTTTACTAGGTATGTTCTTAGTTTCAACCAATTGTGCAAATGATGACTGATATTTGCAGTCCCCACTATTATGACCATGGTTGTGACATTTATAGCATTCACCATCTAAATTCAGGGGGAAAATGAATTGAAATTTTCTTTCGAGGTTTCAACTTATCTTCTGATATTGTTTTGTTTGGGACTGGCCTTATTACAAATGTTATCTCTTCTAGTATTTTCATTCACACGTGCTTTGCAGTTTACTGCCTTATGACCAAAATTATTACAAAAGTAGTAGTTTCCTAAAAAGAGAGTTTGATACCTTGCTGGATGAGTTCTTCTAAATTACACGATTCCAGTTTCCTTGTGGAGTGACTCCTTGTCCTTTTTTTCAAACTTATTATCTTTCTTTGGAATAGAACTCTTGAGTACATCAACAAAAATTCTTGCTTGTGTTTCACAGGTTGAGTTTGAACCTTCATAGTCTAGTTCTGACAGGGTTTTAGTGTTGTGTTTCAATTTTTGTCTAAACTCCAACTAGATGTTGTCCTTTTGTAATTCTCTTTTTAGAGAAGTGACCTCAGCCTCTAGCTTCTCACATTTTTCTTTCTTTTGTTTCAACCGCCTTGTTATGTTCGCTTTCAATTTTAATAGTAGTTCCTGTAGATATTTTTTCTTCTTTCTTGACTTATTTAGTTCCTCCAAGGCACTGATTAGTTCTCCTTCATAATCTGCTTCAGCCATTACTTCATCTTCTAAGTCCACATTTTTTAGGTCTTCTTCGTTAGTCATGAAGAATTTTTCTTGCATATTCATATCTGCACGGAGATCTATCTTCCAGTTGTTAAATTGTTATTGAAGATACCCACTCTGATACCAATTGTTGGAAATCTTATTAATACTGAGAGGGGGGGTGAATCATTATTAAGCACAATTTTAAGCAATTTTCACTTCCACCAAATTCAAACAGTACTTATATTATATATTCGCCATAAACAATGTCATCCATCAACACATACATAAGACACATAACACAAATATTTAACGTGGAAACCCAAACAGGAGAAAACCACATAATGCTTTCTTATATAATAAATATTACATTCATAGGAAGCACCAAATTCCAATATTCTCTAGCACCGACTGGAAGGAGGCTCCAACCCCATGATTTAGAGACTTCAACCTGAAGGAATTACCAACTCCCTCATTTACCAGCACCAAGTGGAAGGAGGCATCGAGGCTCCAACCTAAAGGAAGCACCAACTCCATGTCCTTGCCCCTTCTCGGTGCCCTGATATGACTATAGAATTTCTTCTTGTTGTATGTTTATCTACGCAAACCTTAGACTTGTTGCATTACTTTTCTTTGCATGCACCTGATATATGTTATGCTCTATGCAATGGTTTCATTTCATCATTAGTTCTTCTCTTACTTCACTTCTTTTTCTTTAGTATTGCACATTGGTTCCCATATTTCATATGCTTCTGCAATTTGCATGTTTTTCAACATACTATTATGTTTCTGTGCAATTGCATATTCATTTGATTATGTGCATTGTCTACTATACTGCTCTTTTGTTCTTGCACAGTTGTCTCATATACTATATCATCCTGCGCATAATCTGTTGTACTGCTCTTCTGTTCTTGCGCACTTGGATCTCTGCTAGATCATGTTGTTCTGAATCAACGAGTTATTGATACCCCAATAATTCGAAGCTTGCCAATTCAAAATATTATCTCTTGTTCATCTTCAAGATTACTTTTCACTCATCAACTTTGCTTCTTATTTATACTCAACTTGTTCAAATAATGTGTCCACAAGTTGGACAATAACATCTCTTCTTCCTTTCTTCACGATCAAGCTTACTCAAGCATCTTCCACTTGTCTTGATCTGTGCAGCTGAGGTATCATGACATGTGGGTCTTGTGCACACTAGTTCCTTAGAATAGTGGGACTTGCACACTTGGGAACCACTACTTGTTGGGTCTTTCACCCTTGAAGTACCATTTCTTGGTGGGTCTTGCACACTTACGAGACTTGCATACATATTTTGATATACTTATTCAAAGTGGAAAAAGACTATCATGTCCAACCACCTCTTTGACATCAACTTTGAAGTACCATGAATAGATGGGATTAGGGACTTGTGAACATTGTTTTATGTACTTGTTCAAACTCGAACGTGGATACTAAGTCCTCTTTGACATTAAAGACAACCAAAGTTCAACACTTGTAACACTAAAAACCTCCACTATAACCTTCGATAGAAGGTGTTTTCCTTGTAGTGCTCTAAGACATATGGATCCTTATTTAATTAGTAACTTGACCATCTTCATCTAGTTGAATCTAAATTGAGGCTAATCTAGGTTCAATGTGTAATCAATTCCAAAGGATATCATTTACATTGATATTTTGTGTTCTTGACTTTGACATTCTTCTTATTGCAAGCCCCAACTTGATGACCTCCATGTATTCAATATAGTTTGATAATTGTAAGGCTCCCATGCTAGCCTCTGCAATATGGAAATTTTCTTGTAGATTAAGAACTATTGATTGTGCTTCCACTTCTAGATTAGATCGATCTTCCAATCCTGACTCAAGTAAGTTCTGCATCACATATACCCATTACTCCACTAGATATACAACCTTAAGAAATCTTCTAGTTTTCTTTCCCTTTCACATTTTTTCAATATTCCCAACTCAACCCAAATAGAGCTAGGATCCTATCAACCTGACATTTTATTTCCTCTTCTCCTCTTTTAGATTAATGAGGGTCTTAAACCTCTTTTAAGTTAGGTCTCCTATGATGTCTCTTATCTCTTTAAATTTTCTACAATTTGATTGAATATTTGTATTATTTTATTTGTCTTTCTTTTCTTTTCTTAATTTCTTGCTCTACTGTAGATTTTCTTTTCTTAGTGGATGCTTGATTTCCTCCATTTCTCAACATGATTGTTTTTTTCTACTAATATTCTTTTGCCTTCTTCAATGCAAGTTTATTAGTGTTTTTATTCCATAGAGTCAGCTCATGTTCAATTAATTCCCATCATCATTCCCAAATCTACTTTAGGTCAGCACTAGATGATGCACCATTCATTATCACACTTTTATTTCTCACTATCTGAGAAAAAATTCCCACTCTTCTCAATGCTTCTTCCACAATATATCCCATGACCTTTTGATTGGCGGTCTTGTTTATACAATTTGACCTACCCCATTTATTAATAATCAATGTGTGCAATAAGTTCAATGCTAAATAGAATAAAATATCATGCACACCTATGATGAATCACCTCTTCATGTCATCCAAGGATGCGTATTCCCCGATTGCTTATTCTTCACAAAATTGATCTACAATTTTCTCAAACCATTCACCCAAAATTTTTCTGCATCCATTAATAAGTTTTGACAACTATCTTATTTTGTGGTCATGTGTTTTTCCTCTCTAATAATTTTTTTTATCTCCAAGGGTACTTACTCCAAGAACTATCTGTAGGTCTTTGTAGAAAATTGTAATTATTCAAATAATTTTCTAATTTTATTTCCCAACACTCAATTATACCCTTGTCACGTCCATATCCATCATTTCGGCCATAGAAGGGGGTATTTACGAATTTTAAGCTTCTAAATTTCACCCTATGGGTCATAATACAGATTCATAAATAAGAAATGTATGTGCAAATGTAGAAATGCAAAACACAATGGAAATAAAACTTTATCCACACATACATCGTGCATAAATAAGCATAATTATCACCAACAGAAAATAAAATCAATCTACATTCATATGCAAGAGAATACTTATCTTTTAACAAATAAGTTGATCCAAGCGACTAGTTGTGTAAGAGCGATTTTCCACCCAACCGTAGATATCAATTGTGGATACCACCCCCAAGTCGGGCTATGAGGCCACCAAGGTGAAGGAAACACCTACATGCCTCTCTCTCTTAGTCCACAACCCATTTGCTCTCATGCTTAGCCAAAATTGCCACATCTGAGAATTTATAGGGGTCTCACTCAGCCATCCCAGACATGGCACTCTTTTCTACTGCCCCACTCAACACAAGGAAGGCATTGCCCTTCACTACTCCATTGTTCCCTTAGGAAATCCAACCCTTACCATTCTTACCAGTGTGTGCAAAAGGAGTCCAATTTGTTGTATGTTGTTGGAGAACCTCATGTAGCACTAATTCATGGATTCTCAAGCATTCAAGAGTAGAAAAACAAAATGGGTAAAGGTTCCTATCTTGCCCAACCTCTATTCTCACTTACATCTATCTCTTTTATCTAATGTCTGCAATTCAAATTTCTAGTTATTTCACAGTTTGGAAATGGAATGAACAACAAGAGGAAAACTCTACGTAGTGTAAAATATGCATGAGAATTGGTGGTAGACTCCAAAGGATATGAGAGGATTGTGGAAAAAAATAACTCACATAACTTCTGACCGTAGAAGAGAGGGCTCTTACAACTGCCATAGAAGTATTCATCCCATGCTTCCATAACTACATGAGGAGCCTTTTCCCACCAACCTCACACATTCATTCAATGATTGGATTTAATAGTCAAAATAAAGTAATGTCTCATTTAAGGAAAATGGTAGCAAAAGGTTGAGTTCTAAGGTTGACACTTGGAAAGAGAGGATTTAATCTCCCACATACCCCCTTTCATATTCCCCTCTAGTGGAATCATAGCCTCTCTAGTGCTCTTTACACGGCCATCTTGGATCATTTTTTTCCTATATAACATTTACATATAATTTTGAGTTAGCATGACAAGCTAATCACATGGTCCATATAGAAATATTTACATTATACATGCCTAACCATTTACTACTCAAGCCACTGGCCTTGAGCTTCGCACTAGGAATCCTTACTAGCTTATTTACATCATTTGCTTAATATAATTTAATACATTCGAAGTCAAAACTGGGGGTATTACAATCCTTCTCATGCGACATCTACTATACAATGTGTGTCTTCAATTGGTATTACCAACGACAAAACCAGTAATCTTAAGGATTATGTGCAATCTAGTTACTAATAGTGAAGCAATAAACTATACTATATAATTTATACTTACAAAAACATACAGACATTGATAGAGAAAATAGGGAGAGGCCTGTAATTGTAAAGTCAACAATAAGTAGTCTTTATTGACCATTAATAATTCTCTCTTATTACAATGATAGACGGTATATATTTATACTATTTTCTTGAGTTAGAGGAAGTTAAAACCTACTAACTACCTTTAGTTGATTCATACAAATACAACTCTAGTCGAATCATTAATCTAGTTGATATGTCAACTATGCTCCCACAACACATGCCTTCATTAGGTTATGATGGTCACGGGAGACCAATAACATGTCCATAAAAAATAAAGGATTTATTTAATGAAGAGTTGTATCCTATTGGAGTCCTTATGGTAGACAACATTTTTTACAGTGTGTACCTCATTTTTATTCAACAACCATATTGTCACTTCCAAAGTATGTTGATATTGCATTATCTCAACATACTTTGGCCATGTTTACTTCTTTGTATGTGACTTCTTCAAGTCATTCCTCATTGATAGATTATTAGCCATCTCTTCAAAGGAAAAGTGTCTGCAAAAAGAGGTATACATATTTTCAAAAATGTGCATTAGGATTAACAAGTGTGTTAGCTTCATAGACTTCCAATAGGATTATCATAGAATTTTGATATTATATTCATTCCCTCGAAACTTTCCCCTAACACAAAACATCTATTATACAAATTTAACCAATTTATTTGTGTCTCGCTTATAGGGAGTCATAAAAAAACCTTGATTTCCATTTATAAACTCCCTCTTTGTCAATTGGAGAAATGATGATTTAAAGGAAGAAACTTCACATGTCCTTCATATACTATTTTGTTCAAATATTTTGAATGCCCTGCCTACAATTGGTCACCACAACATGGCATGCATGATAACCCATTCTCTTGAGCCTTACACAAAAAATTATGAATAATAATTCCAATTAATTAGATAATAATCATGTTAAGAATGATGTTATCAAATAGAAATTAATAATACTTATAAACTAGGAATTTAGTATTTTTCTTTATATATCTTTCTTAAAATTGCTCTTCTTACCATAACACATTGTAATCCTTGAAAAAAGCATGAGTGCACCAACATAATATCCTGTAAAGTGTGAATGCACAATCATGTGTATACAATGACCTAAAAACATTATACATTTTAATCTTGTTTCATTTAAGTTGTACTTGATCTATCAAAGATACCAAATATGTATCCATTTTCTTCACTTGATATTTTCCATTCACTGGTAAAACCAACTACCAAATATGTATCCATTTTCTTCACTTGATATTTTCCATTCACTGGTAAAACCAACATTAGGTTTTCCTTCTTAACTAGAATCCAAGGTGGAATATTTAATTGATATAAACCATGGGCCATGTAGTCCATACACTGAATTTTTTGGAGTAGGGATTAACTCCATCCATTTCAAGACCAAATCTTATGCTACGCTTCTCATCAACGAATTCTCTAGCCAACTAGATTATGTGTATTTCAATGCCATTGAATTTATTGGGATTCCCATCTCTCCAACACTACTATTGAATGCATACCATTCCATTAATTAGGCCAATGGCATACATCCAAACAATCATATTAACTTGGGGATTATTGACATGTGGTGCAACACTTTATTGGTATGTTTTTCTAATGACATCATCGTGAAAATGAGATTCTTTGAATTTTAGAGAATTGCTCATTTCCTTCATATTTATCTCTAAATAGATTGCAATATTTAGTGGATGCATTAATGGAATTATAGAATACTCCTCTATCCTTGATTAATGTTTGTGATTCCTGGTAATTCTTTGAAGGCTATTTTCCTTTAGCTACAACTTATTATTGTGTACATGCTTGACCAAAAACAAATAATATGTGCAGCTTTTATATTTCCAATAATAAGAACTATTTTGCATATAAATAAATTTTATAATAAAAAATGTCGATCAACTGAGATGAAAATGTACAAAAATATGTAGCACCTCAACAATGTCTATTGTTTGACCAACCAAAGTTTTCTTCATGTTGTAGTGTAGGAGAGTAACTACCAATTTAGAGCATTCAAATAGGAGTGTTATTATAGCATTTTTTATTTCATCACCATATATAATATCGTCATTTTCATAATTGTCCTAGTTTTGTGCCCCGCTGGATTGTTGATCTTCTCTTAAACAATCACTTAACATTGTTTTCTAAGGATTTTGCATCATGAACTATGTAAGTTTCATTCTATCTTGTTGTTCTCGTATGTCCTTAAGATATGAAATTTTGTCATGGTCATCACCATTTCTCTATCAATTTCAAATATTTTAAAAATTAGTATAATAAGAGTTCAAATACAAACAAATACAATATTCATTTGCACCTTGAACCAATTAAGTGATAGAAACTTATAAATATGAATGAAGCATGAACGTCAACTATGATTAATCATGTTATATATAATGGTGTTAGTGCAACATATGAGATTTATTGAAGTACTCATGTATTCCTTGTGTAGTCCACCAATGTGCTCCATTCATACACGACTCACTCAATGATGATACGATGCCTCTCAACCACTTCTCTAATGTGATGAATCACCCTCCTAGAGTCCCCTCATATTGTCCTAGATGTGAGACCTCTCTAAAATGTCTAACACTTAGGTGAGTCCCCTTAGGTGTGTTTCCCCCCTTTGGTATCAAGCCCTTGGTTGACTATTCGACTCAATTTGACTCTTGGGGCACTCATTTAAGGCATTCCCTGACTCTGTAGATCTAGTTGGGGTCATAAAGCCCTCCATTGGCTCCATCGCCATTCAGGATGCCTCATTGTCTTCCCTATTGAGGATTCAACCCACCTTATGTCAACAAACTTGGGAACCCCTTTAATTTTTAAATTTTGTGTTAGTATTCGTTCTCAAAATGCTTTCTCAATTGTCTGCCCTATTGAGAATTCAACCCACCTTATGTCAACAAACTTGGGAACCCCTTTAATTTTTAAATTTTGTGTTAATCTTCGTTCTCAAACTGCTTTCTCAAATTTTCTTACCTTCATGGTGTCCTTAAAGATGTCTTGATGATCATTTAGCATAGTGACTAATCCCTTTTTCCTAGTGATTGCATCCAAAGTAACCGATGCCTTTGAAACATGCTTCGAGTTGATTGATAACATATAACTTGTACTTGATTTCTCATCATGATTATTGTACAAAATTTCTCGTGCATCATTTCATGTCAATATTTCATGTCAATTGCATTTGCTTACATAATCATTGCTTATGCATGTGATGCCTTGATGACTCTTACACACTTTGTTAACAATAGATGGTATGTTCTTTTATGATTTAATGAGTTTTCATGTCATCTATTGAGGTGTTCACACGTGTTCTCACAAGAAATGATGAACAAAAACTTGAAAGCATAGCCAATATATATTGACCAGTGAAAGATTGTATATAAGGCCAAACGATGATTTAATGAACAAAGCGAACTTAGCAATATTTTCAAATGAAAATGACAGAAAGAAGTGATGAACATGAATTTATCTTATCGTAGTGACATCGGGATCGTTTTAACAACACCGTGTCATAAGAAGGTAGCCTACACAATTGCACCTCATAATTTGCAAGTTTCACACTGAAAACACAACATCATGCATGGTAGGAAAGGCACGCTAAGTGACGAAAACCAAGAGATGGTCAAAGCCTTGCACCCAACATGTATATTCAACTTTATCCAAGAATATTATAAGTGTTCATAGTCACTAGAAATATTATGAACAAGTTTCAAACCAAATCGACTATTTTGGCCAAGTGTTGCCTAGTAGGTGCACCAAGAACCACAAGGCCTCATTCACACATTATTCAATTCACAAATAGGTATTTCATCGAAATTAATCATTTACACCAAAGCCTATATAGCAAGAATGAGAGGTATACAAAGAAAATAGAATTTGGGTGAAATCACTACCCACACGAAATCAATTCGTTAGCTAACGAGGCACTTTGGGCAAATTTTTAGTGGTCTACCAAGTTGAATTTGAGTGTCTTAAGGGATTACACAACGAAGATGGTAACAGAAGGGTGTTTTTGGATGTTCGTTGGAAAATTATCGGAGTTTACTATGACCAATAATCAGTAGTTCGTCAATTCTAGCCCATGAAGGATTATTTATTTTATGAGGGTGAAAAATCGAGGGATCTTGTCGACATGCAAATTAATTAAAATTTTGAATGCTCATCGAGGCTACTCCGAAGTATTTTTCGATCCCAATTTCAATGGAAATGTTTGTTAATTGTATGGATGTGTCCATGAACGAGTTTTGTAGAATGAATGAGAGTTGAAACTCCTGTATCGTCGACGAAGTTGAAAACATTCCAAGTGACCATCGGAGAGCCAAGCAATTTAGGAAGTTGATAAGCAGCCATGATTTTTCAATGAATCAGCCTCACAATTGATTTTTAACAATCATAGAAAGAAAACCCTTCCTTGTATAGTTTGGAGCTTTCCCTTGGTTTTAGAGACATTTTTTTTGCCTCCTAAGGAGCAAATCGCTCACTTTCCCTTGGTTTCATAGGCATTTTTTGCCCATCAATTTCATGGGCATTTTTTTTCCCATGAAGGAGCAGCCTCACAATTGAGTTTTAACAATCATAGAAGGAAAACCTTTCTTTGTATAGTTCAGAGCTTTCCCTTGGTTTTAGAGACATGTTTTTCCTCCTAAGGAGCAAATCGCGCACTTTCCCTTGGTTTCATAGGCATTTTTTGCTCATCAATTTCATGGGGATTTTTTTGCCCATGAAGGAACAAATTGCTCATTTGGAACGCTTGTTTTGTTGACCTCCCAAGCCACGGATGTGCCTCTCAAGAAAAATGAATGGTTGTGAAGGCCAATAGATCCTCCAAGTGTCCAAAAGTACCTCTGTATTTTGAGCTAGGAAAGCTTTCTTTTAAAGGGGTAAATAAAAGCACGTAAATGTATTCTTTTAGGTGAAAAGGCCGAAAAGAGACCCATCACTCACCTAGCAAGCAAAGAGACTTCTTAAGCCAATAATGGAGCTTCTAACTTCTCAACTCAGAAATAGGATGCTTGGGAAAGTTTAACGAACATAATAATAATAATAATAAACTAAATGAAACATCAAGGATCACACGGCTCTTCCCTTCGTGACTAAAGGATATATATTGTACACATTTTCATGAGGCTCGTTGTAATCATCAATTCATATGAATCAATCATTATTAAATATTCTAGTATACTCTATAAAAATACTCTATCAATCTCAATAATAAATAAGGATTGTTTATTCCATTTGGTATCAAAGACATTGATTTGGCCAAGTTGCAAGTTAAATCTACAAATCATATTGGTATTCAAGCTACCCTCAATTGATGTTATGTATACTAGTAATATGTACAACCACCACATCAATTAATTTGTATGTGTTCAGTGCAAAATTATTCCATACACCTAGTCGTACACATTGTTAGTTCAAATGTACACTTCAAAATATCATATAGCCACCATGGCAATCATATAGTCATACATCATACAATCTGTGGATGTACAAACTATCATTGTTAGCCATCGTGCAAACAATTCAAAGTATAATGATCAATTAATCCTACCACCATGTTGACATCTCTCAGTCATCATATAGTGTTGTGACTTTGCCATACATGGCATCCATACACCGCGACTGCTAGTATGTACACAATCAACCAACACTCAATAGTATTTTATTAAATTTCATCCATTAATTAAGCACCCACATGTACAATTTTAGTTGTCAAAAAAATTAGCACAACCACTTTTTTAATACCCACGTGCCTTTTATCTAAAGTCATGCCCCTTTAAAAAATCGTTCTTCAATTTTTATTTTTATTTTTACCTTGGAATTTCATATCAATCTATTTATAAAGTTGATTGAAGAAGGCTAGCACCAAAATGGATAGCAATAAAAACATACAGTTAAACATTCATCATTATGAAGATGAATCCAGTAGTGCCACAAATATTATTGATGAGATTAAAAAGTCATAAAAATATTTAAGGAACAAAATTAACAAGTCAATAGAAGATTCTCACAGATGATTGCTAACACTAATAAATAATGGAAACAATTGTCATAAATGTGGTAGGAGATGGATTCTAGGACATCAATGTCAAGATAAGTCACCACACTATTCAAAAATAATGGATGGAAATGAAGTAAAATATTTGAATCCAAGGAATGAAATCACTATTGAGTACAATTCAAAATCTGGCAATGAAAAAGTAGTACCGAAAATATCGTTAGCTTCAATTTCAAGGACTCAACAAAATAAGAATGAAGATAGCCCCTCCCAAAGATAAGCTACTACTAAAAAAGAGCAAATACAAGAACCAACTGCAAAATACATTCCACCTCATCTAAGGACGGTTGATAAGACCAAAACCCTAGGCAAAGAGAAAAGAAAACCTACAATTCCATATGCAACCATGATGGGGAAATCACAACCTAACACCCTAAAGCTCAAAGGAATCATAAAAGATAGAAATGTAACAATACTTGTAGATTCTGGAAATACTCATAATTGTGTAGACATCAATTTCACTAAGCAACTAAACCTTTTGGTGTACCCCACCAAGGACCTCACAATTTCGATTGTTGATGGACAAAAGGTCTAGGGAGTAGTAAGATATCATAAAATCTTGGTTCAAATACAAGAATTGGCACTACAAAAATGATTCTACGCATTGCCCCTCGATGAGATGGATATAGTGGTAGGGGTTGAATGGTTGATGTAGTTGCACACTTATATCATCAACCTCAACAAATAATGCATATAAGTTAACTAGAAAATCCAACCTTGTAAATTGTATGGGATGAAAGTTCCCATCACAAGAAAAGTGACCTACAACAGTGAGCATGCAACAATGAAAGCAAGGAAAGTATTTTATTGAGGAGCATCAAGGTTTCATGTTAAAAAATGGGTGAAAATATTTCAGAATATGATGCACACAATACAAAGGAACCTCACCTACACTCAAATCAGGAACCAACTCAAACACCTACAACAAGATAAAGATGATGATACCAATAAAACATACTCAATTACAAAGAATCTTATTTACTATGCTTTGAGGACAACGTATTCTTCAGGGGGGTGGCAATGTAACAATCAGATTCCATGAAGCATTTAAACCCAATGATTCACCTCTATGATGCCTAAACTCAACAATGGGGATTGTGGAGTAGATCGCTGACCTAAGAGACCTTATACTCTCCAAGCAACTGATCCAACAATCCAACAAGCTCAGACCAACGATGGAATTTCCCTTTCAACATCCAACAACCGAAGAAATGGATCCATTGAGCATTTAAGAGGGTAAACTTTCCACTTATATCTCATTCTTCCCTTCATCATTTGCAAATTTAATTCCTTTCATTTTTTCTTGTTTTTTATGGTTTTCTTTTATTTTGTAGGTTTTTATATGGTTGAAGTAGCCATGAAACATAGAGAAATCATCTACCAAGTTTGTGCACAATGTTGAAATCATGGGAGTGCTTGGGGTTCAAGGTTTGGTTTGAGGAAATCCCTTCATCCCCAAATCAACAAGGGCTATGACTCACTCACTCCTTTCAAGTGTTAGTTTTTTCATAACCATTTTCAAGTCATTCCATCCAAGATGGACTCCATGGATAACCTTATCACTTCCAAAGTTCTCTATGGTTCAAATGTTTGGAGACCTAGCTTACTGCACTCAAAGTGGGCCATGGAAAAGATAGTTCAAGTTTGCATGCTTCACTGCATCATCATATGTAAGAGGTTAGTTCTCCAAGCCATTATTCATCAAGGGTTTGCACCCCCTCCTTCAATATTGAAACCATCTTCGCATTAGTTTCCCTTTTGCATCGGGTTTGGCGCTTTGGGGATTCTTCAAGTGATAGAGAAACCTACCCTTATCTTGCTTACTGCTGGGCCCTGGAAATGCCCCTTTTTGACCATACCTATTTCATCATTTTTCCCTGTTATACCCTACTTTCGTAAACCATATACATGCCTTTTTCCAGATCAATCAACAATCCTGACAAGGTATCATTCATTATTGTTTCATTTAATTAATGCCTAAGATTGTTATGGTTATGAATTCTAGCCTTCGATCTATGCTAACTTGTGTTGATTTCATTAAGTGAAGATCAAAGCACAGGTGTATCAGCTGCAATGCCTTGGGAAATAATCATACGTGGTGCCAGCTGTTACTCTTCAAGATTTGATTCCTCATATTTAAAGGGACAATGCATCTTTCCACGTGAAGCTGTAACAGGTCTTCGCTGAAACAAAGCATTGCTGCAACAGACAGGACGCCTCCCAATTGGTTAATCCATTGATCCATTGACTGCTAGAGTAACATCATCCTTCATGTCTAACGGCCTTATTCATTACGGCTGTAACAGTTTAGTTGTAACTCTGCAGCATGAAGATCAGAGATCTTCATTGCTGCACGAAATTAGTGGATCACGAACTGTATTCCTCATGTATAAATACGGGAAGGCTTTCAGAGTCTGGGGTTGGTTGATTATCATTTTGTACGGGCTGTAACAGAGCACTGAGACTGTGGATTACCATCTTTAATGAAGAGCAGAGTTATTCATCTTTCTGTGTTTTAATTTGTGGTAATTCACGGCGCCTCTGTTAGAAGGCCAGGGCCCGCCTTCTTGATTAATGCATGTGTGTTAGAATTAGTTGTTACAACCAAGCTCAGCTTCAATCCTTTTCAGTCCTTTATGCTTTTTAGGATTTCCAATAGTTATCAATTTAGGGTTCAAGCTTATTTTCTAATTTTGGTTGTTGTTGTATCTTTATTGAATTCATAGATTAGGCAGATTATGATTGAGTCACAGTAGTTGAGGGATGAATCATTTTGGTAAAGATTGAATACTGTAGTTTGATAATTATAGGATTTAACTTCTTGCAAAAGTAATCTAGTTCATTTCTATTCTTAGATTAGTAACTGCTAGGTTGATTTCTATAGGAATTTAGCTGCACTTTGAATTCCTAGATGTATGAGTTAGATTAGTTTTCTTTATGGAATGAGTTTGGCTGAGCAGATAGGTAGGGTTATTATCTCCATTTAGTTAATCAACTACTTGAAATGTTTATGCATAGATTGTGCTTATTGCCATTGAAATAAAAGACTTGCCTGGGTTGACAATTCATATTGAGCATCCTGTGTGTTAGTTGTAATTAATTAGCATATAGGGTGGCCAACATTTTGGCGTCGCTGCCGGGGATGGTAATTGATAGACATAGTTAGTAGTTGGTTTTATTGATTTCATTTTGGTTTAATCATTTACAGCATGCATGAATACAAGAAAAACAAATCGGGAACCCCCTTTGAACACTAACACTGCAGGTGGAAGAGGTCGAGGTCGTAACGTAGGTCTGGGAAGACAAACATTTATCAATGATATAATTGCTAAAGCTGATTCTTACACCAAACCACCACGGACGTCTACAGGAAGAGGAAATTTTGTTCCTCCCAATCTTGAGAATTCAACATCAATGGTGGAGAACACAATGGGACCATCTACTCCCAGCACAGAAAAGAAACCTCCTGAGGCCGAGGGAGGCGTTGTGGGTGCACTGGATAGAGAGGATATTTATCATATTAATAGGACTAGAGTTACTAAGCAAATGTGGTTGGAACATCACCGAGAAACAGAGGAATAAAGAAGGCGAGAAGAAGAAAGGAGGAAAGAAGAAGAAGCAAAAGCAGAGGAAGAACGAATAAGGAAGTCCATTGAATTTTGGAACATGGCTAACAGAGAACATGAAGGGGAGAATGAACATAGGGAGAACCAGGAAGAAGAAGTGGAAGATAATCATCCTGGTAACACTGTGGCCACATTAGAATTCCCTATCCTCCAGACACCTGGAGCAGCTCTTATGAAAAACATCTCACCATCAGTTCTCCCGAATTTCCATGGTAAATCTTCTGAAGATCCCGATGAATTTATTTTTGAGTTTGATATCCTCTGTCACAGCTATGACTATACCTCTAGTGCTCGGAAGCTGAAACTATTCCCAGCTACCTTGAAAGGAAATGCTTTGTGCTGGTTCATGAGTCTGGGTCGTGAGACCATTACTACTTGGGACCAAATGAAACACACCTTCCTTTCCAAATATCAAGAATATTGTAGAACCAGGGATAGAAAGGAAGAGTTGTTTAAAATGGTTCAGAAGAAGGAGGAGAGCTTGGAAGACTTTGTGGAAAGATTGTTGTACAATTTACAAAGGTCTGGACACACTGATATTGGAAAAGATGTACTCAAGATTATTTTTCTAGGAGGAATTAGAGAATATTGCATTGATATGTTGAATTTGTTGGGGAAAGGGGACATCTCAAAGGAACCCTTCGAGAAGATCGTTGAATTATTTCGAAGGTACTCAAGGGGATGCTCTAGAACTAACAAATGAGACAAAAATCGAGATCAGGATGTCTTCACTAGGACACAGAAGTCACCTAGTGGAGGAGCCACTCGAGCAGAAATAGGAAACTTTCTGGAGAATTTTAAAACTAATATGATGAGTTCCATTTCCTCAGAGTTAGATGTCTTGAGAGAAAAACAGAGGCAAGCAGTAGAAGATCTTACACTCGGTGTATTCTGTCCTAAATGTAGGAAAAAACACCCACTAAAAGAATGCCCATTGGACAAGGCAGAGATATATAGGATATGTGAATTGGAGCATGACACCAAGGAATGTCCTTCATTACCCAAAGTCAAAGCAGTTTTGCAGGCATCCACTTCAGAGGTGGAACAGGCTTACTTTATTACACAGAAGAAACCTTGGCAGCCTCGCAATCAAGGTATGAATCCAGATCCATCAATTTTCTTGAATAATATGAATGGTATGAACAATATGAATAATATCAATACACAATTCCCTTCATATTATTCTAATAACCAGTGGAATCCATCTTAGAACCCAATGCAAAATCCTAATTCTTGGACACCATGGTCACAACAGTCAAACAATCAAGCTCCCTGGAATTCCAACTGGGGAAATTCTTACCAAGGAAATAACTTTCCCCATCACCAGACTCAATATCAACAATACCCTCCTCAACAGTATCCTCACCAACAATATCAACAGCCAAAACTGCAATTCCAAAACAATACCGCACCTATGAATGCACACCTTCGACCATAGCTACCTACACAACCTAACCCAAACCTGAATAATAAAGTAGTTCATCAGTTTGAGACTGCCAACATGCCTGCGTATTCCATATCCCAAGTTCCCTGCAATGATATATAGTTGCGATTAGGGAGGGTAGTGGAACCCATCATCACTGAGGATGTTCCATCCCTAGTGACTGAAATTGGAGTGAATCAGCACTATGAGCATATGGTTCATTCGAAAATCCCCATCATTGAGGATGCTAACATTCCTACCGAAACAGTAGTTGAAACTCAGGAAGTAACAAACGATGAAGCACAACCTACACAATTGACGAGAGAACCTCCATACCTTGAACAATTGGCCCTGCAAAAAATAGTGGAACAACCTCGATTCAATCTCTTAGGAGAATTGAAAAATTTGTATGTCAAAATTCCGCTGTTACAAGCCCTCCATGACGTGCCCATTTATGCTAAGACTGTTAGAGATTTATGTGTCAAGAAACCAGGAAGAAAGCCTAGGGATCCTCCCACTGTCCATGTATTGGGAAAACTTTCCGAATTAATAATGGGGAAGACTCCTGTGGCAAAATAAGATGACCCTGTAAATCCTACTGTGACAATTCACATAGGAAACACACAAATCCCAACGTCTTGGTAGACTTAGGCACGGCTATTAACGTTATGACCATAGAAATTGTGAAGAAACTTGGACTCACTAACCTTCGGCCAACCCCTACTATTTTAGAACTTGCTAACAGATCAACAATCAAGCCTAAGGGGATCCTAGACGACCTAGTAATCTTTGTTGACTCGTGGGAATACCCTACGGACTTCTTAGTGTTACAGCCGAAGTCTCAGTTGGGAGGACACCCGCTGATTCTGAGGAGACCGTGGTTGGACACAGCAGATGCCTGTATCGGCTGTCGGTCAAGATCCATGACTATCTTAGACGAGACTGAGATCAAAAGTCTAACCTTATACCCTCCAGCTCGACCAAGAACAGAAGCTGAAACCCCACTTTGGGTGGATTTGGAGGAGGAGGAAGGCGTTCATCCATTACTAATGATTGGGAGAGCCTTAACTTTTAAAGATGAAACATAGGATGATACCATTAACAGTTTCATCAGTGAGCTCACGTCCGTCAATAAGCATGTTTACCAGATTCTTGACAGTACATTTGATGAGAAAGAACAATAAAATCTTATGGAAGAAACTCTAGTCAGTGATGCCAGTGTAATTCCAGTTCTCAAAAATTCAAAAAGTGTCCCAGTGGAAATTGAGCCAGGGAAAACATTGAACATCAATCCAAACGTTGTACCCAGTGAGCTGGAACAGCTAATCACTCTGCTGAAACAACATAAAGGAGCTTTCGCTTGGGAGTACATAGACATGAAGAGTATTTCTTCTAATCTGTGTACCCATCACATTTATATTAAGAGCGACTCCAGGACAATATGTCAACCACAACGAAGGATGAACCAAAACCTAAGGGATGTAGTGAAAGAGGAGATCCAAAAACTTCTGGAAGCAGGGTTTGTATACCCAATTTCGGACAGTGAGTGGGTTTATCCACTCGTGATTGTGCCAAAGAAGAATGGGAAATGGAGGGTCTACATGGATTACAGAGAATTGAACAAAGCAACGCAGAAGGACCACTATCCCTTACCTTTTATCGGTCAGGTCCTTTATATCGTGTCTGGGAAGAAGTATTTTTCCTTTCTGGATGGCTTTAGTGGCTATAACCAAATCCATATTGCTCCAGAAGACCAAGACAAAACCACTTTCACCTATCCTTGGGGTACTTTTGCATACAGGGTACTTCCTTTTGGGTTGTGCAATGCACCAGCCACATTTCAAAGAGCAGTGATTGGAATCTTTTCAGAGATGGTAAACGATTGCATGGAAATTTTTATGGATGACTTCACTCCATACGGTAGTAGTTATGAAGAAGCACTGAAAAATTTAGAAAAGGTCTTGAAACGCTATGAACAAAGCCAGCTCTCTTTAAGCACTGAAAAGTGCCATATGATGATGAGCGAGGGCATAGTTCTGGGGCACTTCATCTCTTCTGATGGTATCCAGGTAGACCCATCCAAAATTAAGGTAATTTAAAATATACCAACTCCTGGAACACAAAAATATGTACGTAGCTTCTTAGGGCATGCTGGTTATTATAGAAGACTCATAGAAATTTTTTCCAAACTAGCTTCTCCTTTATTCACCTTGTTGATGAAGGATGCACAGTTTGTTTGGAATGATGCATGCCAAACAACGTTTACTGAACTGAAGAAAAGGTTGTCTACAACACCCATCTTACGAGGGCCCAACTGGGCTCTTCCTTTTCATATCTCTTCAGATGCTTTAGACACTGCCATTGGAGCAGTTTTAGGACAGCAAGAAGGTAATGCCCCATATGCAATTTATTACATTAGTAAGAACTTATCTCCTGCTGAACTAAACTATACTATCACAGCAAAAGAATTCCTTGCCATAGTTTATGCCATCAACAAATTTAGACACTACATTACTGGATACTCCACTTTTGTGCACACTGATCATTCTGCCATCAAATATTTAATGAATAAACCAATCACGAATGCTAGAGTTACTAGATGGCTGTTACTGTTACAGGAATTTGACATTACATTGATTGATAGACCAGGGAAGGAAAACGTTGTTGCAGAATTTTTATCTCGACTTACTAACAGTGATGACAATTTACCAGTCGAAGATTCCTTCCCTGACGAACATTTGTTTGCAGTATCAGCTCATTCCCCATGGTATGCAGATATTGCTAACTTTTTGGCTGCAGGTAAGCTTCCAGCACATCTGTCGAAGAGAGAAAAAAGAAAGATCATACAACAGAGTGCTAGGTATTGTTGGATTGATGGACATCTTTTCTACACAAGGCTTGATTTAGAAATCAGAAGATGTGTCGGAGAAGATGAAATTTTCAGTATCCTTAAAGCTTGCCATGATGAGCCCTGTGGGGGACACTTTGCTGACAAAAGGACAGGTCATACGGTTTTGAGAATGGCTTATTTTTGGCCCAAATTGTTCAGGGACGCAAATAAGTATGTTCAGGCATGTGATAGCTGCTAAAGGATGGGCAAGCCCAACGGATTGGATAAAATTCCTCTTTAGACACAGCTCGTGGTTGAACCATGTGATAGATGGGATTTGGATTTTGTAGGGCCTATCAACCCTCCCTCAAAATAGAGAGTTCACATCTGTGATTACATGACCAAATGGATGGAAGTTGTAACCTTGGTTAAAGCTAATGATCAGGCTGTAATTGATTTCCTATATGAAGAAATTTTTACTCGGTTTGGAATACCTAATGAAATCGTTACAGATGGTGGACCACAGTTCGTGTCTCACAAATTGGAAGCCCTGTTACAGAAGTTTCACATTCAACACAAAATAACCTCGCCATATCATCCACAAGCCAATGGCCAAGTGGAAAGTTCAAACAAGGTCATCGAGGCTATTTTGACAACGATAGTGAAAAGCCATCGTAAAGATTGGGTTGAGAGACTTCCAGAGGCACTATGGGCCTATCGCACTACAGGGCGTAACATCACTAGTTTTTCCCCATATGAATTGATGTATGGTAAGAATGATGTTTTCCCAATTGAATTTGAAATCAAAACTTTGAAAAGAGTTGTAGAAGCAAATCTTGATTTATCAAAAGCACAGAGGAACCGACTGAATCAAATCAATGAATTGGATGAGAAGCACACAACCGCAGTGCATCAAATAGCTTTGATCTAACAGCAGTGCTCAAAAAAGGCATGATGGATTTATAAAGAAGAAAGTCTTATGAGAAGGAGACTGGGCTCTGTTATATGATTCTCGGTTCAAGACGGATTTCAAAGGCAAACTACGCACTCGTTGGTTGGGACCTTATCAAATAGATCGAGTATTTGACATTGGAACAGTCCGGTTGATCACCATTGATGAAAACAAGACACCATTATTTGCAAATGGTCATCGACTACAACTGTATCACAAAAAGATCTCAAAGAATGCTTTCATTTCACATGTTGCAGCTGATCCAGAATATCAGTTAACGCCAGGGCAGGGATTTTTCTCAACCCTTGTGAATTTTTAAGAACTGCAAGTTCCACACATAATTTGTACATAAATAATTTATTTTTCATTCTGTATTTTATCTATTTTTCACTTTGCACTTGATCGGGTTTGTTTTGAAGAATTGTGTGCAGGAATTAATTTGAGGAGCAGCAGTCGTGACTGGGCCAGACGATTGCCGACACCTTACATTGTTTTCCTGATCTAATAAATCTCTTTGAAGAAGATGGATGATTCGTCGGCTTTCAGTAGCCAGCTGAAAAACTTGCCTGCTACCTCATTTTGCACAGCTACGACTCCTTACCTTGCTCATTCTTCCAATTTTCACAGTTGTAACTCCGCTATTTTCCATTCACTTCACTTTTCCAGCAGCTGCGACTCCACTACTTTTTCCCATTCTGCCAAGTTTCGCAGCTGTGACTCCGCTATTTTTGTTCATTTTTCCTTTTGCTAGCAGCTGCAACTCCGCTATTTTTTCCTATTCTGCCAAGTTTCGCAGCTGTAGCTCCGCTATTTTTCATCCCTTTCGCTTTTTCCAGCAGCTGCAACTCTGCCATTTTCGACCATTTTTTCAATCTTTGCAGCTGCAACTCCGCTATTCTTGTCTATTTCTGCCGATCTTCGCAATTGCAACTCTGCTATTTTTTCCTATTCTGCCAATTTTTGCAGCTGTGACTCCGCCACATTTCACCGAACTCTGCTCAATTTTTCATTCTTGTCTCCTCTTATTCATCAACTGCAACTCCGTTAGATCGTCTGCCTCTTAGAACAATCTCGCTGCTAATGATTTGACCAGGCTCTAATTTGAATGATGACTCCATAGCTCCAATCGCAGTCTGTCAAGAACGATGACAACTGTTGGGCCGTCTTGCGTACCTGTCAGCATGTAATGTCCCCATTCAAATAATTGCATAGTAAGACAATCCCATCAATCCTATTAGTTTCCTAGGTTGGATGGGAACATTTGGAATTGCAATAAGGAAGGTAATAAATGATTTTTAGACATTATAAGGGTTCAAGTATTTAATAAATAAGTTGAATAAAGAAATACAAGAGAAATTCTAGGTGGCAAGTGGTTTTGAAGACATATGGAGGATGTGGGACCCACACTAGCTTGATTTTTCAAGGACACATGGCATCTCTCTCTTGCCAATTCGAATTTGATGGGAAGGTGAACATTATTGGGTGATTTGGTAAGTCATACACATGGTATTGAGCATATTAGGTCGAATTGGGATGGATTGGTAACTTCCATGGAAGAGGAAGAGTCAAATTGGAAGCTTGTGGACACTTGGGCTAGATTCCCTAGCTTTTATGACAACAATGATGGAGCATCTATGACATCTATGAAAAATTGCAGATTTGACCTCTGACATCTGACCATTATGATATGTCATCCCCAAAAATAGGCTCCAAGATGGCTCTCATGGGAGTTAGAGAAGCCAAAGAGGCCCCCATTCAAATTGGTGGAAGGTGGAAGGCTAGGAAAGGTGAGACACATGGAAAATCTTCATCCCTTACCCTAATTCGAATTTGATTGAGTCTATGGATGGTTTGGGAACACTAGAAGGCTAAGGATGTTTATAAAATACATGGATAAACCAAGAGAAGGGATTTTTTATGATTTGAGAAAAATTGCATTTGTGAAGAGAGAGCTAGTGGATGACCAGTTTCTTGCCTTAGCCAATTTCGAGGGTGAAAGATTCCCATCCAAGTTGGTGTTTGGAGAGGACACTCAAGTATTTCATGGAGATTTAATGGAGTTTTATTTGTAGGTATCAGCTACAGGGCAGCTCATCGTTTTGTTTAGTGCAGCACCATCTCTCAACCATTTCCAGTTTTGAAGGCATATTCATGCTCCTTCAGGGAGGGCGTTTTTGGTGAGCCCTTGTGCTTCTTGGGAGAGCTTCTATTGATGTATTTCTGATTGTAATAGCATTGTATACTCTGTTCTTCACCTTCAGAAAGTCTCAAGTCGAAATACCATCTAGTTGTATGTAAAAATGAATCTTCATGAGCAAACAATGTCCATTTCCCTAGTACATTGATGTATGCCATTATAATGATGATGATTTCGAATAAAGGAATGTTTCTTTCATATATTTGTGATGAATGGACTTCCATTGATGTGTATTACAAGTTTCATATTTAGTACTTGAGCATTCGAAGCCATTATACTCAGTTTATTTGCATTTGAAGAAGATTTGGTGCCATTTCCCCAAGGGTCGAATTAGTGGTTTTTGCTCTTGTTTGGGAGAGGATTGGAACAGATATTATAACTAATGAATGATGCATTTGGGACCTTAATAAAATACCTGAAACATACCCTACCTCTGTTCAGAAATTTGAGTGGGTTTGGTGACATTTGGGAAGCTATTTTCAGTACTTACCCCAGGGGGATTTGAACCCCAAATTACTAGTAAAATTGCATACTTAAACCAGAATCTTAAGAGAGTTTGCAGAGGTATTTGGGTGGCCATATATCATCCCTGAACATCATATTTAAGTTCTAATATCAGTAATACACCTTCCCTAAATATTTGGGACCATTTGGACCAAAATTGGGACCTAGGCATCAAAACTAGTCAAAGGTCGAAATTGGGGAAAAAGTGGAAAATTGGGCATTTTCTTAAATTTTTTAAAAAGGGACATTACATAGCATGGATGTACGTATCATCCTGGTTGGCGGTGGCCAACTCATCTCAGCACATGCGTATTGATGATCTCTTAATAGAATTAATGACGAAGTCAAGTTATGGTGGCAATTTAAGGCTGAGCTCATAACGCGAAGGTACGAATTCTGACCTTTTACATTATTAAGCATAAAATTAAATGTGGCAATGATGAGCATGCCTTGTATTTTTTCCTCTTCAGCGTGTTATACACACTTCACCGTCAAAGAATGTGTCAGGATTAACAACCTGACCGTCGCCTTACCCGATTCGTACCAAAATACCCCAATTATGCCATTTTTCCTTAACTGTATCATCTTACTGTCGGTTAAAAACTGCGCCATCTTTCCTAAATTGCCCAATTTTGAATTCCGGCTATTTCATGATTGTCCATGGGCCGCAACTTCCATGCCTGAACTGATAATCGTTGTATCCGTTGCCTGAATTACGGAGGGAGATTGATATGGGTAACCCGGTTAGGCATGAACCTGAGAATACCGAAGCTCTGCGTGCCAATGCAGAAGTTTTCACCATTTTTGCAGCAGCTCGGTGGACTGAGTATTTCCAACGTTTAAATGGTTTCCACATCGAAACGACATTACAGTTCATTTTTAACTTGACTGATACTCATTCTGAAGCCAAGGGGGTACGCATTGAGGTTACAGAGGCCATTATATCTGAGGTTACTGGCTTACCCTAGATTGGGAAGAAATTGTTTGGACGGAAAGTTCCGAATGTGACTGCAATAAGGGAATTTCTTACAGTCGGGGAGAATGTTCGTCCAAAAGGCCGTGGTATTGCACTGAATTCATTTCCTCGTCCCTGGGATCAAGTGGCAGTTTTTCTGAAGAAATATATCTCCTGCGAAGGTAGGTACCAAACTGTTTATTTCTATGAATTCCCCTTGTTATCTCATATGCGCCATGGCAGCCTAGTTAATGTGCCATTTTATCTTTTTAAGACCCTACAAAACATGGTTGGATATGCATGAACAACCCATCACCCGGTCTCTTCTCTCACCAACCATGGTTTAATTAAATTGTTAATTTTAAGAGCCCTTGCACACCAGAATTTGACCTGGGCCCAATTTCTTGCTGGGGCTGGGGAAATTAGAGAACCTGAATTGGAATTGGGAGGTGTTGCAGAAGGAGAAGAGGACCAGAGTTCCTCGAATTCAGTTGGGGGGGAGGATGGAAACCTAAATGAAGGGGAAGAAGAAATAGACATGGGGGAAGCTGCGACAGCAGCGAACCCTGTTATAAATGGAGTATCAATAGGAAATCAGACTGAGGGAGGAGAAGAAGTAGATATGGGGGAAGCTGCGACAATAGCTAACCCTGTTATGGAGGAAATGGTTATGGAGGCCATGGCATATGAGGCAGTAACATTAGCATCTGCAACAGCAACACATGTTATAGGGGAGGAAACAAACCCAATTGAAATTGCAATTAGGGTGGCGGCCGAAGCAGTGGAAATGGCGTCATTAGTAGCTTCCGCAGAGGAGGCTGAAGTTGGAGCAGCTGTTGAAGCTGTGACAGTAGAAGCTGCAATAAGGAGGCAGAGGCAGCAAAGGAAGGAAATATGGAGGTGTTGGATATTGCATCCTCCCCATAAATCAAGGGAACTATTGTTGAAGAGGAGAAATTTGTTGTTATCTCGGAGCATTTGGAAACCCCTATGTCACAAAAGAAAAGAAAAATATCAAGGAATGAGGGTCAAATAGCTATGCCAGCAAAGAAGAGAAGAACTAGAGCTGCCACAGTAGTAGCAGCAGGCAGTGAGGACCAGCCATTGGAAGTTGTGAAGACAAGAAGGACTCGATCAATGGCAGCAGCAAAGACAACATGTGCAATTGGGGCAAATATTGAAGTACCCTTAACAGAAGCAGCATGTGTAGCTGGGACAGGCATAGAAATCCCTATTTTAAATCCCAAAACACCTGTTGTCACACAAGAACCTGTTGTGGACAAACCCCAAGTTGAAAACCTCCTTTATGAAAATGAACTATTAAAAGAGGAAGTGCAAATGCTTCAAGAAGAGTTGGAGAAATGGAAGGAAGTGACGGGGAAGTAGGCAAAAAAGAATTTGAATATGCTAATAGAAGCTGCAAATTTGCTAGAAAATTCATCTCTTGCTTTGTCAAACGAGGAACAAGGAGAAATGGTTTGCCCAGAATGTGGGGACATATTCTTTTCAGTAGGACATAGATTCATAGTGTTGGGTGTGGGAGCACAAGAGCCTGTACAAGCAAAGCAAGAAAGGGAAAGTATACCTGCAGTAGAGCTGATGGAGGAAAATGAGGAAGGAGATGACCTAATCCCTAATTTGGATTTAGGAGAAGATGAAGCAATGCAGTCCCAACCATTGGGAAATACTGAGCCACTCCAGGACCAGTCTCATCTTTCAGAAGATATCGAGGTAGTTCAAGAACAACCTCAGCAATTTGAAGAAATAAGTGAACAGGGTGCTGCTACACAAGAACTAGTACCCCTGAAACTGTTTAGTGAAGTTGCAATTCAGACAACAATTGTTGATGTTGAGGAACAAGGGGAGGACGTTGTTACACAAGAACCAATGTCCTTAAAAATATTTGTTGATACTGCAACTCAAACTGATGTTGCTGAGGTAGAATTGAAAGGACAGGATGTTGTTACACAAGAACCAACATCCCCAAAAGTGGCTGTTGAGATTGCAACACAAGCAGAGGTCACTACAGCACCAATGGAAGATGAGGTTGCTACACTGTCAATCCAAAATAGGGAAGTTGGAACATCTGGTGATGAGGTAAGAATGCTACCCTCTCAAGGTACCATTAATTTGGATTCGGATGATGAAAAAGATGTGGAGGATAGAAAATTCAGAGACTGGAGAAAAAGCTTCTCTCACTAAATCTTGAGCTAGATAAATGGAAGAAATATATTGCTCAATGCAGGGAAGGGATGGTCCCCCTCTATGAATATAGAAATACTGTCAGGGAATTGAGAGAGAAATGGGCTGAGGAATTGTTCTTCCAGAAATTCCAGTGGGAAAACGTTCAAAAGGAATTGGGGGAATTGAGGAAATCCAAGTCCATACAACAAGAGAAGGATCAATTGTATACTCTTTCCCAGGAACTACTAAGTTGCAGGGCTCCATCCCCTTTTTACCCTGTCTTTCTTTATGAACAGACAACTTTATTCAAGATGAGAGCATTAAAAGAAGGAAGGCCATTTGAGCTAGCAACAATCTCCCAGTTTTTAGAAACTTTCCTGGCAAGCAATGATGAGGAGCAAAATCTGTTATGTGAATTATATTTACATGATAAAGCCTGCTATATCGACTCTTGTTCTAATATTGTGCCCCATTTGGGGGATATTCAGCTGAGAGCATTTACTTCTTTTGTCATCAATCATGTAAAGTGGCAAGATGCCTTCCAAACCATCAAAAAGAATGAGGACAGTGCCACTCTTTGGATTAGAAATGAACCTCGGCTTCCAATCATACTCAAAGCCAGGTATGCAAAGGCTCTCGAGTTACTTGAGATTGTTCAACACTTGGAAAATCTGCAAGATAGAATCATCACTACCTGTGTTGGGATAATTTCCAGTAATCAGCAGCATGCCCTGGAAGGTAGTGAGTATAGATGGTTATATTCTTCTCCAGCTTTGAAAGAAGGGGACCCATATTTCTTTGAGAATTTTAAGCAGGCTTTAACAAGGGTGCATGGGTATGTGCAGTGCATGAGAAAGAGTGGAGCCGAGTGGCTTGGGTTAAGATTCAAGTTTCCCCTCATATGGCTGCCTGTGAGTCCTTATAGAAACAATTATGTTTTGACTGATGAGGAGGAGAAGCAATGTTGGGAGAAATGGGCTGCCTGCTAGGGATTTGTGCATCATGGGGAACCAATGGAACTTGCCTACAATCTTACCAATCTTCACAGGTTCAGTTTGGATTCAGATTCAGACTAGTGGAAGTTGTTGTATGAGGACATGCAAATGGATAGTTGGGGGGAGATGTTGGGCCCTGGAAATGCCCCTTTTTAACCATACCTATTTCATCATTTTGCCCTGTTATACCCTACTATCATAAACCATATACATGCCTTTTTCCAGATCAATCAGCAATCCTGACAAGGTATAATTCATTATTGTTTCATTTAATTAATGCCTAAGATTGTTATGGTTATGAATTCTAGCCTTCGATTTATGCTAACTTGTGTTGATTTCATTAAGTTAAGATCAAAGCACAGGTGTATCAGCCGCAATGCCTTGGGAAAGAATCATACGTGGTGCCAGCTGTTACTCTTCAAGATTTGATTCTCATATTTAAAGGGACAGCGCATCTTTCCACGTGAAGTTGTAACAGGTCTTCGCTAAAACAAAGCATTGTTGCAATAGACAGGACGCCTCCCAATTGATTAATCCGTTGATCCATTGACTGCTAGAGTAACAACATCCTTCATGTCTAACGGCCTTTTTCATTACGGCTGTAATAGTTTGGTTGTAACTCTGCAGCATGAAGATCATAGATCTTCATTGCTGCACGAAATTAGTGAATCACGAATTGTATTCCTCACGTATAAATACGGGAAGGTTTTCAGAGTTTGGGGTTGGTTGATTATCGTTTTGTACAGGCTGTAATAGAGCACTGAGACTATGGATTACCATCTTTAATAAAGAGCAGATTTATTCATCTTTCTGTGTTTTAATTTGTGGTAATTCACGGTGTCTCTGTTAGAAGGCCAAGGCCCGCCTTCTCACAGAGATTGTCGAGTTAAGTAGGTAGTTAAATTTATTTATTTCCTGTTGTGTGTTGTGGAATCGCATTAGGCGTATTACTGATAGATGCAACAAAGAATTTTCAATTGCATTCTTTTTTGGTAGTTTATTATTTGCATCCTGAATAGCTGCACCTGTGTGGTGTGACAGTCGACTGTGTAGGTTTGTTTGATTAATGCATGTTTGTTAGAATTAGTTGTTACAGCCAAGCTCAGCTTCAATCCTTTTCAGTCCTTTATGCTTTCTAGGATTTCCAATAGTTATCAATTTAGGGTTCAAGCTTATTTTCTAATTCTGGTTGTTGTTGTATCTTTATTGAATTCATAGATTAGGCAGATTATGATTGAGTTACAGTAGTTGTTGGATGAATCATTTTCGTAAAGATTTAATATTGTAGTTTGATAATTATAGGATTTAACTTCTTGCAAAAGTAATCTAGTTCATTTATATTCTTAGATCAGTAACTGCTAGGTTGATTTCTGTAGGAAGGTAGCTACACTTTGAATTCCTAGATGTATGAGTTAGATTAGTTTTCTTTATGGAATGAGTTTGGCTGAGCAGATAGGTAGGGTTATTATCTCCATTTAGTTAATCAACTACTTGAAATGTTTATGCATAGATTGTGCTTATTGCCATTGAAATAAAAGACTTCCCTGGGTTGACAATTCATATTGAGCATCATGTGTGTTAGTTGTAATTAATTAGCATATAGGGTGACCAACACTTACTACTCCTCAAATCCCATAGCCACTACTAGTACCTCCAGTCGAGCCCACTATCAATTTGAAAAGGCTTTCCGTCTACTTCAATCGATTGGTATCTCGAACGACCATCTCCCCCCATTCAAATACTTTCTTGACACCCTCGATTAACCCCTACCGAGAAAGCAGGGGTTGAATAAGATCACCAGAGAGAACATCATGAAATAGTATATTCAAGTTACTTGGGTCGACCCAGCAAGAGGGTTAAACCCCAAGATGACCTTCTACATAGAGCACTTCATGGACCTAAGAGATGGCCTTATTGTTCCCCCCCTACACACTTTGGCATTAGATGAATGTTCTTAAGATCCCTCTTGGGTAGTTTCAAGTTGGTTCTCAACGTCTTCAAGTTAAAATCAATTGTTACATCACATGGGAGGGACAAGGTTTGCAAGCACTATTATCTTCATGTTACCAAGATGAAGGAGAACTTCAACTTTCGGTGCCCCACTTATTACAATTCTCAAAACGTTCTCTCCACTTTCTTTTGGTTCCTAGAGCAGAGATGGTTGGTCCTATACATGAGGGAGGACCTTAGACTTAGATCTCACTTACTTCACCACCTAGTCTAGAGAGGACCCTATCTTGTGAATTACGAAGGAGCACTTCATCTTCAGGTTCCCCATCTATTATGATTCTCAAAAATCTCTCCACTTTCTTTTAGTTCTTGGAGCAAAGATGTATGGCCCCTATACATGAGGGAGGCTCTCAAACTTAATTGTCACTCACTTCACCCACCTAGTATAGAGAGGACCCCATCCTGTGAATTACTACTTTCTTTCCAGTGCTTTCATCAAATGAAGGCAGGGGAACAATGGCACTACATCAATGGTCAAATTTGTGAGACCCTTGGAGGCCATCTTTGCTTAGCCAATGAGACCCTTATAGACATGTTGCCTTAGATCTTGGGGTAACTCATACAACACCAATGGATAGGATACCTCCTCTAGATCTCAACCACAAGTTACAACATCCAAACAATGAGACATTTCTCAAACCATATCTTCCTAGTCTTGCAAATCCTCTAAACAATCGTCTATTAAGAGTTCTTCCCTATGGCCTCAGATGTTAAGAGAGATAGCATCATGGGGTGTTGATTGCCACCAAGGCAAGACATCCCCCACTATAGGTGGTTTTGGTCTTTCGCTCTCCACAATACCTGTATGTGTATGCATTACCCTGTTTTTTTCTTACTCCGTGATCATAGACTTTAGCTTTTAGATCTTATTTATCATATATTAGATCTTATTATATCATGAATTTCTAAGGAAGCATTTGCACTTCCACTTTATATTTCACATGGTTGTACTTAGCAATCTCATTGACCTATTTGTGGTCATCTATTGGACATCAATAAAATTATCTTATCTTATTTTATATATTCCCTTTCTCTCTTGCTACAACAACATATTTGCAGTGGTCCTTCTTGGTTGTGTTCACTTCTTTGGTTGCACAACCTTTGTACTTGACATTGCATCATGTTGATTACACTATGAAAATGGGCTTGGGTAGCTTTTCCACAATGCATATTAAAAAATGAATAAGAGAAATGGAGGTCTTTATCTTGTGTGGATTGTATTTTTAACAAATGGTCTACAGAAAAATTTAGGGGCTAAATTTTGTCACTAGGATAAGTTTTCAAAAAATAAAGATTCCCCAATTCAAGATGAATCTAAACCCAATTGTTTATCAAATAAAATTATTTTACTTACAAAATGACCCAAATTTACTAAAATCACATTAAAAAAAAATTGCAAAAATATATCCAGACATTTACAATGGCAAGGCATTTTAATAATAAGTGAAAATTGCGAACATTTATGCTTATACTTTTGAAAGATAACATGGATCCTTCAAATTTTTCACAATTGAGTCCATAACATCAACCCACACTCATTGAAATTTTGAATTTTTTGATCCTATGAGGTCAATCAACACTCTTATATCTTATGTTCTTTGTTTTGGATCTTTTCTCCACAATTCTACTTTTAAAAAACGTATGGATCCTTAAAATTTTACAATGATTATATCTCATGTTCTTTGTTTTGGATCTTTTGCAATATTTCTATTTTTAAAAGGAGTATAAATGCTTAAAATTTTACAATGATATCAATCAACGTTCATCTTAGTTTTGAATCCTTAAAAATATATATATAATAACTTTATAAACCTCTTTCCAATCAACATTCATCTTAGTTCTGAATCCTTAAAAAATTATATAATAACTTTATAAACCTCTTTCCAATCAACTTTCATCTTAGTTTTTGAATCCTTAAAAATTTATATAATTAACTTTATAAACCTCAATCAAGATACTTATATCTAATATTCTAAATTTTAGATTCTTAAAATTTGACCTTAATCAACATTCTTGTTATGTCAAATACTCTTGTTATGTTTAACATAACTGATGGTTTAATTTTCAAGGCTTAATTACTAAGTTATCAAAAACGTCTAGGACCAAGGGGGGATATGTCGTTCCCCATTTCAAAAACTGAATCAGAGGGGATACGACTTGGAAACAGCACCGAAACATTTCCAAGTTGCATCCAAAAAACAGAAACGTTTCCAAGTTGTTTCCAGTCATTTCCTAAAACTTTTCCAAGTTGTTTCCAGTCGTTTCCTGAAACGTTTCCAAGACGTATCCAAAAAACAAAAACATTTCTAGGTGTTTCCTGAAATGTTTTCAAGTTGTTTCAAGTCATTTCTAGCCATTTCCAACCGTTTCCTAAAACATTTCCTAATTTATTGAAAGGTTTCAGCTGCAGGGAAAGTTTCCAACTAGAAATAATGATTTTTTGACATAAAAAAAAACAAATGCATACCCCTAAAAGGAACTATAAAACCCTAACCCTAAATTGAGCCTTAAAACTTAATATAAATCCTAAAATCTTATAAATCAATATCTAAACCGTAATCATAAATTGATGAATGGTAATTTGAATTTTTATTATGTCGGATGGTTTTTTCCTCATATTTTTCCAAAAATTATAGGGTCTTACTTTTGGTTCAAAGAAAAACTAATCTATGGACATCTTATTGCATCAAATGTTTGTCTACTATAGCGTCAGTGTCACAACCTAGTGTAGAAGTACAATGACTATTTTATTGTCTTTTTACTCATATTTTCTGCCAATTCCTTACCTTTGTTGCAAATAAACCCCAATGACTTGCATATGTAATAAAAAGCTTGCATATCAAAATTGGGATAGTGGTATTTTCAGCCCTACAAAATAACATATTGCATTTATGAAGGGTTACACGAACCAAAACGTATTTCTAATAATCTTCCAATAGGAAAATTCTCCATATAGCATACATATGATATTTTAATCTTATTTCAAGCATTTTTATCATTATAAGCCATAAAAAATAAACAACATATCCAAGAGAACGTAGTGGTGTCTAGAGATGGTGTTATAGCATAGAGTGCAATATTGCATTTCATCACACATTTTATTGTATTTCTCAACACAGGCTCACTTATTTATACTAGAGTGCCCAACCAATACCCTTAAAGCATGACTGATTAAGTCAACTTTGATCATCCAAATCAATCTCAAAATGTTAGACAACCCCGTCAATCCCAAAATGTTAGACAACCTCGTCAATTTAGGACCTTTATGCACCAATCAATTAGTCAACTAACCCTCATTCGTCTAGTTGATTGTTTAGTTAATCAGAGGATCAACCCAAATATACCTCAATCGAGTCATTGACTTACCTCAAATTTTGTTTACTCACAAATTTCAACACTTCTTCTAGAGGTGTAATCATTGTATTCTTTTATTAGATATGCTAACATTTGAATTCAACCTTGAGTAATTATAGGGTTTGAAGTAGTTGATATGTTCTTGATTGAATGCTTCACAAGGGTTGACTGATCTATGGCACTCATGAGTCAAAATATAAGAATATCATATATGACAATATTTGAGTAAAGCTAATTCCAATTAATATAAATAACATGACTACCTCTAAATCTAATGGTTGAATGGTAATCTAAATTATGTATATCTTTCAGTATTTTTAAATATATATATATATATATATATAAAATTATTTGTCCCACTCTTTTGAAACCCTTTCCCTCCGGGTATCCACCCGTTTCAGTGCAACTTACCTCCTCCTTCTTCTTCTCAATAATAATAATAATAATTCCTTCCATCTTTTGAAACGCTTTCCCTCCGGGTATCCACCCGTTTCAGTGCAACTTATCTCCTCCTTCTCAATAATAATAATAATAATTCCTTCCATTAACCGATTATTAACTACGTTTGACTTTTTTGGTAGTGCTTGAAACAATTAAAAAGAAAATATGTTATATCCCAATGATGCGAACACGAGATCCATCGAGAGGAAATGTGTTCTATCCCGAAGTATAAGCTGTCCACATAACTTGAGGCGAGGGTCAAGGCGCCCGTCGAAATCTCAACCGTCTGTCAACAAAAGGCGTCGGTGGTCACGCACCTTAGAACGTGCGCCCGTCCGCCGGCGCGGGCATCCCTGGCCGAAAGGAATGAATCCGCCTTCGAAATTCCGGAAGAGTAAAGAACCCAAATTCTCACAACTTCCTTGTAATTCAAGCCGAAGCGATCTCTTTCTCGAGGAATTAAGGCGCACGCGTAAGTCCTATAATAATACATAGCAAGCCGAAATTTTCATCATTCTCTCCTTTATAGCCCCGGCCGTGCTTCATTGCCTCAGGACCTGAATTTAATTCCAAGGGCTCGAATACAGAAGGTTTAAATTTCTTTGAGAACTTCGGAGGACTTTTATAGGGTTTCACAATGCATAGATCTGGTAGCGTGAATCGATCGCTGGACGACTTCTCCGTCGTCTTGCCGACGGTTTCTGTGTCGCCGTCTCCGGTCAAAGGATCTTCGATTCACAGGAGCTATAGCGCGGCGGCCGTCGATTTGCTTCCCAGATATATGGACTCTGCGGAGGATCACGTGAAGAAGCAGCCGAGGTTTAGGGCTGAGCATGCCGTGCATTTGATTCCCGTCGTGCTTTTTCTCTGCGGATTGGTACTGTGGTTTGCAGGTGAAAGATTGACATGAAATGTTAGTATTTTACATTAAATGTTACCATTTTAACAGTTTGAGACAGATTATTTTGTTTTAATTTTTATGGATTTCTTCGAGCTTATCTAGCTTTCTGTGTCACGGCCAGGGTTACATGAAGATGTTACGTTTGTGAGTCCTCATGAGAAAGACAATGGTTTCAGATAGTGGGAGCTTGAATGTTGAAGAAGATATTAACGGAAAACAACGTTTATAGGAGGTGGTTTTATGGTTTCAAGGGGTTGCGAAGTAGTCACATTATGTATTATGTATTGATGTAGAACCAAAATTTATTAATTTTTTCGTGTGTATCAAAGGTATATAGGAGATGGTTTTACTAAAGGGTTCGCAAAAGATTCATATTACTATTAAGGTTGAATAAAAAATTATTTACAAAAATTTTGATTAAATTTTGAATTTTTGATTTGTTGTTAATTAAAAAGAATAGATAATAAATGGGTATATTGTTAAAGCATTTTTTGTAATAGATTATTAGTCATAGATACTAACTAAAATTAAATAAATAAATAAACATTATTATTTTTATGATTCAAAGAAAAAAGAATTATTTATTTTTAGGTCATTAGCCATAGATACTAACTAAAAATAAATAAATAAATAAACATTGTTAGTTTTATGTCTCTTAGAAAAAAAAAAAATTATTTTTATTTGTTCCTTTTTTTATTACAAACTGTTTTGATTTTATAATTATTTATGTGAATTTTTAAATTATTTTCTTATAGTAATATATACTTATATTAAAATTGTATTCCACATTAATATTTTTCAAAGATTGCCCATCATGAAAAAGTTGAATTTTTCATTTGCATCAAGTTAACATACTCTTTTGAGTAAACCAAGAAATTGTTTGTTTTTTAAAGTTTTATTAAGTGGTTTTAATTTTTAATAATAAAAATAATCTTTAATGTTATGTTTTGTTGATAGCCTTTGTGGTTGTTATTGAAGTGAGATATATCTATATTGGGATGTTCCACATCAATATTTTTTTTATGCAAATTTCATCTTTGTGTTTAATATAATTATTTAAGTTAATGTTATTATGTTTAACTAAAGACTGTTCATTTTTGTTCATTTCAAAAGGTCACTGAAATAGAAAGCACACACAAGCATAACATATATAACAATTTATGGTTTTAAAGGTTTTACTTTTGCAATGTTTTTTACAATGAAAATGAAAAAATTGGTAGGTGTGAGTGACATATCAAGATTTGCAAATAACACCTTCATGGTTTCCAAAAGGTTTCTCTTATGAATATTTATTTAAGAATGCAAAACAAAGAATCCCTAAATACAATACATTGTATCGATGCCATATATCAAAATAAGCTAAAGTTTCAAATAACTTAATCTCCAAGTATAAGGGGCAAATAAGCTAATTATGACTATTGTGAATGGACTTGAAGATGGTCAATTAGTTCAAGTAAAGTTAGCATGAACTCATACAACAATAATGACATTTATGATAGCATTTTATAAAGTTGATAAGATCTTTTTAAAAGAATTCATACAGAAAAAGCATAAAAATATATTATGATGTTGTAAAGATTATCTAATATATCTTCAAGGTGGAGAGACTAATAAAATAGAATGTATATATTTGTTTTTTTTTAAATACATAAAATTAATGAATAAAGATGGACAACCCTTTACTAGCATGAGTTCATGCTCTAGCTTTTAAGTTTTGCAAAGCTAAGCAAATGGAATGTATATATTTGCTTTTTAAAAAATACATGGAATTAATGAATAAAAATGGACAACCTTTTACTAGCATGAGGTCATGCTCTAGCTTTTGAGTTTTGCAAAGCTAGGGACATTTCACATAACTTAGAAGCCACAAAGCATGAACACATCCAATAATGACATCGATGATAGCATTTAATGAAGTTTCTAAGAGATCTTTTTAAAAGAATTCATGCAAGAGGGCACGAAAATATATTATGATATTGTAAAGATTATCTAATATATCTCCAAGGTGGAGAAACTAATAAAATGGAATGTATACGTTTGTTTTTTAAAAAGTTGATTGTGTAAAGAAAACAATGAATAATAATGATTAAAAACTTAAGTAAATGTGGATCTCTTTCAGTCTCTCTTGTTCACTTTTAGCATTCCTTTATTTTCCTACTAAAATTTCATATTAGACTTTTGGCTACCCTGGTTGGTTTGTATCTTTCAGTCCTCCTATTTTCTTTTAGTAAACAGTTAGATTAAACCCAACTAACTTGGGTGACTTTAGTATTAATATTGTTATCCTTTTTTATACTCATTTTTCGAAGTAAAGACTAGTTCAAATAAATTGCTTATTACATATTACATCTTAATTATTTGGAGTGAAACGAGAAATAGTTTAAACTGTCTTAAAATGACTTTAAATATATTTCTTAGGTACTTAATAACAAGTTTTTTTTTTCGGAGATGGCAAAACCTATCATAACTCAGTTGTCAAACTGGCATTGAGGACAGCCATCACTGGCTGCTATTCACAAATGCGAATTGACTCATCACCGTTATTCAAGGAAAACCACGCCACCTTAAATAACCTGCTGGTAGTCCATAAGGGGACAGACTTCTACTCCTACCAGATGCCTCTGGGTCTTGGGCCGTTAACCTGTTTCCTTATGTTCAAAGAAGACAAGCTCTTAGCCAATCAGAAGCAGTTTAAGGTCTTACTCCAACCTCCTAAATAACAAGTTGTATAAACTTAAATTTATAAAGTTACTCATTTTTTAATTAGTTTTGAAATTTTTTTCAAACAAATAAACTATGCCATGGCCAAGCTTTAATGCAGGCTCATTGCAAATTATAAAACACTCTCAAAACTTTTATTGGGAGAATAAAATGTAATCTTTTGCAATATGTTTATTTGCCCCAAATACTAAGCTGCCGCGTTAAATTTGGCCTAGTTTATGAATAAAGAATCCAGGACTTCCACTGTAGCTCAATGACCTGAGAACAATTTGAGCGGTAGTAGAATTTTCATATGTTGAGAGCAATTTGAGTGGATACCAAAGCCACTGACAAAAAACAGAGGTACTAAACTTGCAAGAAAGATCATAAACCAACATATCGATGTCAAGCAGCAAAGATAACCTAACATCCTTCTTGAGACAAAATTCCAAAAATATATATTTGTTTTGAGTCCATCTGAAAAGGACCAGAAACAAAGATAGTGAGCCCTGAAAATTCCAAGATTGCAAAAATAAATTGGATCCTTAATCTCGCAATCCAAATGAAGAAACTCAACAATAATAGCCTACATCCTGCTAAGAGGGTAGTAATCAAACTCTCATTTCAGTTGAATGCGAATTCATAAAAACTAAAATGTCAAAAGAATATGTACTTAACCACATAGACCCTTGAAGATTCCTAATAATATTTGAAACGAATATAACAATCCACATTGTGTTATCACATTGCAATTGAACAGATGTAGAAATAAAAAATGCACAAGAAAAAACAAAATGTGGTCAAAATTAATTGTTCACGTCAATAAGAAGATTTGCTTAACAAAACTCCCTTTGTCAATAATACCCTTTAAAGATCTGTCAAATGTCCACGCCAACTGATTACTTCCCGTATCCTAACTAATGACAAGAATTCTCTGCGAAACCAGATTCCGCTTGATACAAATTTACTGAAATGAACAAATGAAGCATCACTGAACTATGAAACACTCTGGTAATACAATGCAACAGAGTTAACAAGAAGAACTTAATAGTGAAGCTTTCATACAAGGCAAGAATCACATGCCAATACATAGATGTTTCGAAGGCATTTAATGAAGATGGATAGTTCTAACTTCTCGGGAACAATTAATGGATTGACATTAGCATAATCAGGGATAAATCAACCTCTTTTTTCCTTTCTTGTATTTCCAGTTTTCGCAGGCCTGATATTAGATTGGAGAACAATAAAAGGATTTATGCAAATAGATAACAAAAGTGCCTTGCGCTGATAGAAACTTGGTTCTCTAGCACAAAAAATTGAGAGAAGAACAATTCCTGGAGTTTGATACAAAAGCAAAGTCTTCATTCATACCCGAAATGAACTCTCCGCTAACCAATGCTCCTGAGACACCACCATAAAAGCAATAGAAGATAATTTCAACTGAGAAAAACCTTCAAATTATCCAACACTTGCAGCCATCAGACTCTACTGGTCCTTCAAACCATCGATCCCAGGCTGGGTTCTCTGGTCCTTTTGTGCTGCAAATATAAAGAAAAGCATGCATTCTTAAATAACAACTTCCATTCCCATATTATGAATATATGTTAGCTTCCATGGAAAACCAGTAATTGTGAAATTGTCACTATTTGGCAACAAGTAATCGTTTCAAATATAATAGATTCAAGGCAGTAGATGTTCTTACACAGACAGAAGAGGATCTGGTGTGTTCTCAATTATCAGTAGCATTCTGCAAGAAATAACCAAAATGTAATCAATCTGTCAATTCAAGCTGCATAGCAAGCCTAAAACTTGATCATCTAAAGATATAAAGTAGCATGCATGCTCCTAAAACTTGATCATCTAAAGATCTAAAGTAGCATGCATACTCCTTGCAAGCAGATGTCGCTTTATCTATTTTGTCCAAATCTTCTAATTCTTCCTGCATGCACAAAAAGTTGTAATGTTTGAGTAAAAATGTTGGATACAAGAGCAATGAGCTTCAAAAGAAACAACCCTGCAAATTTTTCTCTAATAGTAAGACCAAGAGCAGAAAGCACTCCCATCACAATGTGAATGAACCTATGTAAAATTGTAAAACTTACAGCTTGACCCCCTAACTTTGCATTTTCACTTCTGCATAATGCCAGTAAACCATGTGCATTTGCTTTCTGTAATATCCTTGAAATTTAAGGAAAATAATTTCAATATAGAAACAATAATCAAGCTTGCTGAAGCAAGCCTAGACATTCATTCTCACCTTTCCATTTAAGGGCAAAGATAGATAAGATAATTGTATTAATGTACGTACACAAATGACCAAGGAATAGGAGATTGGGACTAGAAAATACAACCAGTCAACATTGGACAATGGTGGTGACAATATCACTCCTAAATGCCAAAAGATGAAAAGATACAGTTGAAAGTACAAGAAAAAGTACACGAGGAAGGGTGAACCAAAAACAAGTCATATGATGCTACAATTCAAAGCTGTGTGCATATTACAAAAATTGATGTGTAAACTCCTATAACACACTTTCATGTTCCTTGTGTCTGAGGACTAGAATATCATGTATAATACAAATTAAACGAGTTGGCCATGCCATGTTGGTAGCAATGGGAGGTATGTAAGTACTAAGTGGGACTCACGGCTTGCTAATCATATGAATATAATGGTCATGTTGAATTGGAAATTACAATAGCTAGTGGAATGCTTGGAAGACTTGGATCTTCCCTGGGCAGCTTTTGAATCACAGATATTTTTAAAGGCTGGTTAATTTAATATGGATAGTTTTGCATGAATCTACAGATCGACTTAAATAACCAGATCTGAGTAAATGAAAAGTCGCATTCTCCAAGAAAACAAATGGAAATTATTTGACATATATCAGTATCATACAAACAGGGGTACTCACTTGAAAAAGGAGCAAAAAAGGACCAAATGTCCAAGGACACACTGTTTGGTGGAAAAAAATGGACGGTGACACTCAGTTGTTAGGGAAAAGTTGGACAAAGTAATCCATATCATGGGCCCTGGCCGTCATATTTGTTTCTCCAATATGGCATTCAAGTTTTTCATGATTCTTTCCCTTCTATACTCTAGAAAATCAATCTATCTTTCACTAGTTGTTAGAAGTAGCAGGAAAAGAATGTACCGAAGAGGATCTTTTAAAGAAGCATCACAAAAATTGAAAGGTTTGATCAGCCAGACAGCTGAGTTTGAGAGTGAAAGTGTGATAAAAAGTTTTGTTTCAGCAATGGTGTTAAGCACTGGCCATAGAAATAGGACTCTGAATATTTTGATGTCAACATTCAAATATACTACACAAAAGAGTTCAGTGGGAGCAATTTCAGCATTCAAGGAAAAAATTGAAAGCAATTGCATGTCAACTTGGAAAAACCTTTGTGAGATGTAAAGGGTAGACCAACTGAAGCTTATGGCTTGTCATAATTCATTAAGTGAAACTTTGTTTATGGAACTTGTGTATCAGGCTTGGCATAAGAGAGTGCAGCCTTTGTTACGAGGGAGAACTTACATGTTATTTGTAGCTTTGGCAAGTGTGGATGAGATTTCTTTATGATCTAAGATCTTGGATACAAGGAAGTGCAACCAGTGCAAATCTGTCAAATTGTGTTTATGAAAAATGTTGTGCATGGGTTATGAAATTCAACCTCACAACCACGATGTAAGCCATGTTTAGATTTTGATGCCGTCTCTGGGTTGGCTTCTCATGAGAAGGGGGACAACTAGGGTGAATGTTTCAAACTACAGAGTTCAAGTTTTTCATAAGCTATTTTTTATTTCACTAGCTAATTCATCCATCCCCTTCACTTTCCCCTTTGTAAATGATCTATCATCAATAACAACCTAAGGTCTCGTAACTATTCCAATGTATGAATACCTCGATAAAGCTAAAAGAGTCTAATACTCTAAGGTTGATGCTGCTAAATGTAAATGGAAAATATGGGAGACACTCCCCTTGCAAAAAGCCAAGTTCCCTTGTCCCAGGTTATCAAATCCAAATCTAAAGCAAAAGGGACTAAGCCAATGAAAGGGCTAAGAAATGCAAATTAATGAAACATCAAAGAAAGAAAAAGAAAAAGGATCACAAAAAAGAGGCACAAGGATGAATGACCCACAACAACACTTTCTTCAAAGGCACACATGTGGAAGAAGCATCTTAATCTCTACCTTTTGAAAGTTAAGGGTAGACCTATCACACTCTGTCTCTATGATGGTGAATTTGCAAAGACCTCTTTATTTTCCTAAGTTCACATTCACTTTATTTACCCTCACTTAGTTTAAGAATCTAGGCAATGCAACTTAACTTCAGACTTTCATATGTAATAAGGACTTTAATAGAGTCATGCCAATGTTAGACTGGATGAGTAAAAGTAAATTACGTCATTAGCTGTTAAAAATGTGTAATTGCAACTTAATTTCATGTATTATTTTCATATTTGAAAACATTTTCTAAATTATATGTTGGTTTAACCTTTAGAACTAGAACATTTACTTATCTACACATGCTATGACACTTGATATGGTATATTGTGATGGCTACTAAGTGGATTATGTGGAGAGCTACACTTGTTTGAGGGTCTTACTTGACATTTGGATGGGGCCGCCCCCTTCTACATGATAGAGATGTTAGATTTTGTAGCTCGAACAGGTATTTCTACATGGGGGTGTCTAGCATGTAGAAGTAGTCCAAGAAGGAACTCTCTAGACAGTCTTTGTAAAAGTATATTTTGTAATACTTTATGTAAAAGGTCAATTGTATTGGATGGTATTTATTAGCCCATGGTACTAGAGGGCCCATGGTATTGAACATGGTATTTGCATAAAGTGAATGCTATAAAAGAGTCTATGGAGAGTTGTAGAGATCAAATCATTTGATCATTGTCGGTGTGTGTGAGATACATTGAGAGTGAGTGATCAGACCTAAGAGAGGGATTCTCTTAGGGGCTTTGGAGTGAGAGAGTCACTCAAGCCAGGGCTTGTCTACATTGCTGAGGGTTTGGGCACAGTTGCAGTGTGGGTGAGTCAAGAGTCCAAGTCCAAGAGGTTTGAGACTGGTTGAGATTATATTGACCCAGATTCAATGTGTCATATCCGAAAGCCTAGAGTTGCAAGGTGTTGTTTAACAAATCTGCAATATAAGACAAATTTGTTGCTGGTTTTCCCCAGGGATTGGGGTTTCCAGGGTAAATCTGTGTATCAAATATGTGAATGATTTTATGTGCTTATTTCCGCTACGTAATTGTTAGATTCATTGTGTTTGCAGTTAATAATTTTGATTAAGTTATTTGGGACTGTAGATGAGATCTGGAACTAAAAATTTCACAAGAGACCCCTTCTCTTGGCACGTGGGGAGGTTGCAGATGCTTCTAGACCCTTCCTTCCTCACATTGGACCTTGCTACATCACTTTTAGAGAATGGGAGATGACTACTGGTGCTTCTAGATAGACACTGGAGCTGATTTCATGGAGCTACACACATGTGATCTTTGGGGTGTGTTTATTGGAGATTTAAGAGTGCTCTTGGGGTTTGACCCTCCTATGGCCCCTCCTACCACTTGGCATTTATTTTGGGTAGAGTGCTCCCATTTTGGAGGAGATTTCTTGCTTGTTGGACCTCCCTTGAGGCTTGACATCCCCTGTTGATGGCATATTTGGACCACACGTGTGAGTTTGAGGAAAGGCCTCTAGGTTTTGGAGCCTTATTGATGCATATGGCCATGCATTTGACGAGGAGAGTGCTCTCTCTTTTGAGCTTATATTGTACCATTCCTCTTGCATTTGACCTTGACTAGGTGGTGTGCCCCCTCTCTATTGGGGTATTGGTTAGGGTTTTGAGCATTTTTCTCTTACTCTCTCATTTGTTTAGTATTTTTTACCATGTCTTGGAGATTCCCTGGTATAGATCTAGGGTTTTGATACTTTATCATTATTTTATTATGAAGGAAGTTGAGCTTTTCTCCTATATAAAAGAGCTCACTCCTCATTGTATGTTGTTGTTGATCATTGGAGAATAATACTACCGCTCATGTATTGCTCTTGGCTCTTGGAGATTTTCTACTTTGTGGCATAGTTTGTGGATCTAAATCTTGAGGTAACTTGTGAATATTCTTGCATTTTAAGGTTAATTAATCTAGTCCATAAAAGAGCAAATTTGTTCCATTGGATCAAGTAGGGAACAATCTTTCTATTTGTTTTATGCTTTAGTTTTGCATCTCACTTGTATTTGGCATCTTAGGAGGGGTACAAGTAGAAGAATGCATAGGCTAGGGTATGAGCTAGATTTTTAACCGAAGCTGTATGCTTAGGTGACCCTTCCTTGGAGGGCTTTTTGCAAGGAACCCAAAGGATTGGGGGAATTTGTCATGCTCTTTTGTAGATGTTCCAACCAAGTAAACTAATACAAGGACCAAGGAAAAGTGCTTTAAAGATTACATTCTACCCAAGGATTGAAGGCACTACTCCTAAACTCCATTTCTTCAACCAAAAAACAATAAAAAGTTTCATTTTCCTTTTTTTCCAAGGGTGAAAACTAAATCTAAAAAAGCTTAAAAATATTTCAACCTTTCACCCAAGTCAAGCCAAGGTAAATTTCTCTTGTTCTAACATCTCTTAGACTTGATAAGTCCGACTTTTATTTTCTGTTTTGTTTCACTTGTTTACTGCAGAAAAAACAGAGGTAACAGCCCTAGTTGGTCTTCAATTTCACATATTTTTTAAGGGTTTCAAGCTAGAATAGATCACTAAAATTGCTGAGTTGTAAATCTGAATTTTCTTGCTGGTTTTGATGATCTAATTGGCTAATTTTGCAATTTTAATAATTCTGGAAATTATTACAGCAAACTACTTTTATTTCTATAAAGTTTCTAAGCCATCTAGCATTAAAATTTCAGTTTTAGTGCGAAAAAATTTCTGCAGTAAATTTATGGGTTAATTCTGAATTTTTTCCAAGTTTTCTTGCTTAATTTACTACTGCAAACACCTTGTGTCAGCAAGCTAATAATTCTGAAAAATTTTGAGTTTACTGCTTTATTTAATAACAGTAAATACTTCATAACAAGAAGTAAATTTTAAGTGTTTTATTTGGTTAATGCCAATTTATAATCTCACACCTATTCGAGTACATTGGCTAAATAAGTTAACATCTAAATTCTGGAATTTCACTTTGATGATTTAAAATTGCATGCTAAATATAACATAGTTACTGGCGTTATTCTGGAATTTCCATTGCCCATTTCACTTGTCTTGCAAGATCTTTCTATTGCACAGGCTCTCGATGATACTCTTTATCTTGTGGATCATGGATGTATGAGGCATTGTCACTTTGGATTATTTAATTTAAGCATTGTCACATTAACAATAAGATCCAAGTACCACACTTTCAGAAATGATTTTCATCACTTCAATAAGTCTGAAAAATCTCACACTATATTATTGCATGTTCATACTCCTTGGAGATATCATAAAAATGTGCTAGCATGACGGTCTTTTGTAAAGAGCTTGGCTTCCTAGGACTTAGACATCAATACAATCATTCCATGGTGTTTTTTCCCTTGTCAATTATGCAATGCTGAATAAGCGATGTATAATTGACGAGTTTTTCACCCGCTCCTCCAAAGTTGGAATGGTCGTCTTGGTGGTTAGGCCTTAGGAGGTTATTAAAGTTCATGTGTCAATGTTTATGAGCATGCTAAACATCAAATTGAATCATTATGAACATGCACTAGGTCCCCTACAATTTTTTGTCAATTCCTAGAAAATAATTTTTTCCCATAAAACGAGTCTTTTTTTAATGTTTTAATTAAAAAAGCCAAAAATATCATAAAAGTGTGGTTAGGAGGTGAAATTTGCCATGGAGGTGCTCGTTTTGTTGGAGGTTTGACTTTCCAAGGCAAGAGAGGCGTCCCTCTTGTAAGGTGGCAGCCACCTAATGCAACCGAATATCAATCATAGCCTTGAATCATGGCATTGATCACTCCACCATTCTAGAGATGCGCCCTCTCTTCCTTAATGCACCCCCCTCTCTCATTCTCCTATTTAAGCAGGGCTTTGGCTCCATATTTCTGATGGTCAGAGAGGTCCGAAAGGCTATTGAAGTTTGTAATCGTTCTATTGTAATATTTCATGGAATAATAGAAGGCTTTGGAGGCAAATCTCTGGTGTCGGGCATCATTGTGTGTGGATGAATATTGCATGGTTTATGAGGTAATTTGTATTTATTTAGTTTCTTGTATCATGTTGGTTGAATGTTGGCCTTTGAAGGGGAGGTATCTCCCAATAGGTAAGAGAATTTCTAGTTTGACTATTCTCTTTGTTTGTTTTCTTTAGATCTCGTTGATGGGCATGTGCATTCTAGTTTGATTTCCATGCTTTCTAAGTTTCCATCATAGGCAACACCAATATTCATTTTAACCATTTGTATGCAAGAGTTTACAAGTTGATGTAGGTACATACCTCGAACGGTTGGTTGATCTAGTTTGACTCTTCCAACATTCAAGCATTTTCGAAGAGCATAGTCCCTCCACTTTCCACCAGCAGGCTCCACAGCTCAAATATTCCCAAGCTTCTAGCATTCCTTCTATCTCTATCTCTCTCTCTCCCTCACTTTTATTTAAATTTCTCTTCGGTTACGATTACTTACATGCTGTTAGGATATTTAGACACTTAGGAGTTAGTTAAGATCAACTTGTGTAATATATCCGTTAGGGATAGTGTGTTTCTTTAGTATGCATTAGTATGCATTTGTAAATACTTAATCCGACGGTCACGATATGTTTCCGACATAGAGTGATCCGACGGCTCAACTTCTCTTAGATCAAACCTAACCTTGATTCGTGGCTTAACATCCGATTGGTCCATGATCTCTATTTAAAGAGCTTAGTTGATCGATTATGAGAAGTTCATTTGTAACTTTCTTTCTTTGCATAATAAATTGTCCCGTAGAAGCTATTTGGCTGAGGCCGTGGAGTGTTTCCCTCAAGAGGGTTTAAACCACGTCAAAACATCGTGTGTTGATCTGTGATCTGTTTGTGTGAAGTGGTTGCTCTTGGTGTTTGGTCCTTTGGTAGTACCCTGTGTACCCGAACATGGTATCAGAGCTTTTATGAAGTGCCGCTTCCGGTTATGATCTAGATCTTGAACTGCTGTTGCCGAAACTCGAAAGGGTTTCTAGTTCTGGTATTTCTGTGCATTTCTGGGCTGTGGGAGCTGTTCCATTGCGTCCGGAGCGTCGTTTCCATGGGGAAACAGTTTTCGTTTGATCAAAAACAGTTCCCGGTTGCTCCAGAAACACGTATTTCATCAGGTCTGAAGGTATAATGTTACAGTGACGCATTTTTTTATTTCGTTTTTTAAAAAGAAAAAATCTCATATTTCATCTTTTTTACTGTTAGATTTTTTTTGGGTTCGGATTGTTACTTTCCCGTCTGCGTATGCTCTTTGTCGTGCACCTTGAGCGATCTCGGCAAATCAGAAACAGAAAGGGAAAGGGTTTTTTTCTCGGCTGCGTATGCTCTTTGCCGTGCACCTTGCGCGATCTCGGCAAATCAGAAACAGAGAGAAAACGTAGATTTTCCGGGCAAGCTAACAAGATCTAACTCCACAAGTGTGGAAAAAAAAAATTTGTTTCGATTTGTGGTTTGTTTTGCAGGAAAAAAGGCAAGCACGCAAACCGAGCAAGAAGAGTAAAAAAAAAAAAAAAGCCCCCTTCCTCATTCCCATATTTTATATACCTTTTAATCTAGCTCACTTGGTTCAAAGTTGTTTTATTCCTTAATAGGTCTTGAGTTCAAGTCTTAGGAAGTTACTTTTAAAAGAAAAAGTGCATGCAATTTCTATTTTCAAGTTACTTTATTGTAAAAGTGCATCTCACTTAAATAATAAAAAATAAAAATACAAGTGAGTCACTTAAGTTTTTCTTATTGTTGCACTATTTAAAAGTAATATCATTGTAAAAGTGAAATCACTTATTTTACAAAAGTGGTTCACTTAAAGTAATTTTTTTGTAAAGTGATTGTCAAAAGGTTCATTTTGGGAAGCGGGGGGTTCTTTTTTTAGCCGGACATTCTCTAGCTGCCACGTCACTATTGGGGACATCTTCAACAGTTTCTTTGTTCAAGCATAACTTCATCATATAGAGTCAGTTTTCAGTGCCGTTTTTTTTTAAACCGCCTATTTTTTCAAGCTCTTCACATCCAGACTATTGGTTTCTGCTTTTACAGCCATTAATTTACAAATATGGCCGCCCCTTGTGATATTCTACTTAACAGTTCCAACTATTTCTCATGGAAATCTCGTATGGAGGATGTTCTACGAAGTAGGGGACTTTTCAGAATTACCTTAGGGAAAGAAAAAGAACCCACTGATGATGATAAGAAAATAAAATGGGCAAATCGATGTGATGAAGCTCGTGGATTGATTGGGATGTCAATCTCTACTGATTTGCGATTCCACATATCTGGAATTGATAAACCTAATGCTGCTTGGGACAAGTTGAAATCTGTGTTTGGTAAACACAATGAAATTCGAGGTCACCAACTCGAAAATGAGTTGATTTCTTTAAATCCAAGTGACTTTTCATGCATTCAAGATTATTTATCTAAGTACAAAACTCTTAAACTCTTATGTGCAGAATGTAAGATTGAGAGGGAAGACAAACAATGCATTTATCATATTCTTTCCAAACTTGGACCTGCATATTCTGTTTTTGTATCTAAATTTTACTCCATGAAAGCATCCTTGAATGCAGCTAGCTATCAAGAGCCTAGTCTTGAATCCTTTTGTGATTCCTTGATTAGAGAACAAGATAAACTCATTCACCTTGGAATAATCAACAATGCAGATACATCTGGGAAAGCCTTATTGTCCCAACAGAAAGAAAAGTCCAAGCCTCCCAAGAAACAAAATTTTCGCAATAATAAGTCAAACAAGGGTCCCAAACCCTCTCAGTCAGCCCCTTCTTTAAAAAATGACAAAGGATCCAAGCCAAAAGGCAAGAAGACTGAGCGTCATTGCAACTATTGCGGGAAAGATAATCATGATGAATCTAAGTGTTTCAAGAAGATAGCAGCCTTGGAAGCAGCAATGAAGAAGCACCACATCAGCCTAGATTCGCCTTCAGAATCTGCCTCTCATGGACATACACTTTGTGCTTCTGGTTATTCTTATAATGCATCTTCTTCTTCTACTTCAAATGAATGGCTCATTGATTCTGGAGCATCTTATCATATGGCTAAGGATCAAGCCATCTTTTCTACTATGCATGAATGTAACACCAAACAAATATTTGTTGGTGATGATAGATCTCTAAGTGTTGTAGGAGCTGGAACAGTTCCAGTAGATAATGGTCATTTTAGTGAGGTACTATGTGTTCCAAGAATTTCCTACAATTTGTTATCGGTCTATCAGATCACTCATTCTAGTGAAGGTAAAATTGTGACCTTTACACCTCACCAAGTTGTAATCAAGGATTTTAAAGATCCTCAACAGGTCCTAGCTACCGGAATTGTTGATGATATTACCAGGTTGTACAAGTTTAACAACTTTGGGTCATCACCTTTCCCTTCAGTTTTTGTTGCTCATAGTGATAACTTGAGCAAACTTTGGCATGAGCGATTTGGTCACTTAAATTATCGCTCATTGCAACAACTATGTAAAGAAAATATGGTGACAGGTCTTCCGATGGTATCTTGCAGAGATGGTGTTTGCTCTGGTTGTGTACTTGGAAAACATCATCGGGACAGTTTTGACAAACGTGCCTCTTGGCACGCCTCGGTTCCCTTGGAGCTTGTGCATAGTGACTTGTGTGGTCCTCTTCCATCTGCTTCCTTTTCTGGTTTCAAATGTTTCTTAACTTTCATTGATGATTACACCAGACGCACTTGGGTTTATTTCCTAAAACTTAAGAGCGAAGTATTTAACATGTTCTTGGCCTACAAGGCCCTTGTTGAAAAACAATCTGGTCATCAAATTATTAAGTTAAGATCTGACAATGGAGGAGAATATGTTAACAAACAGTTCACTACTTTCTGCACTGAACAAGGCATCCAACAACAACACACTATTCCATATACACCACAACAAAATAGTGTAGCTGAGCGGAAGAACCGCACTTTAAAAGAAATGGCTAATTGTATGATCCAATCTAAGGGACTAAGTCTTCAATTTTGGGCTGAAGCCATTAATTGTGCAAATTACATAGTTAATCGCACCCCCACTAAAGCATTACAAGGTATAACACCGGAAGAAGCATGGAGTAAAACTAAACCTGATGTAAGTCACTTCCGTGTGTTTGGTAGTGAAGCATGGGCTCACATTCCGGATGAAAAACGGAAAGCATTGCAGCCTAAAAATGAAAAGTGCATATTTGTTGGATATTCTGAAGATGTAAAAGGTTATAGACTTCTTCAATCACATTCTCATGATATAATCATTAGAAGAGATGTTAAATTTGATGAAAATATCTTGGCCTGCGAGCCTAACTCGGCGATTGTGCCATCTTTGGCCTGCGAGCCTGATTCGGCGTTTGTGCCTTCTTCTTCTTCTTCCAACTTCCTTGACAGGTTTCCAACTCCAGTTTCTGATGATGACAGTGAGGATGAAAATCCACCTCCGCCTGCTCATGTTCCTCCAGTTGCACCAGCACAAGTGCTTCCTCGATGGGTCCGTTCAACATGTGAAGCAACTGGTGATCTTGCCGGTGATCCTAGAGATCAACGTCGAACTCATTCTCAGTTTCAGCGAGCCTCTTCTCTTTTGGCTCAAGTTTCCGAGAATCATGATCCAGAAACTTTTGCAGAAGCTTCAGGGAATCCAGATTGGGATGCAGCCATGGATGAAGAATATCGTTCCTTAATGGCGAACGATACTTGAGATCTTGTACCTCTTCCAAAAGGAAGAAAACTTGTCAGATGTAAATGGGTCTACAGAACTAAGTATGCATCAGATGGAAGTGTTGAAAGACTTAAGGCAAGGTTAGTTGCCAAAGGTTTTTCCCAAGTTGAAGGGATTGACTACAATGAAACCTTTGCTCCTGTCGCAAAAATGAACTCCATCCGCCTTGTTCTTTCCCTTGCAGCCTTACACAACTGGGAAGTCCATCAAACGGATGTCAAGTCTGCCTTCTTACATGGTGATTTACAGGAGGAAATTTACATGGAACAACCTCCTGGCTATGTTCAGAATAACTCTAGCCTTGTCTGCCGCCTTAAGAAATCTTTATATGGCCTTAAGCAAGCTCCTAGAGCTTGGTATGCCAAAATGGATAACTTTCTCCTTGACACTGGTTTTTCTAGATGCCATTCTGACCCCAATGTCTATACCAAGAAAGTAGGAAACCATCTCATCATACTTGTTCTATATGTTGATGACCTTATTCTTACTGGTAGTGACCCTAAGCTTATAACCCATGTGAAATCCAGTCTTAAACAAAATTTTGAAATGTCAGACTTAAGACATTTGCATTATTTTCTTGGTCTCCAAGTCTTGCAAACCAAAGAAGGAATCTTTCTTTCTCAGTCTAAGTATGCTTGTGACCTTCTTCGTCGCTTTCACATGGAAGATTGTACACCAGCCCCTTCTCCCTTCTAGTCTGGAGTCAAACTTTCTGCCACTTGTACTTCACCTGAAGTCGATGCCACCTTGTATCGTCAGCTTGTTGGTAGTCTCTTATACTTGACTCATTCCCGTCCTGACCTTTCCTTTGCCGTTGGTCGAGTTGCCCGTTATATGCAGACACCTCATGAAAGTCACTGGAAAGCAGCTAAAGGAATACTTCGATATATTCGAGGTACAGTTCAGTTTGGGATTCACTACAGTACAGGGGGGAAACCTTTGTTGGTTGGTTTCACTGATTCAGATTGGGCCGACAATCCTGATGATCGAAAGTCTACTGCAGGTTATGTTTTCAGTCTGGGATCTGGACCTATTACTTGGGCTTGTAAAAAACAACAAGCTCTTGCTCTTTCTTCAGCAGAGGCAGAATATCGAGCAGCAGTTAATGCCAGTCAGGAAGCTTTATGGCTTCGACAGATCCTTTCAGAGTTTGGATTCGAGCAGCAGCAGCCTAGTCCACTTTGGTGCGACAATCAAAGTGCCATCAAGCTTGCCAAAGATCCAGTTCTACATCAATGCAGCAAACACATTGAGCTACATATGCACTTCATCAGAAATCTTGTTCATGATCGGGTTTTTGAAGTGCTCTTTTGCCCTACAGATGATCAAGTTGCAGACATCTTCACCAAGTCTCTTACAGAAGCGAAATTTTCTAAACTTCGATCTATGTTAGGAGTTCAGGAACTTGTCATTAAGGGGGGATAGGCTCTAATGCCTCCTTCCTTCTCCTAATAGTGTCACTTTTGTAAATCCTTCAATCCTATCCCAAGTTGTTCTTAAGGGGGGATGTTAGGATATTTAAACACTTAGGAGTTAGTTAAGATCAACTTGTGTAATATATCTATTAGGGATAGTGTGTTTCTTTAGTATGCATTTGTAAATACTTAATCCGACGGTCACGATATGTTTCCGACATAGAGTGATCCGACGGCTCAACTTCTCTTAGATCAAACCTAACCTTGATCCGTGGCTTAACACCCGATTGATCCATGATCTCTATTTAAAGAGCATGGAGGGTCATTGTTTAGTTGATCGATTATGAGAAGCTCATTTGTAACTTTCTTTCTTTGCATAATAAATTGTCCCGTAGAAGCTATTTGGCCGGGGCCGTGGAGTGTTTCCCTCAAGAGGGTTTAAACCACGTCAAAACATCGTGTGTTGATCTGTGATCTGTTTGTGTGAAGTGGTTGCTCTTGGTGTTCGGTCCTTTGGTAGTACCCTGTGTACCCGAACACATGCTTTAGCTAAATTAGTTTTCTTTTGAAAGGAATATTTTAAAAAGTTGATTTACTTAAGTATTCTAGTAGATCTAAGGTTTTAAAGCTTAAATTTAAGTAGATCTAATTTGGTTAAGTACTTAGGCTTAATTTTCCATCCTTCAAGTACTTAACATTTTATGCTTCTAACGCTTTATTTGGAACATTTGGTGCATTTCAAGTGGTAGTTTTCTCGCTTTTAACGAATAAGTAGGAGGAGGTGCTACCGAAAATTTCAAGATTTGGGCCATCCAAGACCATCTGGAGCACCTTACTTCAAATTTGCTTCATCCTGAAAACTTTGTAAGCCTTTGGATCCAGAATTATAAGGACCAAGGGCATCCACCTTCACAAGTTGTAAATTAATAATAAAAAGCAAGTGGGATACCCAGCGCCCACACCCCATCCCCATTGGGGGAACTCGTAGTATCACTTTGTGTGGTTTTCCCTTTTCTAACTTTTTGCTTTATTTTATCAACACACGCACACAATCCATCCTAACGGGCTGTATAGTTAGTTTCACTTTTTCCTTTCGCAAAGTAATAAATCTTGATTAATTTAATTAAACAACTTCACAGTTAATCAATTCTTAAAACTAATCAAGGCTCAAGTTCCCGTATGATCTAGACTACTATAGTTTATCTGAACACTCGGTCACATCAGAAAGGGACTTGAGTGACTAGCTTAATACGACAATCCAACAATAGCTTAATCACAAGAACTCGGGTGGTCGCATGAAACTTATTATAGGGTCAAGGGGCTACTTTAAGCAGGTTATGCCTCGCCCCGTTGAACACTTGGTATAGTTTTCATTGCGCTCAGTTCGAAGGAGTAAGTTGGAGTTGGGCCAAACCAAGAATTAACCCACTCCTTAATCACTCATCCATAATAATTAAAACTGACCAACGAGACAACTGCAATACTTTCTCGACACAACAACACTCTTTTTCAACTCCATTGGCACTGATCTATTTTTACAAACAATTACATGCACCTTCAATACTTATCTTGATGAAGTGATTTGTTATTTGCTTAAGTCAATTTATCTGTCATGGTTAAATCATATTAACAGCTGTTGTCTTTAAAATTTTAAATTCATGCATTGTTGCTCTCTCTTGTTTCAGTAATCATTTCAAACTCCTAGACTAACTTTCATTTATGTAACTTAGTTTAAAGGCCTTAGTTATTTTATTAGGGACCACCCCCCTTGGCTTCGCTAGGAGTTGCCCTAGACGGAGGAGTTGAGTGTTGAGTGACAATATCTCAACTCTTTGCTTGCCCCCAAGAAAAGCACCCAACGGCTTGAAGATTTATGCCGCGCTAACCCCTTTTTCCCTAGGTGCGTGTTCCGGCGGAAACAAGGAGCACTTCATTTTTCGCTGCCCTGTTTACTTCAACATCCGATGGTGATTCTATTGTCTTTTTAGGGAGCTTCAGACTCTAGCTAGTTTCTTCAGGTACTCTACCCAAAGATGTATGACCTTGTACTTGTAGGGGGCCACTCCCTCATCCTTCAACCACATACACGTCTTGGACCAGCTTCCACTCAATGGATCACTTCCTTTTCCACAGTGGTCCCATCCACTAGGGGCACAAAGAGGTAAACGGATAGCAACCCTATTTACAACCCCAAATCTATGCGAACCTGGAGGAACACCTCCACTTTTGTGAGAACCCAACAACATTGCCAACCCTAGTCCCATACCAACAATCAACCAATATCATTCAAATCCCAATGATGGGCCCACTCCTCTAGGCAACATCACTTTACATGGTGTGGCACCACTTTCAATTCTTCCTCCAAATAGAATTCTATGATGAAATTCCTCCATTCAGCCTTGGATGTTAAGAGAGATGGTACCAAAGGACCATTACAGGCTTGCACCATTTGTATCACAAAGTCTAGATCCATTCCCTTTGTACATCTCTCTCTCTCTCTCTCTCTCTCTCTCACACACATCAACTCTCCATCTTCAAAGTTGGCTTTCCAGGATTTAGATTAGATTCATACTTTACTTCATGCATCTTGCTTTTCATAGGAGTCGTTTTAATGCTCCCACTTTGTATTGACATCATTTTGTACCCAACAATCCCTTTGACCTACTTTAGCAGTCATTCGTTGGACATTAATAAAATTATCTTATCTTATCTCTTGTCTATGGCAAGTAGATCACTTGATGGAGCTAAAAATCCCTTATTTGAGGATATTTGCACGAGGATTTCTCTCTGCATGAGGTTCAAGCAATATGCCTCCTTCAATTGGAATATCTTGAGAGATGTCAAAGAGAGTTACCTCTTGAGGCGTACTAGAAAGATAGAGGATAGCATACGAAAGGCATGTACATTCCAAAATATTCAAAGTTGGTAACTCAAGTTGACTACCTCTATTATAATAAAGGTAACTTCACTCCACAATGGATCGATCATTACATTATCATTAAATACTTGCAAAATGGTGCTTATCATCTTGTGTCCTTGGAAGATTAAAAACTCGATTATTCAACTAATGTTTCTCACCTAAAAATTATCTATTGTTGAAGCAATCCCTAGATTCCCTACCTCACACTTTCCCTCAATGGAATTCACAATCCATTTCAAGGCATCATTTGGGTGCCTTCATATGGCCAATGAAGGTATTGTTTTTAGCTTTCATGTATGCACCCTGGATATTGCCCTTAATCATATTACATATTCTATTTTATGTATATTGTGCACATAATTGTGGGCAGATTCACATTGAGATTATACACATTTAAAGATTGAACAAGTTAAATTTCATGCTTTTGCATATGCATTGCATTTCCATATATACCATAGACCAACTTCTAGCCTCATCACTCATGTTATTTTGAGTATAGTACAACTGCATGGATTTATTCATTTTATTTTGGGGAGTATAGATGAACTCATTTCCAAGTTGTAGATGGGATGTATTTGCTCCCTTGCATGCAAGCCCTTTGGCTATAGCTTTTCCATCACATTTCCACATGACTTGGTTCATTATTGTACATCAACTCTTTACCCAATGACATTACTAACCTTGATGTCACTTGCCCACATCCTATCTCCCTTTGCATATGCACAATCTTCCATGTATTCCAGACAACAATTATCGCATAAGATTTCCCAATCATCTTATTGAGAGTTTGGCCAATTAATATTTGACTCTTGGGATCCTAGTAGCTTGCTTAGGATGGTCGAGTCAATCAAAGATCTTGTCAATGGCTTTGCCACCCTTGCCCATTCAAGATGCTTGTTTTCAATTCCCTTTCTCCCATGCGTATATCGTCATACTAGGCACATTCCTTTCATGATGAGTCCATGTCACAAGCATCATGGTGTACAAAATCACAGATGGCATGAAGGCATGTCTAGGAAATAACATCACTTCACCACACCCAACCTTGATCAGATTTTGAAGCTGCTAGAAAATGGGAGTCGATATTGTCTGGAAAATTCAGTCCATCTACCACCGACGTAGAATCTGATTTTTCCTCCAATACAAATACAATTACTACTTCTAGGTAGCACAATATATGAATTCTATAAACCCAAGCTTTTTGAGCTTGCCATAACCTATAGAGAACCCAACCTGCCCACTACATCTCTAGCTAAGCTTCACCACTCCTTACATTCATTTTGCAATTCCACCAACCAAACTGAACCCACATGGGCTAGAAATATTCTTTCCTTCTTCATTGTAGAAGCAATTTCGCCTTCGCCCTCCCTAGAGGCTTTCTTTTCACTCATCCATTTCAATGACACAATGTTCTAATGAATTTACTACAGCGGCAAATAAACAAAATATACCTGCTCATGCTACTTACCTTCCCTTTTTATCTCTCACTTTGCCATGTCTCTCTTAGTTGAGGAAGCTCCTCCAACTACTCATCTTCCAAAGTGTTGTAGTCTGAGCTGCTGGGAATCGACCCCCCCCCCTCGAATCGATCCCAAATCGCGCTCCGGATGGAATCGATGGGGGATCGATTTTGGAATCGCATCCCTCATCGATTCCGTCCGGAATCGATTTGGCAATTCGCGAATTGGGGGAAAAAAAAACGATCCCTGCCATTTTGTAATTCGACTGGGAATCGTCGCTTCCGGGTCGATTCCGGGTCGATCCCGAATTGAATCCGCATCGAACCCGACCAATAAAAATCGATTCCGAGAGCGATTATGCAGACGAGCTGATTTTTGAAAAAAAAAATGATTTTTGGAATTTTTGGGGGGGTTTTTTTGGGGGGGGGGGGGTTGGTGGGATAGGTCACTTTGGGCCAATAAAAGGTGAATGAGTCCATTTGGACTCATTCCATTACCCATTTGCTTGATTGAGAAGAGTTTGAGCTTGGAGTGAGTTTGCTAGTTGTTTGAGAGCTTTGAGCATTGAGTGGGAGATTGAAGGGGAGAGCTTGCAAGGGAGATTGAAGCTTCCATAGAGACATTCAACCACCATTGAAGAGCTAAAAGGTAGGCTCTATAAACTCATCTTTGTTTGTTTTTGCAATTTTTTTTCACTATGTTAAAAAATGGAAAACTTGCAATGTTCTCTTCTCCTACTCTTTCCAATTGCTTCTTCTCCATCATTCTATTGCAGGGAACAAGTGGCTCTCATCTTGAATCAAGAAACATGATGGGTATGTGGTTTTGGTTTTTCATTCCACTTCTTCTCATTATGATGGTGTTGGGAAGTAGATGTCGCGGTGGTAGTGATGAGGGGGAAGAGGTAGAGAGTGATGCATACCAAGGAGAAGAGGAGGAAGGGGAAGAGGGTGATGATGATGAGGATGAGGGTGATGTGGGGCAAAAACAAAAAGACACAACACCTTTGTGGAAGTATGTGACAAGGCAAGGGGGAGGGAGAGGCGGTGGAACCACAAAGTTTGGACGCCCCCATTGTGGGAAAACATACACAGGTTCATATACTCGGGTGAGAAAGCATTTGTGTGGGGTTATGCCATGCGATGTAGGTAAGTCTCATGGAGTCAAAACTTGTGACAAAGTGGGAGCTAAAGAGAGAAGCAAATACAAGATGGAAGAAGAGGCCGCTCAAAACAAGTCCAAGAGATCGAGGGTTGATTCTGAATCCCCACAGAGAATGTTTGGTAGTGGAGCTGCTGCTAGATCATCATTGGCTCAATCGGGAGCCTCATCTCCCCATGGAGTCTCGCCTATACGAAGAACATTATCCAATTTCCTTGACCAAGGTTGTAGAGATGATGTGGATTCAAAAGTTTATAGGTTTCTTTATGCATGTGGTGCCATTCAATGTTCTTCGCTCACCCTATTGGCATGAAATGGTACAAGCCATCAATGGTGACCCTAAAGGATACAGATGCGCTAGGTATGACAAAGCTAGAACCGTGGGACTTGACAAGGAAAGAGCCAAAATCAATAGTGCTCTTGGAAAGTTCACAAATGATTGGTCCAACTATGGGATATCCATTGTATCTGATGGGTGGACAAATGTTAAAGGCAAGCCGTTGATAAATATTCTTGGCATTTCTACTAGCGGTGCGGTCTTCCTTTCAGCCCATGACTACTCAGATCGCTACAAGACCGCTATTAATATTGCACAACCTTTACTTAAAACCATTCAGGAGATTGGGCCATACAATGTCATTCAAGTCATCACTGATAATGCTGCTAATTGTAAGGCAACAGGAGCAATCATTATGGATAAGTATCCCAACATATTTTGGTCAAGGTGTTTGGTTCACACATTGAACCTTTTGATGCGTGATATTGTTAAGATGAAGGACAATAATTACCGATGGATTGGTGCCTTGTACAAGAGAGGTAAGAAAATGATCAAATTTATTACCAATCATAGCATGGCCCACCACATTTTTCGTAATCACTCTAAGTTGGAGCTATTGAAGATTGCAAAGACTAGATTTGCTAGCTACTACCTCACCTTCAGGAGGCTTTTGAAGGTAAGAGAGGCATTGGCTAGTATGGTCTCAAGTGATCCATGGCAGGAATTGAAAGACAAAGTTGCAAGTGCATCAGATAGAAGTGACTTTCAAGAGGTGGAGGACATCGTTCTTGAAGTTCATTTTTGGTCACAGGTTAGGTATGTTCTGCAATTCACCAAGCCAGTTTATAACATGATTCGTTTTGCAGATACAGATCAGCCGGTGATTGGGGAGGTATATGAGCAGATGGATACAATTCTTGGTCAAATCAAAGACATTGTTGAGCAAAGAGATGCAGTCTTGTATGACCATATTCATAAACTTGTGGTCAAAAGGTGGGATAATCTAAATGTTCCACTCCATGCCCTTGCATATGTCCTCACCCCAAAATACTATTCTCCAATTTGGTTGGCCCAACCTGCACCTAGGGGTGGAGTCAGGGAAAAACCCCACACATATCCAGAGGTTGCTGCTGGGTATATGCTTGCATTAGAGAAGTTGGTCCCTGATGAGGAAGAGTGTGCTCAAGTACGGAGTGAATTGAGCATATACATAAGTGAGCATGGACGCTTTGGTTCCCTGTTTGCAACCAAAGATCGAGACAGATTGGATCCTATCCATTGGTGGAACATGCATGGCTCTGGAGCCACATGTTTGCATAAATTGGCGCTGAGGGTGCTATCACAGGTTGTTAATAGCTCTTCTGCAGAGAGGTGTTGGAGCACCTACAACTTCATCCACAGTGTAAAGAGAAACAGTCTGAATGTAGATCGTGCATAAAGCTTGGTTTATGTGCACTACAACTTGAGGTTGTTGTCCCATTATTGTGAGGCGGCCAAGAATGATAGAACATTTTTTACTTGGGACAACAATCCAGAAAAGGCTAATGTGGAGGATGGAGCCATAGCATTAGAGCGCTTGGAGGCTGAACTATTGGGTGATCATGATGATCCAATTCAGACTACCCATACAGAGATGCCACCCCCAAGCAGAAGCAGCTTTCCGAATGCAGGAGTTTTTCCTTTAGCTTCACAACGTCCAATTTCAGACCGCGGGGGCCATTCATCTTCTACTCATGTTCCACGATCACTTCCACCAGCACCTATTCCACCTAGAACACGAGAAAAGAAATTGGAAGTTACTCGTGGCAAGCGGAAAGCTTAGTAGATTCATAGTCCTTTGTAGTTTGTATTTCATTTTCATGTTTATTTTGGCGGTTGGCCTATTTTGTAAACATTATGGCCTAGTTTGATGGCAAATATTATATGTTGAAATTTGAAGGTTGATGTTGTTGATGATTGATGATTGATGATTTGATGATGATCATTTAATGACAATGTTATAAGTTATAGCTCCTAGAATCTAAAAGACGAGATGATTAATGTTATATCAATGTGTACTAAATGGTTATATGAATATCTAGATTCTATGTTTTGATGTTTTCTATAGCTAATTTGGCATAATACATGTTTTTTTTAATTTATATGCATCAAAATATATTAAAATATATATTATATAAAAAACGCTCCCGAAACGGAAGCTTTTGAAAATTTCGCTTTTCGCTCCCGCTCCCCGCTCCCAATAGCATTGGTTGTAGTACCTCTTTGGTCTTAGTTTCAATTTCTGCCCTCCAAATCAGCGTTTTCTTCTGCCTAATTTGATGTAATTTTATTCTCTGAATCAGCATGTGCAGCTTGCCACATCTACCCTCGAAGACTTCCCTTCTTTCTACACTTATGTACCTTGCATCATGGCTAACTTTTAAGGTTCCAACCATCCCTTGTTGTCCAATTTCAGATTTGATTGCAATGTCACAAACATCGGCAATGGCAAACAATCATCACAGGTCATGAACTCGTGACATCAATCATGGAAAATATCAGCAAAAATGAAAAATAAAAAATATATTCTTTTTTTTTAATCTGCAAAAATTGCCACAAATTGCCAAAAGTCGCCACACAAAAAATTGTGATTTTTTAAGGAAGATTTTTCATTTTGGAGTAAACATTTTGAAAAATCATAATGTCGTCGATACACAGCGATTTTTGCAACACTTAGTTTGGATTGGAAGTAATAAATAAAAACCATAGTGTGTGTGTGTGTGTATTAAATTTCATCTATAATTACATCTTTGTTGATTACTACCATGTTGGTTGCAAAATCCTACAATTTATATGCCTTAGATTGTTCACTATAACCAACAAACATCATCTTTCTACGATAGGCATTTAATTTTGACCACCTTTAAGCTGGAATCAATCCATGCAATTGAACCAAAAAAATTCAGATGATAAACCTTTGGATTTCTCCTAGACCAAGCCTCGTCTAGTGTGATGTTCCAAAAACTTGACCTTAGATTGTTCATTATAACCAACAAGATCATCTTCCTACAATGTGCTTCTAACTTTGACATCTTCTCAGCCAGAACAACACATACAAACCAAAAACGTTTAGATGATTAACCTTTGGTTTTCTACCAGACCAAACCTTCTCTGGACTGATGTTCCTCTAGTGTGTGATTACTACCATGATAGTAACGATGCCCAATAATCTATAGGCCTTAGATTATTCATTATAACCAACAAACATCATCTGTCTAACTTTGACCTCTTCTCACATGGGATCAACACATGCTACTAGACCAAAAAATTTCAAATACTTAACCTATGGTTCTCTCCTGCACCAAACTTTCTCGACAAAAATTGCCAAAAATCAGCAAAAAATCTCTATTTTTTAAGGGCTATGTTTTTTTATTTTGGTTTTACATGAAACATCACGAAAAATTGTGGTGGCATTGATAAATCGGCAATTTCTACAACACTTTATTTGAACTAAAAAAATGATTTTTCATCTACAATTACATCTTTGTTGATCGCTAACTTGTTAGTGTGCTGTTTCGCACTGCCCTTGTAGGACTTCTACTTCTCCCCAATATTGGTTTGGTACATCCCTACACCGCAACCCACATGCAGCCATTTCAACAATTATTCTGTCCCACCTTTGAACAACCCCATTTTGTTGAGGTGTATAAAAGCACAAAAATTTCACTGAATTCCTTCCATTTTACAGAAATCAGCAAATTGATCTGAACAAAACTCTCCTCTATTATCAAAAAGGGTGACCTTTATACACCTTCAAAACCCCTTTTCTACTGCTGTTTTCAAAACTTTGAATTCAGAAAATCCATCAGATTTCTTCTTCATGGTATAAACCCACATCTTTCTAGAGAGGACATCAAAAAGTAAGAAATACCTAGCACCTGATATCATGAGTGTTTCCATAGGCCCACAATGTCACAATGTTGTAAGTCCAACACTGTTTTATCCCTCCAAAATTTGACATCTTCAAACACTGCTTTGTGTTGCTTGCCTGCTCTACACATGCCCCACATATAATCCTCCCTCCTTTCATGTACAACTAGTAGTTCAAGCACCATTTTGCACTTCATTAGTAAGGAAAGATACTAAAGAATTGACACACCCACAACTTCGGTGCCACAACGCACTGCTGCTACTGCTAGTTGGCAAAGAATGTAACTATTACATCATTTGCCACGAATCCGTAAAGGCAATGTTCTTTTACCCCTGATGCAAGTACTTTCTTTTCTTCTTTTCAACTACAAAACAATTATCTCCTCCCTTGAAGGTTACATCCAAATGAAGACTTTGACTTGTTATTTCACTTACTGAAGGAAGATTATTTTTGAAGCCTTGAATATAAGGGACATTCTTGAACATGAATGTCTTACCACTTGATTCAAAGTGAAGATTGCCTCTTCCTTCCACAAAATGTGTTCTGTCATTAACTAGAATGATGGTATCTGACCTTGATTTGTCCTCAACGAACTGAACAAACCAGTTAGATCTATAAGCCGTGTGTTTTGAAGCGTTAGAATCAAAACACCAATCATCAGACTTGCCTTCTGATTGGGAAGCAATGAAGGCCACAAATCCTTTTTCTTCTTTTTTCTCCTTTTCCACAATACTAGAAGCTTCTTGGTGAGTTTTCCATGCTTCAAATCCCACAATTTTTTTCTGCATTCATTCTCCAGATACCCTACTTTGCCACAGATACCCTTCTGATATTCTAGATTGCTTCTAAGTTCTACCTAAATCTATAGATGTCTTTTCAACATTGCTTGTTCCTGCTCCTTGACTCTACTTTCCTTTACCTTTGTATTCAGTTGCAACAGTGCTTTCAGAGGCACCACTGCCACTTCCAATTGCTTCTTCCATCTTTCATCTTTCTTTAAGTAGCAATTGGTTGGACAGCTTCTCAAAAGTTGTATCAGTAGATTCAAAAGTGATTTAAGAGTTTCTACAAAACTCTCAAATGACAAAGGCATACCTTTTAGAGTAATTACAACCATATCCTTTTCATTTAGCTCTATTCTATGGCTTGTAAATGATCTTCAATGTTTTTCAACTTCAGTAAATGCTCTGAAATTGACTCCCCTTCCTCCATTTGCATTTAAAACAATATATTTTTAAGGTAAAAAGTTCTACCTTTATCTTAAGTTCTGTTACCCTCAAGATCGTCTGCAGTGCACCATACTAGATGTGCCAAAGAGGGGGGTCTTTTTGCCATTGTAAAAGGCCAAGTTGGGGCTTGTTTATTGAAAAGTGTTGGTCTAGCGGGGCTCAAGACCCTTCGTCTGGTCATGGCAAGTCCTCTTGGTTCTCATTTCAAGGAGTGCTAGCCTAGTGTCTTTGTTGACTACCCATTGATGGGTGGAAGACCCTCGACATGTTGGGCATTTATGCCCTGGGTGGGTGTCTAGTGCACCTTGAGATGAATCCATTAGGGCACATGGCTTGGGGCTCTTAGCCACACTTAAATTTTATGTTTTGTAGAGGTGATTGCGCATGTAAGAGTTGTCATACCCGTCATAGCACACCTCATGGATACCCCCTTAGACCTATTTCTATTGTATCATCCCTCCCTCTTGGTCATTTTAGCTTTAAAGAGCAAATCGTCCACCTTCCAAGCAAGCTAAAAAAAGTCGTACCAACCTAAGAAGGAGGGTGTTGAGGGCAAAAGACAAACGTTGGGGTTAGATGGGGCATCAGGTCCTCCTTCCAAAGCTCAACTCATCATCACTGATAAGCCCAGATAATAGGTATCACATAGCCTTTTTCCCACAGTAAAGCACAAGAAAGGGTGAAAGAAATACACTTGTTTTGTGGGAAAATGATTTACTTTGATTATTTAATGAAGATGTTTTAAAATTATTCTTTTTATGCTTAGAGGGCGTTTTTTATAAACTAATACATGAAAACGAGTATGTTTGAGCAGGCGCAGGTACACTAAGGGACAACACGCAAATCTAGTTGAGAGACTGAAGGACCATACAAGGCTCAACGCCCTTTTTCCCTGATTTATATAGAAGAACTCCTGTTCAGCAAGATCGGCAATTAAACATATAGTTAGGCTAGATTTAGAGGCATATATATATATGGACCTCTCGGGTAGCGAGGGGATCCTGCTGCCATTTTTGAGAATCAATTGTTTTTACATTTACGCTACTACGAAGACAGTTTGTGTTACAGACTTTTATTGAACCATGAAGTTACTATTTTGAATAAGAAGACTGATGTTGTTGTCCAACCTGCGTTTATAAGTTTTCTATACTCCTGAGTACGGGTTGGGGAGGGCCCCTCCAACACGTAAGTCGGGAGTTTTACTCTCTTCAGGTATTTTTCAATATGTGTTGTGCATCGATTTATTCTATATCGCATATGAAAGTATTTTGATGGCATTAGAGTAGCACGATTTTATTTCTGTAGTAAAGCGAGCATTCTGATTCTGTAGTTGGTTAAAGCGCATTCCGTAGCTAGGTAGAACGCATTCCGTAGTCCTGTAGCTGCGTTCTGCACATGCATAATTTGACATCTGTTTTCCTGTATTCTCATATTGGTTCTAAAACAATGATTCAGACCTAGAAAGCTCATGCATATTTCTTTTATCAGACTTAGGTCATATAGGTTAATTATTTTCGGTTCCTTGATTTAATGATCATCACTTGTAGTGTTTAAATCCGAATAGATGAGATTGGTTAATTTGCAACAGTAGATATTTATGTTCTAGATTTGGTTTTTAGCATTTGAGTATTTCAGATTAGAATTCCAGCTTTTAGCATTCTATTCATAGATCAAATTTACCAAGCTTTCAGCATTCAAATTCTTAGTGTAGATTTACTGTTTTCAGCAATTAAATTCTTGGTGTAGATTTACTGTTTTCAGCAATTAAACTTCTTAACATAGGAACTTGTCATTCATAGATTTACAATCTTTTCAGCTCACCTTCTTCTTGATTAGATAAACATATAAGATCTATACCAACACCCCAAACACGACGAAGACTATCCTCTAGAGCACATATAGTGTTAGCACTTCTGAAGTTTGTACATCCCCCGCGTTGATAATTAAAGTAGGCTCCTAGTCTAGCTGCCCTCATTAGGCATCCATTCTAAGAGCTCACCAATCACGTTGAAGCATTTCACCTTATTTCATCATTATTTTATGTTTTATGAGGTTTAGTCCCCGGATTGTAGGTGACAAACCCTAAAAAATCATTAAAAGTCATTTTAAAGATAAATTAGATAGGTCGGCTTAAAGGAGAATTAAGTTAGCCTTTTGTACTATAAATAAGGCACCTCCTCCTCATTTGTAAGCAAGTCCATGGAATCAAATATGACATTATTTCTTTTTCTTCTTGTGTACATGAGAGACTAAGTGGTGCGCACCTCCTTTCTTGGCTCTTATAGGTTTTCAAGGGATAAAATTTGATGTTCAACGTTTCTTTACTATCTTGCAACACTTGTCTAAGGTGAAAGGATTCTTGGGAGACCACTCTCGTCTCTTTTCTTCCTCAATTGTGGTAAGATCTTTGAGCCTCTTGTCTTGCCCTATCAGAGGCATCCAAAGTAAGAGTAAACTAGGGTTTTATGCATGATAGTATAGTCCTGTAAGTAAGACATCCCTCTTGAAGGATCTTTCTTGTTTGGGCCTTGGCTTCTTTATTTGACTTAACTAGGTCAAAGCTAACACAACCTAGGGTTTCTTAGCTTTGTCCTAGTTCATACAAATATTGAATTGTCAATTCTTAGAAGAAACGTTAAACCCGATTTCTCAGTGCCCGGAAGGAATAAGACTTAGGTCTATTTCCCTCATCTTCACCAAAAATCTTTTTTACAAAATTCCCTGTATTATATATTTGAAAAAATACAAAAAAAATCAAAAAAATATAAAAACCCTAAACAATCAAATATTTTAGAAAATCCAAAAATATTTATTTCTTGTTGTTGAAATTATTTTACTTGTTTAATTCTGCAATAGTTACTACTGTTGTAAATTTCTGAAGTTATTATATTGCAGAAAAGTCCATAAAAAGGTTAAAAAATCCATTAAAAAGTTGTTTTGCAGCTAAAAAAGCCCTAAAAATGGGTGACATCAGCCCTAGGTAAGGTGACGTCACTTTGTAAAAGTTATTGCAGACCTGGTACATGTGTTTTGCAGGTTCATTTTGACAGGAAGATCAAGCCCTAGGGGTTGGAAAAGGTTCCTAGCTCATCTCCAAGTCATCCAAGGTTGACCCAGGGAGGTTTTGAAGTGCCAAATAAAGTTGTTCAGAATTTACTGCAGAAAATTACAGACGTGGAGGTGAAATCAGTCCCAAAATACAGCATTCATCCGTCAAAAGAAGTTATCAGTCAAATTGGCACTTCTCCGTCCGTGACCACATTGCATTGTCGGTCACACAAAAGGACACTATGGATGGAAGAACCTAATTGACCTTAGATGCTTTGGACCCAAATCTTACAATACCTTCTTCAGCATAATTATTTTTTGAAGTAGATTCTAAAAAGGGACATTTGATGAACCAATAGTAGATCCAAAAGGAGTTGATGTCAGTGCAACTTGAGTGCTAGATGATCCTAAGGATCCCGTATTGAACTAAAAGAAGTGTCCAAAAAATAATTATGCTGAAGAAGGTATTGTAAGATTTAGGTCCAAAGCATCTAAGGTCAATTAGGTTCTTCCATCCATAATGTCCTTTTGTGTGACAGACAATGCAATGTGGTCATGGATGGAGAAGTGCCAATTTGACTGATAACAGAACTGCACCCTAGGGGGAATTGAGTTGTTGATCGCTCAGAGGTATTTTTTGGGGTATTTCCACGGTCATTTTTGGGTTTTCTTCCAAGTTTTTGTTGCCGGTTTTACTGCAGAAAATTGATTTATCTTGTTAATCAATCAACATCAACTTTTATTGCTCTTAGAGTCTTAAACCTTCCCAGTCATTGGATACTTATAGCATATTTTGTTGACTCCATTAAAGCATTGATCCAATGACTTAGTGAGAAGGTCTTGTAAAGATAGAGTTATGCTCATTGCATATCTTACAGGTCTATTTCTATCCATATTTGAGAAGCTTCTTGTGGCCTAAGGAGCAAGGCCTAAAGAGAGAGGAGAGTGCACTTAGATGACAGAGGGTGCATCTCCTAAAAAGATGCATCTTAGCACCGATCCCCATGACCTAGTTGAAGGGTGCTAATTTGTGAGGTAACAAGTTTCATGCATCTCCCTTTTGTGCTTTCATATTGCACACAAATCTTCCACATCCTGTACTTCTGAAAGCATCTCATCCATCACTGACATCTTGATGAGCATGACTGCTTCTCGGTTTCTATAGTCATCTTCATCTTGTTCCATGACTACTTGGTTCATCTGTAATTCATATTTCCCCTATGGTTCTCTCATACTTTTCCTATCACCACTCCCAACTGGAACCTATATTAGAAAATGGCGATCATCCACTGCTTCCATGAGTTGAAATTATGCCCATTGACTTCTAATTGGGCTCCAACAAAAAATTTGTGAGATTATTTATCTTCTCCATTTATAGGAAAAATTCAAAAATGCCAAGCACTGAAATAAAGCTTCAACTTCATTAATCAATACCTCTACCTCCATTTTGTGCTACCACCAGGAATATGCTGTGTTACTGGATCCGCTGACCCTTGGACATGGATCCGTGGATCCCCGAATCAAATACGGATTCAGATCCGGATCCGTGTAGGATCCACTACCTAATAACAATTTAACAGTGGCAGCTAATGATGAGTAGGGTTTTTAATAGTGAAATATTGTGTATGCATTTCTAATGGTGAATCCTCGGCGAATTTATGGCAGCTCGAACGAACACGGTTTCAGTTGCTCTCCGATGATTCTCGCATTAAAATCGTTGGATGTCTAGGCATCTTCATTGGGTCAAACCTGCCATCGGTTGCAAACTTGCATGTTCCTATTCATTGGATCAAACCCTCCTTTCATCGACCAGTTCGTTCATGTGAATCTGGTTCTAGTTCACTCGACTAATGGTTGTTGGGAGCCCTTTGCGGATTGTAAATTTCCACTGAGATATTCCCCAACCCAGTTTCAAGTCATTTTTCTCATTGTTTAATGCCCAACCCAATGAACATGTCTGCTGCAAATGGACTGTTTCCTCATAAACAATTTGAACAAGAAACACTAGGAGAATTTTACAAATTCTATGAGCAAAAATAAAACAATCTCACACCATAAAAAAATTTCAGACTCAGATTTGAGCCCAATGTCTCAAGGAAAAACCCCCTAAGGGGAATACCTGTGAGAGAGATGTTTTTATTATTTCTTCTTCAAGAAAGGAAATGTACAGCAGTATATAAAAATAGGTGCAACTTATCTCAGTCACCAAAAGTCCAATATCAACCTCAAAATTAATGCTGTAGCAGCATCGATTTCTGTGCTGTGACAGTCTCGAAATTCATGCAATATTCAGACTTGCTCAAACTGCTTGCCACAGTCATTCAGCCCCTCAAATTTCGTGCTAGACAGAGACTTCACCACCAGAATGAGAGCTCACTGAAACAGCTGTTGTGTACCTTGAATTTTGTGCCCAGGAAGTCTAGAAATTCATGCCTAGACAGTCCACACAGTGTTGTACGGATGCCTGTACGGACAGCATTTAATTGCAGTCCTTTACCTCGAAAATCACACCCAGGTTTCTCCTCAAACTCTGTGCCCAACTATCTCAATTTTCGAGCCACAAATGCTCAGTTGTAACCACCTCGATTTTCAAGCCAGTCAAGTGGAAAATCGTGCCCTCAATCTCTGCTGTAAAATCTTGGAACTCGTGCTAGGTTATTTACCTTGGAATTCGTGCCTGCAAACTTCTCTCTCAACCTCGACCTCTCTTCTCTTCTCAAAGCAAGTCGACTCTCTCTTCTCCAATGGTTCATGGAAGAATGAATGCGCCTATCTCTTCCCCCCTAGCCTTTTGGTTGTTTCATTTGAGTAGGTGAAGAGACTTTGGTTGTTTCATTTGAGTAGGTGAAGAGACACAAGATCCAAGGGCCCTAGATGAATCTTGAGTCATAAGATCAATGGGTGAGAATAAAAGCATTGATTCTCTCCATTAAATTAATTTTAATCACCACTCACTTAAATTTATCAAAAGTCACTTTATAAATCTAAAGTGAATTAAATGCTCATCTCGAGTCATTTAATGCAAGGGTCATGTTATTTCCCCCTTTAAGTGAATTAGGCACAAAGTCACTAAGGGAACACCTCCTAGGTACAACAATCAACACGGAAGGACAGAACCAATGGTCAACGGGTCAAACCCTTCAAACGAAATTTTAATTTATAAAGTTTAACTTAAAGCCTCCATAAATAATTAATTTAAAAATTTATATATATATACATTAAAGTTATAAAGTTATATATCTTTAAGTTAAAGACTAAAGTTATATTTAAATGAAAGTTAAAGTTATTAAAGTTAAAAGTTATATTCAAGTTATATCTTAAAGTTAAAAAGTTATATTTTAATTTAAGCTATATCTTAAAGTTAAAAAGTTATATTTAAGTTATATCTTAAAGTTAAGGTTATTAAAGTTTTTATAAACTTGGTATTATAATTTATAAATTTATATATTGGAATTATAAATTATAATTTATTTATATTTATATAATGTTTCCATTATTAAAATGAAAAATCTAATACATGAATTAATTTCTTGCCATGTTTTCTTTCCTTAAAGCTTGATAGTGATGTCACTTCAAATTAATAATCATCATCATATTTAAAAATTTATATAATTTTTAATTTTTATATAAGTTCTATTTTTTATTTTTTTTAAATTATATTTATATTATTTGTACCTGCCGTTTCCCCACCATATCCAGATCCTGGCTTTTTAAAAATATAGCGGATCCGTATCCATATCCTGGTAACTTAGGGAATATGTGCAGCTATAGAGATTTTTCTTCAAAAAAATAGGAATTCAAAAGAATTTTCACTGCCTGCAGGTGACTATTTGGATGCTTGTAGGTGACTTTTCAATTTTTGTGCATACCTCAAAATCTGTGCAACGGTACCTCATTTTTTGTGTTTTTTATTGGGATTGCTTGTTCTGTACCTCAGGATATGTCTGTCTTGAAATTTGTGCAAAAAATGCCTCAATTTCTGTTCACAAAACTCCTATTCTCTGGTCTAGTTTAAGCTTGTTTAACATGCTTAGGGTTGAACGCCTACTCCATGAGCATGTCCTGCATTGTTACAGGGTTGTTCCATACTGTTCTGTATGGTTACACTTCCATCCTTTTCCGTTGTTACAGGGATGTTCTGACTGTTTCAATGCCAAATTCTCACTGTTTCATAACTAAATTTTGATTGTTACAGTGCCATAACTACCTACAGATTTTGGGGTTTGTTCCAGGCTTGTAACTGCTCTCTCTCACCACCATAACATAGAACTATCTGTAGAATACTGAAATTCTCTGTTTCCCTTCATGTGCCAATTAATCCAGTGGCCATAATTCCTTGTTGGTATGCTACCACAATCCTTTGTTCTCATTTCCACCAACCTTCACCATGTTTCAGATGTCAATCTCTTCCCATGGCTTTGATACCAATGACCCTGTTGGTAATTTGCATACAACAATAGCAAAGAATTCACAACAGCAATTGAGAGAGAAACCATTCAAATAGCATTGATTCAATTTTAGAAAAGCCTTTACGTGAGTATGAGGAAACATTCATTCTGCATTCTTATTATTTGAAAATAAATAATATCTAATCTAAAGTAAAGTCATTAATTAACTTTATCAAAACATGTACTTCCAACTTAATTCTCTAAATATGGCCATTACACAAACTCTAATAGTCTTCTATAACCACACAAATTCCCAAATAAAAAATGGGAGGAAAAGTACATGGATTTCATTATTGGCCTTCCTTCTTCAAAATCCAAAGATGCCATATTTGTTATAGTGGGCAAATTAAGTTATTAACTAAACATAATATTATGCTCATTTCAATCCAATATCTACAAAACACAGACCAGCTCTAATTGCCAACCTGTTCTTTCAGAATGTTTATGAATTGCATCGGCTAAATCAGAAAATCATTTGTTATAGACATCCAAAGTTCTGAAGCAACTTTTGGCAGTAGCTGTTTGAGCTAGTTGGCACTTCATCCAATATGAACAGCACTTATTATCCCCAAACAGATGACCAAACTGAGATCAGGAAAAAGTGCTTGGAAGGATATTTAAGAATGTATTCAAGAGACAAGCAGGGCAAATGGATGAAGTGGTCAAACGTAGTAGAGTATTGATATAAATACCACTATCACAATACCACTTAAGTTTCATCCTTTAAACTATTGTAAGGTTATAACTTATAAGCCACCTTCTCCTAAAGGTTGGGTCAATAGAAGTCTAAAGCTACAGTTGCAACAAACTCTTTCAAAGAAATCCAAGACACAAATACTATTATGAAGGATAACCTTACCTTAGTTACCAGCAAATCGACACGCAAGTAACAGAGCATTAGTTTGAAGTAGAATATATATGGTCTCTGTCACCTGCTGTCTTAGAAACAGTCCACACTCCACACCCAAGAAATAAGGTAAGCATAAGCTCCAACCGAACTTTTATGGGCCATATCGTGTCAGAACCAAATTTCAATTAAGTAGCCTATATCCTCGATATCCCCAACAAAAAACTGCATGATCTCTTCCACATCTCTTTTTGAAGAGTAATATTGGGATCATCGTCAATCTACAAACAAAGCTTCCTTAATCAGATGAAGAAGACAGAATAGTATATAACTAGAATGAATCTTGGAGACTCAGATCAAGTCCTTGAGGAACAAGCAAACCAGGTATTTGGAATGAAGTGCGAAAAAGACTTCCAAATGAAGAGACTATTGAAGAATGTTACTTCGGAAGATCTTCTTATTGTATTTTTATTGCACTTCCTTCGCGAAATATTCAGAGTGTATTTGATGATGTAAAAACCCTAAAAGAAATCATGTAAAATAGTCAAGTCAGCTCAGTGGGTAAACTGCCCCAAACAATGGGCAGAACTGCCCAGTCAGGTCGGCCCAGACTCCAGTTATGTAAAAAGGCCAGTTTTATGACCAGTATAAATAGGGTGGCGCCTAGCTCATTTGTGCATCATCTCACTCAAGCAAGTTAACATGAGTAGTAGCAGAAAGGCAAGTTCGATTGGGAGAAAGAGTAGCTGCATTGAAGACATCTTTTCTTGGGGTTTCTATTGTGTCTTGTTCTCGGGTTATTGTACGATATTGACATTGTACTTTCTGATGAATCTATACTGAAGAAGTTTTGTTGGATTCTTCCCGTGAGAGGGTTTTCCCAGGGTAAATCTTTGTGTTCTCTTGTTATGTTGTGCTTGTCTATCTTTCAGTGATCCTATTGTATATAGTTATTGTGATAATAATATAAACTATTTGAAGATCTAACATAACCATACTGGACGTATCAAAATTCTAACATGGTATCAGAGCTAGCCTGAAAGAAGACATTATGTAGCTGCAACTGCCGGAAGTGAAAACTAGGGTTTCCCTTTCCGGAGGTTTTTCTCCACAGTTTGGTTGAAAAAGACGGTCAAGGCAACTCGCCCTAATAGGGCGCATTTCTCTGTGGAGACAGAGTTCAAATCGGAGAACTTTCATTTTTGGGTCCACCACTACAACTCGGAAAAATAGGGCATCAAGATTTTAGAAGTTCTGTCCACAGTTTTGGAGAAAAAGGCCCTTTGCTCAACTCACCTTAGGGAGGCGCATCTTTTCCTCCACTTAGTTTTTCAAGATCCCGAAGTTGAAAAATTAGGGTTTCTTTCATAAACCCTAGGTCATCTTGAAGACGGATCTCAGAAGTCAATGAAGCAAACACTTGATTGGAGCAGTCTCAATTGGTAAGTCTACTATCTCTATTTCCATTTGAGGTTCTCATTTTATCAAGATGACAAACCATACCAAGCTTGAAGATAAGCTTGAAGGAGCAGATAACTGCCGTGCCTGGAAGTATAGAGTGATGCTCATTCTAGAAGAGAATGAGTTGGACAATTATATCAAAGAAGAAGTTGCGGAGCTAGAGGGAGATGAAGACAAAGCCAAGCATAAGAAGAACCAGATAAAGGCCAAGAGGATCATTGTTGATTCCATCAAGGATCACTTGATCCCCCACATCTCATCTCTGCAAACTCCAAAAGAGATGTTTGATGCACTGAAGAGATTGTTTGAAGGAAAGAACATCAATAGAAAAATGACCTTGAGAACTCAACTCAAGGATGTGAAGATGCAAAGTTGTGAAAGCATTCAATCTTACTTCACAAGGGTTTCCCATATCAGACATCAATTGGAAGCTATTGGAGATCATGTTGAGAATGCATAACTTGTAATGACCACTTTGAATGGTCTTCCAAGATCATGGGAGTCATTAATACAAGGTATATGTTCCAGAAAGAAACTCGTCAAATTCAGGGCACTTGGGAAACTTGCACTCAAGAAGAAACAAGGATTGAAGCCAGAGAAGAGAAGTTAGGTGAAGAAGATAATCAAGCTCTGGCAACTCATGCTAAGAGAAGCAAGAAAGAAGATCATCATAACAAGTCTAGAAGATTCCACAAGGGTCAAAGACCTCCCAGAGATTACTCAAACTTCAAATGCTACAATTGTGATGAAATGGGACACATTGCGGGAAATTGTCCCAAGAGGAAAGGCAACAACAAGAAAGGAAATAGAAAGAGGCATCATGCTCATACTACGAAGGATGATGAACCAATAAAGAAGAAAGCAAGGGAAGATTACTCAAGTGATGAAGAATATGTCTTGATCCTTTGAAGAGCAAGAGGGAGGCTTGCTCAAATCAAGCCTTGGTTCATGACACTATGGAACCAAGTGAACTATGGCACAGAAGGTTTGCATATATACAAGGCTTTACCGATCGTAAGCAAAATGGTGACTGATCTACCCGAGATCTAGGAAAAACATGAAGGCGTATGCAAAGGATATTCTCGAGGCAAGAACGTGTAGAGTTTGTTTTCAAGAAGTAGGAGATCTTGAATCCAGTACATGAGGACCAAGGAAAAAGACTTCAGAAAGTTCCAGACGAAACGAAGAAGAAGATAAAGGTCTTCAGAATCAGATGATGAAAGCAGAGTACGCTTCCAAAAACCAGTAACTTCTACAAGGAGGCAGAAACCAAGAGGGAGCCTACAAAATACATGAAAGATAAGTATTTACTGTCATTTGAATTCCTGAGTATTTTGAAAGATATTGCTCATAACAGTTACATGTAGATCTATGATACAGTTTTCTTTTATGCACTTATATATGACTAAGATTGACTAGCAGGAGGCTCATGTAGTGCATGTTATGGGTAAGTGGCCTATAGTGTTGTACAACATCCCATGAGCCCTTGAGGGAGCTAGTCTAGGATGAAACCTCTTTGCTAACATGTTAAGAGCAGTGCACGTTCTTAATAGTATGTTCTGGTAGAGATGGAAGGCATCTAGATAGTTACCATGTGTATACGGGATATGGATGAGTGTTGTGCTGAAGCATTGGCTAAGATGCATTGGTTACATGACTGTGTACATTATGCATAAGTATTAAGAAGTTGTCATTACATGGAATGATGCTAATCATATGACTAAATTGAACTTGTAGGAAAGACCGTGTGCTATGACCTACAAGAGAAGGATGATGAGACTTGTTCCAAAGAACAAGTGATGAAGGTTCAAACAAATTTACACAATCGAGCATACTACAGAAGTACAAGGCAAGGTTCATGGTTTCTCTCAGAAAGAGGGAGTCGATTGTGACGATGTTGCTCTTGTAGCAAGATACACTTCAATTAGAACTATACTTGCGATAGCTGCAATGATTAAATGGAAGGTACACCGGATGGACATGAAGACTGCTTTCATGAATGGTGCAGTAGAAGAAGAAGTGCTTGTGGAGCAGCCACTAGAATTTGAGACAAGTGACAGGCAAACTCATGTGTGCAAATTGAAGAAGGCCTTGTACGGTTTGAAGCAAGCACCCAGGACGTGGTGTGGCAGAATCCAGAAAGGAAAATATGCAGAATAGATCCTGAAGAGATTCAGGATGATGGATTGCAAGGCCATGGCCACACCTATGGCATAGAATCTGAAGTTGTTGTGTGATACTTCTTCAGAGTTAGTGGATGCCACGGTATACAGGCAGATGATTGGTTCGTTTATATACTTAACGAACACGTGGCAGGATTTATGCTTTGCGGTGAACACACTGATTCAATACACGATAGAGCTGAGATGTGTTCACCTGGTTGTGGCAAAGCATGTGTTGAGGTACCTGAGAGGTACGATTGATTATGGCCCCAGATATGCATCAGATCAAAAGATTAATCTATAAGGTTATGTTGATGCGGATTGGGCCAATAGTGTCACAGATAAAAAGAGCACATCAAGGTGTTGCTTCAGTGTGGGATTTGGTATGATCTCATGGTTTAGTAGGAAGCAGACGAGTGTGGCACTCAGTACAGCCGAAGCAGAGTATACGACAGCTTGTTCGGCAAGCTGTGAGGCAGTATGGCTTCTGAAGTTGCTTGCAGGTTTGTTCGATCTCGAGTTAGAGGCAACTTGTATTCTCTGTGACAACCAGAGTTGTGTGAAGTTGTCTGAGAACCCAATGTTCCATGACAGTTCGAAGCACATCGAGATCAGGTATCACTATATCCGGGATATGGTGCAAAAGAGAGCAATGAGGCTCCAGTATATAGCAACAGAGGAGCAGATAGCCGATGTGTTGACCAAGCCTCTGTCGAGAGTGAAGTTTGAGTACTTTAGGGACAAGCTTGGAGTGGTCCAGATCAAGAGGGAGTGATGAGTAACATGGCACAAATGAGACTTCCCCAACTTATACATAAGATTGGATTCATCGCAATAACCTAAGGCAACCACCTTAAAACCATCATCTATGTCCTTGATAACCCATCGATCTGACCAAAATTCCACCTTCTTGTTGGTGTGAGTGATGCAACGTATAGAAAGAAGATTGGGCCCAACTCGGTGAACATGAAGGACTTCTCCAAATTTGGCAATGTCAATAATGACATTGCCACATCCTAAAACCGGTAAAGGTTGAGTTATCTTTAATGAATACATTCTCTGCATTGCGCTATTGTTGGTTATTGGAGAGGAAGTGTTGGTGTTTGGCCATATGCCTAGTGGATCTAGAATCAACAATCCATTCTTATGAAATAGAGGCAGACCAATACATAGAGTGCACTTAAGAGTCCATTTTGCTCAACTTGCTTTTATAGATAGGAAAGAAATCTTCAGGGAACTCTCAAAATGAGGCACTAGCCTTGAAAAGAGGGTTAAAGCCTAGGAAAAACCGCAAAGGAACCCTATAAGAGGTGATGTCCTTGAAAGACAGCTTAAATCCTAAAATAGAGGAGATCAAAAGATCATTAGTTCCACAATCACCAAGAGAACTGCAATGTCACTAGCCAATAGCTTCTTCGGACCAAATACTGAATACTAAAGAGGACGAGGGAGTTCACACTAAGCTCTAATACCATGTTGAGATTCACAAGAGCAATCGAGTGGAACCAATCAGCAAAACCCTGATCCAGCAAAAAGATAAATCAGCATTAATGAGCCTAGGAAAGTAAGTGCACTAAAGAGAGTGAGCCATATCCATATGACCATAAGAGCACATAAGAGAGAAGTAACCATAACACGATAACATGCACAATAGAGAAGGTGCCCTTGGGCAAATACCTAAAGTGATCCACTTGAGTGAAGAATACAGATGAGGATTGTTGTATTTATACACCATCCAAGAGGTAGGGCACTAGCCCCAAGAAGCCTTGACCAGGTCAGCCTTAGCCTAAAATAGCCAAAGTGATTAATGTTACAACAATGTAATTAATATAACAACAAGGTCGCCTTGTGGTCTATGTGAAGATCGAACCCATAAGTTTAACAAGAAGATATTGTCAAAAGCTAGCTCTAGCCACAAGTGCCTATTCTCCAAATAGGTTAGGTAGGAAATTGTCGATATATAGAATGATTCTTTGTAATTTTTGCAGCAATGAAACTCTTACTATTACTACTGAATGATTGATGTGTGCAAAGGTGGATTTCTGCACACCAAATTCCCAGGATGAAAAAGTTACTCAAAAATCCTCACTACAATTAAAAAGCACAGAAACGGAAATATAAATGAAATATGATCCTAATCAAGACTAAAAAGTGGAGAATTTAAGTGGACTACACAGGCTTTACAGAAGGCAAATCCATGCCTTATTGACACCTTACATAACTACCAGAGACACTAAGCTTATTCCTACATGGAGTTACCGTTGTTCTTGAGAGTTACAAACCTCAATTGGACACACAAGGGCAAACATAACAACGGTTATGAACCCACAAATCCACATGGGATAAAAGTTACAAATCCATGTGGGCTTGCAAAAGACGAAATACTATCCTAGTGTATGAGACACAATAAGTTACACTGACACAGGTACTCTGAGATGAAATACTGTTAGGTTTTGGAGATAAAGCATGTAAATGGTAGGCATCAAAATTGGATTATTAACAACATGTAGTAGCTATTTATCTCGCAATTGAACAAGTGACCCTATAAGTTATAACGACATCATTGCTTGCTATCTAAGATAATGGGTTGTAGCAAGGGTGGGTCTTCTTGAAAAATTCCTAGGACAAAGATTGAGTAGTTCCCTCTAACAAATAGTTTTGCATTTTTGTGCTGCCAATGCAAGTCAACCCATTGGTTAATGCCAAGACTATATTAAAAAAATTATAGAACCTGAAGTCATGAATAATAGAATATTGATCAAGGGAAAAACATAATTCAAGAAATTACAGCTTGCTCGTCTTCCATAAACCCGCAAGAAGAAAAAGCAAGAAAATTGTAAACAAATTTTTCTGCAAGGGATCTGGATTCTGGATTTCTTCATCAATATTCCAAGTTTAAAAATCAAATCTATTAAAGTCCCAACAGAAATTGTGATTCTGCAAATAACATATGAGTTATAAGCAAGTTTAAGTCCTAACTTAAACCTGATTTGTGGAGGTCTAGATTTAGCACTAATACCATGGTTGAACCAGCAATAAGAAGAAGGTATTTTCCAACTTAAACTTGAATCATGTACATCTAGATTTGGCACTGACACCATGGTTGACCCAGCACTAAGCAGAGGGTATTGTCTAATGAGAGGTTATGATTCAAGACATCAATTTTCAAATAACACTAGATGGAAACCAAAAGTTACGGAAAATGAGCATATGCATATGAGGTACTGTAGCTTGGTCACATCTCACCCTCCTGTGAACCATACCTGTATGTGGAAAACCCTAGAAAAACTCTGAAACTTTGATGTTTATAAAAGATGGATTATGACTTCAACAATTCCCTGATACCCAACAAAGCCATGGAAACATGATCAAGATCAAAACATTCCTGAGAGCCCATATGATAGAAATCTTAGAAAATCTGTCAAAATTCACTCCTGTTTATAAAGAGCACAGATCAGTTAGGTAACATTCAAAGACCAAAATAGAGTCTAGTAAATTCCTGACAGTGACAGGATGCAGCATACATAAAAGCTATTTTAACTACTATCTTGACAGCAAAGAACAATGTCCATTGCCCCACATTTAAGGGGTAGCTCACCAAGCATGTGGTGAGTGCACATCCAACAGTAGGCAGAGTCCACCGATTGCTGGAGAAAACATCCACCATAGGATGTGCATCCAGGGCAGGCTGGATAATTTTTTCCCACGTTTAATATCAGTACTACTCAAAATGAACCAAATTTGATCTAGCAGTTAGTAGATAGCATGCTTCAACTGGCATTTATGATTATAATATTCTGCACTACAACAAAGAAAATAGCACTATCCTAGCAGTTAGCACCCACTACTTGCTAACCAGTGATTAGCACCCACTACAAGGCAAATGTACTAAAACAAATCACGGCATACATACTGATAAATTTCCCATTTCTGAATCAGGGTTAGCTCCTTTTGCAAACTAGTGCTCACAAATTTAATTTTCCTGGAGAGCTGGAGAGCTCAAACGCACATGAATTTGACTTGGTCGTTAGCAGGTACCATTTGCCAACTAGCAGATCACCATTTGCTGGACAGAATTCCCACCATAAGATGTGCATTGAGCGCAGAATGGATAACTTTCTCCCATATTTAACGTCACCACTACTCAAACTGAATCATTATCGATCTAGGAGTTAGCAGTTAGCATTCTTCAACTGGCAGTTAGGAATCAGGATTATAATTTTTTGTACTACACTGAAGAAATTAACAGTAGCCTAGCAGTTAGCACACACTTATTGATGACCGATGATTACAAAGCAACTGTACTAAGACAAATCAAGGATGACCTACCGATAAATTCCCATCTGCGATTCAGATTAACTATTGTTCAAACTACCACTCACGAATTCAATTTTCCTCAAGAATGCAGACACATGTTTGATTTGGTGATTAGCAGGTAGCGTTTGCCAACTAGCGGATCACAGACCTAATCTTCATTGATATCATGCCCCTTCTAAACATGCGACCAGAATCTACATAGGTCCCATAGCCCAGTGGGTGTGACTTAGTGATTAGTCTGTAAAATTGGCTCCCAGTGATCATAAATTCAGTTGACAGTCACCAAACCTCCCTGAATGATGCTACATACACCCCCTATTCTCTTTTTTTACGCTGATGAAGCTCAGGGCTCCAATGTAACTATGTGCTCGTTAACCACTAACATTCTCAACGTGGCTTGGGAGGTCTGCTCCGGATGCTCATAATTTTTTTATCATCAAGGTTCATCTGTTTACAATGTCGCTCATAGCAGTCCTCGTCCAGATTTATCCCAATGCCAAGGGCAATTGATCTAGTAATAAATATTATCAGCTGCCATTTTTGTCCTTACAACTGTTACATTCACATCAATTGATCAATAAAAACTAAATTGACCCTGACACTATGGGAGATGAATCAGTAGCTAGCAGATAACATCATTCAATCTCTCGCTGGTTTCATTGCAGACCATATGCAGTGACCCTAACAGAAAGTGAGGATCTAGTGGTTAGCACATGCCCTTTGGAATGTCTTAAATTTGAGTCCAATAAAAAACACCATTTAGAGCAAGGAGAACCTCGTCACAAGAAGTCTTATTGAGAGTTCTTAGCAGATAATATTAGGGGTTTCGCAATTCAACTCCCATCGATGATCAGTCCCTCCCTACAGCTATACACAAGCCCTGACCCACGGGGTCATACTGCACCCACTTGAAAACACGTTATCTATCAAAATGGGTACAGCAATAGACAAAAGCATGGATTCTACTTCAAATGGGTACAAAAACAACATTCAAAGTTCCCATATTTCGACACAAAAGAAGATTTCTAAAATATGTTAAACAGAAAAACAGAGACAATCTTCAGAAAACACTACAGAAGATAAACAGAAAGGCAAACTGACCTCCAAAAACCGAATTTCCTGATTCAGTCTATGCAGTTCTGCAACCTTGCGATGCTTTCCACCCACATCCATCTCTGTAGCTGGAGGTTTCGAATTCTGTGGCCGACCATTCTGAGTTCCTGTACTCACAGACCTATCTGTTTCCTGCTCCATGTGAATATTTGTTCCTATGAAAACACGACAAAATCTCCAAACAGCCTGCTCATGTGATGTTTTCAACTGGGTTTTTCAAGTCCATAACGCAATGACCATTTGCTTCATCTGGGCTTCTACAGTTGGACCCTAAAATTATACCAAACCATGGATGATTTAACTAACTGCCCATCAACTGATCTCAGTCCATGATAAGAAAACAGCAAACCAACAGACGACACCAATGTAACACAGAGAGTGACTCAAATTTGCTGCAGGATGACCTAAAAGGAGCTCCAAATGAAACCCAAGAAAAGATCAATCTATTGATATCAAAGAATTCATCTAGGAATTCTCGTCAATAAGAAGGAATTTGTGTCAAAAAAAATGCAGAATTTGAAGCCATTCTGCGTAAAGCCAAGACAGTCGGCTCATTAGACTGCATTTTCTCTAATGTTGTGTTGCAGTCACCTTCTTTCCTCTCAATAAATACACATATACATCTTTTAAATAACGTTTATTTTATTGGCTCTTTTTGACCTGAATCACAGCCAATGGTCGTAGTTCATGTCGATATCTGCATGTCAATAATTCTTTCATTACCTAAAGTTTTTGCCAGTGTCCAAAAAAATCAAAATTTATCAAAAAAATCTGAAAATAATTTATCACAAAAACCTTGAAGTAAATAAGGTAAGTTAAATCTTCTCAAAACAACTTTTTCATGCCATACTTTCGAATTTGTCCTTATCATAAACTCGCGTGGTTACTACTTGGCGGTCGTTTCTATTAGGACCATTTTTGTATGGTAAAGATTTGATGTTGTGACTTTTAGGCACTGTTTTGGCTTTGGACATATTTCTGTATTGCATTATGGATGATATTATGGATGATTTGGGACATGTGGCATTTTCATTGTTATTTACTGAACTTGTTTGTCGGCACATGGTGCTGCTGTGACCCGTTTATCCCTGGTCTTACATATGACAGGGCTTATATGCCGTTGTGTGGTCTGACAGTTGGACATATTTTACTATTTCGTATATTAATAGTAAGTTGCATTTTTCTATGAAAAACAAAAAAACTCGCGTGCCCTTTAAAGTTATTTACTTTGTATAATTTTTTATGCGTGGTGGATTCCAATTTATTTACTTTGTATAATTTTTTATGCGTGGTGGATTCCAATTTATTTATTTACTTTGTGTAATTTTTTATAATAGAAAAGACCATAGCATTATTAATTAATGAAAACAAAGTTACATTCTTCAAATCTGGTCCAAATCTATTTATAACTAAAATTCAGTATTGTATCCACAGTCCTGAAATTTATACATATATTAAATAGCTATAATCTAGTATTTTCGAAACAAAAGTAAATATTTCATGAAAGATCTAAATATTGTTAACATTGTGCAATCAAGTATACTATTTAAATACTTATGTATGAAACCTATTATAAGGATAAAAACAAAAACTAATAAGCCAAGGCACAAGCCAAAAATTTGGATTTTTCTTAGCACAAACCCTGCAACCATCTTAGTGCTCAATCATCTCCCTGTGCATCGTGGAAAGGAGCATGGTAGTATCCAGACGATCTCTCAACTAAATTTTCTATAATATACCAAATTCCTTCCTGCATACTAGTCCCTACTTTTGCTAGCTCATCTACACTTGTATTTCTTTCTCTGTAAATGTGCGAGATGGAGACTTCTCCCAACTAAGATTTTAGTCTTGAAGTATCTTTAAGGAGAGAGCCCGGCAGCAAGTTGTGTATTCTATTCTGACCATTTACCCAGTTTATTATGATTTGAGGATCTCCAAAGGTCTGTAAACCGTCGATTCATTGTTCCACAACCAACCATTGCAAGAGTCTAAGTGCACCTGGCTCAACAAAATTATTTGATCTCCATCTTAGACCAACTATGAATTTAAACCAATGCTGCTCTGAAATATAATGTTTGCCACTAGCTCCACAGAAACAAGACTCTCCCTGTGTCGCTCCATTAAAATAAGCCCAATAAACATTGTAATCAATCATTTCTTTGGCCGCATGTCGTACATGAACCTTATCGTCCCGAGAGAAGTTTTTGAGTGTGCCTAAGCCTTGGGAAGCACATTGGAGGGGGGAAATAAATTTATACTCGAAATAGCTAACATTCCGAGCTAGCCAAATCCCCAATTGATAATTAAAGGAAGTGACTTGTAAAATTCCAGAGCTTGATTGTAGCACCACATTCTTAGCCAGTTTTCTACTGACGAGTCATGCCAAATGTCCAAAATCCTAATTTGATGCTCGATCCCTTTCCAAACTAGTTTTGTATAGGAGCATTCTACAACCAAATGAAAGTTTGATTCTTTCACATCCTTACATAAGTAACATCTTCTCGAACCGGATCTATTTTTCCTTTGAAGGACATCCCAAGTCAGAGCTTTGTTGGAGAGTAAGAACCACATAAATATATTTGATTTTGATGGGCACTAAAATCTTCAAACCGCTCGCCACCACCAAATCGGGTCCAATCTCTCCTCTACCTGCAAAAGGGTACTATAATCAAATTTTGGAGAAAAAACACTAGAGGGAGAGTGCATCCATACCAGAGAAACCATTCTTTGTTGAATCTGGACATTATTGTTATTTAAATTTGAAATGAATCCATTCCATTTTGCGCAATCCTCTCCTCGAAATCCTAAATATTTGGTTGATATCCATCCTTGATCCTTCAACGAGGAAGCACTATGATCCACAATATTATTAAGTGTGAAATAACCTCTGCCACAAAGAAACCAAGTCATGTGATTCGAAAGAGCATGTCCAGAAGCACTCCCCACCCATGGGTCTTCCCCCAGGCATAAACAGGTCCCATTAACAATCTTCCACGCCAATCCTAAACCAACCAGATCAAAGGAATTGATAGCAACTTTCCAACTAATTGAAACGTTATGAGTGGATTTATGTGACCATTTTTATCCAATCAGCAATCGATAAAGGAGCAATATATTTTTGATAACCTACCTCCACCCATAAACCAGAGCCTTAATCAATCTCCAGATATTTTTAGCTGCCAAAGCTTTGGCAAATAAGATAGAGTTTTTGAAACACGGTCCCCCCCTAATCTTTTTGGTAAAGCTAAAGCTTTCCATTTGATCCACGACATGCCCTACCTTTCCAGACTTCCAGACCAAAGGAAACAATAGTTAATTTTCCTTATTTTATCGAGCACTCCAATGGGAATTCAAGAGCTCATACAAAAGACATGATAACCATTGCCTCCAAAACTGCCTTTACCAATACCATTTTACCTCCTTTTGATAACTATCTGAGACTCCAATTGGAAATACTCTTCTCACACTTTGCCACCAACCAATCCCAATCCTTTATAACATAAGAAGAAGGCTTAAGCCTAAACCCCAAATACTTCAAACCCTTGTCTAAAGTATAAACGAGATAAGGGAACCAAATTCTATAATAATCCATCCCATCATCATCGATGCCTTCCCTAGAGAGATTATTTCCCCTCGTTTACCAACATGCCCAAGGCCACACAAAAAAGATTTAGAATTTCATGAAGCTTCATAATATCCCACCTAGACCCATCGGTAAAAATAAGAATATCGTCTATAAACAATAGATGCAATAATCCTATATTCCCCCGTATAAGAACACCTTTAAAGCCTCCATACCTTTTTGCCTCCAAAATTGCTTTACTAAGACCCTCTGCTACTGTAAGAAATAAAAGTGGAGCTAGGGGCATCCTTGTCTTAATCCTCGGCTTGAACAATAGTCATTTTCTTTTTAAGAAAAATATTAGAAAATCTTATTTTTACTTGAAATTATGTCACAAAGAATAAAAAGATGTTATGAATTCGACAATGTGATTTCAAGAAAGAATTAGTATTTCATAAGATTCTCATTATCAAAATTCTTATTAACAATGAATTATTGTAGAACTTTTTGAATGAGTGACGTGAAGTTAAAAGAAGAAAGCAAAAAAAATATACACATAAAAAATATAATTTCAAAATCATTTATATAAAATAACATCGAAATCATAATGAATATAACATATTTACTATAAAAATAAATAATTTGTATAAACACTTGTCATTATCCATCAAGAAAACACTGTTTACAACATTACATCTATAACTATAAATTAAAGATAATTTACACAATATAACATCAAAAGTGTTGTTAATGTTAGTATTTGAAATGATGTTATAACATCAAAATTGTCATTAATGCTAATATAACTATATCATCAAAATTATTATTAATGTTAGTGGTTGGAATGAGGAATAATGTTATAACGTCAAAACTGTTGTTAATACTAATATTTGGATTGAGGAATGATGTTATAACATCAATTTGAAAATGTGTAATTCAAATGAACCTCTATAAAGATAAAACATTGTTGAGGATAATCGAGAGATATATTGGAATGTGGTATCTAACCAAAGTGTTATATTGGCATGCAGTATCTAACCAGAGTGATATTGTAACGTATGTCTTAAGTAACATATTAATTATTAAGTTAACTTGAAAAGGTATAGAGCTCTTTATCATATCTCAATTTTATAATAAAAAGATCTTTGACTATAAAGTAGCAATGGAAAGGTATACTTTTTCTGGTCAAATTAACATGGAAAGGTATACTTTTTCGGTCAAAGTTACAATGTTTATACAAGTTGTTTCAAACATGCAACAAAATATGCTTAGCCCTATCTTTCCCTACAAAGGGTGAAAGAAAACGGATCATCTTCCAGTATTCTTTGCTACTACTAAATATGAAGCATTAATATATCAGTTTCCCACAATTATATATAAAAAAAAAGACCAAAATAGAACTAAAATAAACGAGTGGAGCCCGTATAGCATAATACAAAGTTATCATGCTTTATTAACCTGGGAATCATTGTTAACTTTAATTGTGACATTTGGTTTGAGATAAAATATAAGTTTCAATATAACATGGTTGTAATAATATACAATAATAATAATTGTCCTCGCCTATGATTAGTTATAAAATGAATATATATATATATTCTCAACACCCTTTCATATGTCTAACTTATTACATTAATATATTTGTGTAAATTTTAATAAATAAATATTATTTATAATTCTCTTTCTATAAAATAAATAAAATCTCTTTTATTTCTAAATAGATTATAGTTTCAATTAACTACGTCAATATTAAAATATGTTTAAACTCAAATTAACATAAAATATGTTTAAATTCAAATTAACATTATAGATAGGTAGGAAGCAGCAATAATCAATAGGATTTTTTCATTAACCCTAAGAGTATAATATGAAATTAATTCTATCAATTAATTTGCTGTAGAACCCAGTAGAGTAGATTGGATCTAGTCATAAGAATAGAAGAATTCTTGGTGTAAATAAAAATAACTCCTATAGCAGGGGAAAGAGTCAAACCTAAACACAATAGGGTACCCTCGAGGTAATGAAATTCAATCTATTCGAACCGAAGCTGCTGGATCAACAAATGCAACTGCGAGTAAAACTGTGGATCCATTGGATCAAGGTAAACTGGTGTTTATTCAACTAAAACAGTTGTTATTGGTGGTACTACTATTTGTTACTAGTGATGCTTAGCAAATGAGATCCATTAATTCTTCAACAGATGCTTTTAATAAACACTTAATTTTACTAAAATATATTTTAAGCTTTTAATTTAATTTAACCAGCATAGATCCATTTTAAACCTGGATGTATCAAGCACTGAGAGGGATCCAATTTCTTAAGGTGTAATTTTTTTTAACTTAATTTTTTTACACATCCAAAAAATGACCCCTCCATAAATTTGATCCCTCTAAGTGCTCGATAGATCTGAGCTTAAGATGGATCTATGTTAGTTTTAATTTTTTTTATTTTATGAGTCGAAAAAGATTTTTTAAATTACATTTATTTTGGTTTTAATTTTTTTATTTTATGAGCCCACGTGGATTTTTTTAATTACTTTTTTTTTTTGTAACATAACGTTGTATTACGTGACAACATCTCCCCCATACTCGGTTGTAGAGCACTTCGCTCCTCTTGGTGCAATAAAAATAAAATAAAAATTATATAGTTTACCTTAAAAAGTGATTAATGATTAAATTGTTAAACATACTTCAAAGTTCACCCATCAACTCTATTCTTATTATATGCATTTCTCCAAGTTCATCCATCAACTCCATTTTTAACTTAATTTATAATTAAGTTGTGTTTTATTTGAATCTAATTTTTAACAATTAGATGTTTTCTATGTTTAAATAATTCATAACTTACATATAATTTGCATAGTTACAATAACAAATTTCAACATTAAAATATGTTAAGTTCAAATTAACATTGCAGAGGGTAAGTGGGCTAAAGGCCAAGCAGGTTTTAAAAGGCATCAGTCAACCACAGGCCACCATGTTACGCTTATGATCATTGCGGAGGAATGCCATAATAATAAGTCTGATATGTTTTATTGTTTTTGGACTTTAGAAAAGCTTTTGATACGGTGCCTAGAAATAACCTATGGAATAGGTTAGAGGAGCTTAAGGTTCCTTTTGAGTTGAGAGTTGTCGTGATAAGGTTATACGAAATGGTCATTTCCAAGTTTAAGAACATTGAGGGGTGGTCGACGGATATAAACTATAATATTGGAGTTAAGCAAGTTTGTCACCTCTGCCCTACCCTTTTCAGCATTTACATCGATAAGCTAGAAGGTTGTCTAGAAGAAGCAAGTTGTGCCAGCACAATATTAGTTGGGATAGTTATCATCCTCCTAATATATGTTGATCATATTGTTCTTATAGCAAGGTGTCCCTTTGATATTGATAAGCAATTAAGAATTCTCAAAGATTTATGCTCTAACATGGGAACGACTATTAACACCGACATGACAAAAGTTATGATTATAAAGTCCAAGAAAGACACATACGCTAATTTTATATATGATAATAGCAAATTGGAGGAAGTGACTTCTTACAAATATCTTGGAATTGATATTCATCACAAGCTCAACTGGAACTATAACATCGAGAAAAGGATTAACGAAGGGTGGAAAGCTTATTTTGGTCTTGAAAATAATTGTAAATCCTATTTGAAACTCTTGTCATTCCCGTCATCTTATATAGTTGTAAAGTATGGGGTTGCAACATTTCTAGAGAATCTTTGAGAAAAATTGAGCAAATTCAGAAGCGTTTTATAACTTATAGCCTCAAAATTAAAAGTAATACGCCTTATCATATTCTCCTCGTAGAAGTAGGTCTTTCCCTCATCGAGAGCATGGTTGTGACCAGGTACCTGATGTACAAGCATAAGATAAATAACATGGGAGACGAGAGACTTCCCAAAATTGCTTTAAAATCAAGTCAAAACCATTTGCGCCTAGAGCGAGGTTGGTGTAAAGGTACCATGGCTTGGTTAAACCATTGGGGCATTGAGGAAAATGATACTTTGTAGAATATCAATAATGTCAAAAATATTATTACTTCTAAGTTTAAAGATAAAATGTGGTGCAAGAAATATTTAGAGGTTAAAAGAAAATTAAGATACTACAATGATTCGGATTTATGCAGGAATGCAATAGAATACACAAATACCCATAAAAACAAAGATGCAACGGAAATAGCACTTCATTTCATTAATCAAAGAACTGAAACTTGTTTACATACAGGATGGAAGTAAACTAGCTAGAGTGCTGGTAGCTTATCTCTGAGAAGAGATGCAGCGACTACATGCCTCTGAACTCTGTGTTACAATGAAGCTCGAAGGCCTATATATTATTGAGAAATAATGGAAACCCTACACATCCAAAAACCTAACCCTAGGAGGTGAAACGCCAAAATATGGGCCCCATTAGGTAACTTGGTACATCAATTTCCCGGGGTTGTAACTTTGGCATACTACCTCCGTTTGACGCACATGATACATCGTTAGAAAGATATATTCAAGGACTACATCCATAAATGGCAAATATAGATTCCGGAACGGACTCATATTTGCCTCAAAATGGCTCCGGAAGTTTAGGACCCGAAAAATGCCAAAAATAGTAAATTGTGCTACAATTAAAGAAACTGAAGAAACAATGGTGGGGGTGCAGGTGGCCACCAATATCCTCCTGGATCATATAAATAGGTCATTAACCCTAATCTAGAAGATCAAAAGTATCTCTCGGTTTTAACTAGTTCAAAGAAGACAATTAATATAGCCAAGATAAGAACAAACTCTCATGAGCTCCATAGCGAAACAGGGTGTTGGTCAATACCTAAAACACCATGGGCGAAAAGGATTTGTCATCTTTGTGAATCTATGAGCGTTGAGGATGAAAATCACTTTCTCTTAGTGTGCCCTGCTTACACCCACATTAGATCCCAGTTTCATAGTATGCTACAATACAAACCTTTCTAACCTCCTAACCTTCCAAAACTACAGTAAGATATTAAAACCCCTCTTCAAGCTTTTTGAGCATAGGATTAACATTTTAAAGCAAACCGGATAATTCCCTTCTTTCTTCTTAAGGTCCGATAGACAAAATGTTGGTCTCAGTAGACGTTAATTATCATCATCATCATCAAAATTATAATAAACACCTAATTTTATTAAAATATATTTTAAATTTTTAAATTTAATTAAATAAAAACAAAATAAAAAATTATACAAATATTTATGATTTATCTTAAAAATTGATTAATAATTAAACTATTAAATATATTTGTCAAAATTCATCTATCAACTCCATTCTTAGTGTATGTATTTTTCAAAGTTTATCCATTAACTCCAATGTTATTATCACTGCCAAGGCAGGGATATACTTTTTGTTTAGACGTCAAACATCATTAACTTGCATTAGTTTGCATTTTGAAACATAAATTTTTGCAGAGTTTTATAATGTTTTGCACAATTTTAATATTAAACATAATATTTTGAAAAATAAATTAAATTCAACAATTTTCAAAATACAATAATTTAATTTTATGATTGGTTTAGGACAACTCCGATGGGACATAAATCCCCGAAGGAGTGGTTTAATTTATCAAATTTTAAAATAAATAAAAATAATTTAGAAAACTAATATTTCTACACACGCCACCTGTATCTGTACTACTCGTTGCATTAAATGTAATTTAATAATATTGTTACGTTTTCTTCATATACATTCGTGATGGGATCTTGCAGGCAATGGGAGAAATCAGGGAGCTTGTATTCTTCGAAGGCCGCTCCACCACATAGTGGTTGTGGCCCTTGCCAGCTACTGCAAAGGAGAATATGATGAATACAATATAGGCTAGCAACAATAGAAACATGAAGAATAGATAAAGCCATATGAAGGATGTCACTCTGAAACACGCCCCCACAAAGCTCTCCAAAGATAACATCATGATGGCCGCCCTGATTATTGTGATTGGGCACTGAAGAAACCTCAAGCAATCACCGTTATTTCTAGTGGCTAGCCATATCCTGACCCCCACTATTGAGATCGACAGTAAGAACGTCAAGAAGAACCTGTAATTGTAGCAATGTGTAGATAAATATGGAGCTCTAATGCATTTGTAATAAAGCCGGCTAATGCTCCTAAGAAGGGTCAGAGAACATCGTGGCAAAAATTAAATGTTATTCAAGAAGCTATGGCATTTGCTAGTGACAAAGGTGAGGTAGGGGATATATATTCAAAACCCTGTGCTCGCCAAACTTCTTCAACTAGAGAAGCAAATAAACCAGTGCTCTATAATAAAAATGAGAAAACAGATGAAAATAGAAAAAACCTACAAAACAAATGTTAGACTGGCTTGACATGTTTTCTTAATTTTGGTATTCAACCATGGTTGGATTGGTCCTCATGTAGAAACTATCGAATCCATGTGATGTTGTTGAAAGTCGTAGCTATCAATGCTCTCGCTAAGATTCGAACTCTCGCACTCTTGAAGTCTAGAAAAGCCCTTTACTTGGGTTGTGTTTCAATCTTTGGACCTGCTCTTCACTAGCTCGTGCATTAGAGCTTCAATAGGGCTCACACTGCTTTGGATTATGGGTGCATGACACTTTAGTATGGTGAGAATCCGTATGACCAATAAATCCATGCACTTGTACTTAAAATATATACATAAATATAAAATTTAATTTAATTTTATATGGGTGTGGATTATGGGTTATCCATTATGCTCATAATCTTGTGCCACAACAAGAATAAAAACAATTACATAGTAACAAGTAAAGAAACTAACAAATGTGAGACGTCCAACACATGCAAGATCTCAAGAGATATTGGCATTTGTTAAAAATCCACTGTTGGCCTGTGGATCATCTTTTCTTTACGGCATTTGTTATAAATCCATTGTTGGATTGGGGATCATCTTTTCTTCCCATGAATTAAACTTGTAAAATTTCAGCCAACATGAGGTCATGGCTAGGGTGCTTTTGTTTGGAGAGTGTAATACTTCCATTGTAAGAAAAAAGATGCATGTCTCAAAGTGAACATCTCATGATCACAGATGTCGTGTGTCAAATCAACAAATTTAACTTGCAGCCTTGAAGTACACATTGAAAGATGGAAGTTGATCTTAGCCTCATCACTTGCAGCATAGGAATTTATATTTCAGATACCTTGCAGGTTTTTTTACTTTATAATATATTTATATTTATCTTAAGTAATTTTCCGAAATAATTATACAACAATGCATGTATTTATCCTTATGCATGCCATGCATTGGCGACATAAAAATTATATATGCACTCATTTTTACGTGTCAAAGCTTAAATAGACAAGTGCTATCGATGACATAAAAGTTAACATAGCGCTATATGTATGCTTATAATATTATTAACATAAAAACTAGCTTAATCTTTTATGCATGATATGCGTTGGCAACATAAAACTATGTAATGCCCTCACTTTCACGTGCTAGAGGTTAGCGCTATCGATAACTTAAAAGTTAACATAACGCTGGCATATTGACAGGGATTAGTTGCATTAAAACTTTTTCTCTTGTTAGAATTATTAATTAGATTAAATTTTATTTTAATCTAATATTTAACAATGATATTGATCTATTTTTAATTTATTATTTAGATATTTTTAATGTTTCAACAATTTTTTTTTCAGCACATCATACAAATTAAATCATTTAAATTTTCAATTATAATTATTCTCATTATTAATAATAATAATTATGATATATTATATTCTCATTTAATAATGATTATAATCTTCACCTACTATTGAATATTAATATGAGAGGACTTTATTCTTTATCTCATTCTCTACTACCCCTTGTCCATGCAATGTGGAACATAAAAACAAGTCCTCATCTTGCATTCAAGGTCCAAGCAACTTGAATTTTTTAATTCATTTTAATAATCAAACAATGAATGTGAAGTATAATATCATAAGATTGTAAGAGTTAGATAATAATTAATAATAAACATATCACTCAAATACAATGACACATTCTATGAAGACATGGTCCCATGGATGTGTTTTATTTATTTTTTAAAGGGAGAGGAATCCTAAGGAGAAAGGGTAAAAACAAAATTTTAATATAAATATAGTATGTAATATCATATAGATAATAATCTATATGATATTACATACACAATAATGGATCTATATTGGAGGGGTTAGAAGAATGACTTATGGATCTCATGAAGGTAAAAGCAAAAGTTAGGGTTTCTTGGTCACATGGTGATAAGCATGGATGTTAGCTGGAGCCTAGGGAAGCGGGAGCTGGAGTAATTTGTGAGAGTACAGTGTTAGGGTTTGTACAGATGAGACAAGTTTGTATAGTTTTGAATTATGGGGATTCTATGGCTCAAGATGGGTCAGCATTTAATACTAGTTTAAATCCTACGGTGGAGAATGCATTGGGTTCGAGTTGTCAAGGGAGATCTATCACAAAGGATGGGAGACCCACCATAAAGGATGAGAGAACTTATGAGGGTTTTATTGAGACGAATCTTGAGGAAAAGATGATGACGACCTGGAAAATATTGCAAATAAGGTAGTCAATAGACATTTTGAAGATTTCATTATGGGAGAGAGAGGGGTTACGAGTGTTCAGAGAGTTGTTGTCTCAAAAGATATTGTGCATGAGATTTTTGAGTTGCGTGATTAGAGTCTTGGTTTTGGTGTGGATTGTGTTGCTCAAGGGAAGTGGGAAGATAGTGGGAGAATTGTGGAAGATCTAGGTATCAAGAAATGGAGAAAGTGTATTAATTCGATGAAGAATCTGGTCATACCGGTTTTAGGAGAAGATGTGAAAATGAATGATGTGGTGAAAACAAGGGAAATGACTCTAGTGGGTTGCGTGTTGAGTTTCAAAGTTGGTTTAAAAGCCTCAAAGAGTGGGTCGACCATGTTTGTGGAGGTGCTTTGGGGTATAATGTAGATGCATATATTCTCCCTAGGGGATGTCTGGAATCTCGGTTTTAGTCTGCAAAGGATGCATAATTCATTCTTCAAAGCAAATGCCATTGTAATTCTTATTTAATTTTCTTGAAGCGTTGGATGCCGCTTTTTTATGCTAGGAAGGAAAGATCGGATTATAAGGCTTTGTGGGTTAAGCTTCCCAATCTACCTCTAGAGTTCTGGTCTTTAGACATCTTTTAGGTTGTACGTAATTTCTTGGGTACGTATGTGGAGTCAAATTGAACACATTTGGAAATTAGAGTGTTTCGTGTGGTGCTTATTTTAGTAAAATTGGACTTAAGGGAGGGTTTGGCAAGAAGACTGAAATCTCTTTGGGGAACTAAGTTCATGTGCAAAAATTGGATTGTATGGGGGTGTTGTTTAAATGCAATTGATGCCATAAACATGGACATATTGACGTATAGTGCAATTTCCCCTTTCACAAGAATATATGGTCGAGGAAGGAAGAAGAATTTGTTGCTGGGTTGGATTCAAGGGAGGATAGGAGGGGAAAGGTCTTCGGAAATTTAGCTTATATAATTTCCAAGGAAATTGAAATGCTGAAGCCAGTTGTGAACCGTAGTATTGGTTCTTATGAGAACTTCAAAGAATCAATGGAGATGGTTTTTCCATTGTTTAAGGGGTCGGGATCATCTCAGGTCGTGGAGGTAAATGTGAAGAACATAATTGGTCTGCTGGAACAAGATGTACCAGACTGGAGTTCTCCATGTTAGTCTTTAAAAGACTTGGTTCCCCTACAAATTTATTTTCTTGTTGGTAGGAATATATTATCATATTTTGCTCTTCTTCACGGATGTATGGTGAATTTGTGATTGAAGACAAGGGTGGGAATATTGGGAAATTATCTCAGTGTTGTTTAAAGGAGGCCCTTAAATTTCCTCTATGTATTAGCAATGTGGCAAATTGTGGTCATTCTGGGAAGACGATTCTTGGTTCTACATTAGAGAACCAGCTTTATGAAAGTCGAATTACTGGTTTGGCCCTTGGGCTGGTTTTGATGTTTCCTATCTGACTTTGATTTTGAAATACTCTGGTCATAAACCCCAGCCTGTGGGGGAACACTGTCAACTTTCTCTTTTTGCAGTTCCTTGAACTATCAGGTCTTAGATAGCATAGTAGCCTTCGGCTCTTAATGCTTTGGTTTTTTATGTCCTGCATGGAAACTCTTCACTCTGACACTTGGACAACTTGGTTATGTACAGTTACCTCTTTTTGATTTAATAGAATTTTTGAACCTTACAAAAAAAAAATATGGTGTCTTTCCCTTGCTTATTGTGGGCAAATTTCATGAAGAAAAGGGAACAACCAGGTAGTGACCATGGGGACCCATGAGGCTACACCCTCGTTTGGTGTCAATGTTGGACATCCACCTCGCGACTCCAATCTATTCCTTCTTCTTGTGTGGAACTAATTTCGGCAAATATGGACATGCTCCATGTACCTTGGTGTATATCAAAACTCCCCTTCCTGTAATCAATGCATCCATAATAATTAAAACTGACCAAGAAGGACTTGCACAACATTCCCTTTCAACATAATCCATTCACACTATTTTGGCACTGGTCTATCAATTTAATATCATTTGCTAAAACAACTCTGTGTCGTGGTTAATCTTATTCTCTACTGCTGGTATAATTCATAGTTGTTGCTCTTGTTTCAGTTTTTTCATTTCAAACTCCTAGATTAATTTCATTCCTGTAACTTAGCGTAAAGGCTTTTAGTTTCTTTTCTTAGGGACCACCCCCCTTGGCTTAAATAGGAGTTGGCCTAGACAGAGGAGTCAAGTATTAGGTGACAACACTTGACTTGATACTTGCCCCCAATGATGCACCAAGAGGCTTGAATATTTTTGTTGCGTTATCCTAGGTGCGTATTCAGGTGGTAACGAATGCCAAGGGAAAATTGGTAGTTTTGATTATGGGGTGGAGCTATTGCAGTATGAATTATGTAAACTCTTGGGATTTTGATTCAGGATTGGGTGTGAATCTCAGGTCTCAAGAGTTGATTAAGTAACTTATGTTCTTGAATATTTACAGGTCATATAGTGAAAGGGTCTCCTTATGGGAGAGTTTGATGGCTAAAAATATTATTAAGCAAAGAAAGCTTATTTTAGGAGGTGACCTCAATTTTGCATTAGGTCTGTCGAAGATTTGGGTCCCAAATGCACACGCTGATACCCTATCTAATTTCTTTCTAAAAACGATGCAGGATAATGGTGTTATCAATGTTGAATCGATAAAATTAAAGCCTACTTGGACCAAATGAAGGGTGGGGATTGACAAGATAGTGAAATCACTAGACCGATTCTTGGTCGTAGAGGATTTGATAAAAAAAATTGGTTCAAATTAGGTAATGGATTGGGTTGGGAGGGGATTTGGATCATCAACCAGTGGTGTTGAGTTGGTGGGACAATCGTCAAAACCTTTGTGTCCCTTCAAGTTTAACCCTGTCTGGTTAGAAGATGAGGATTGTGTAATGATCTTGAAAAATTCATGGGTTCCCTTTGATGATTCTTTGAGGGAGTCAGTCATAATTCAGTTTTCTAAAAATTTAAAGGGGACAAAATGGGCGGTTTCTAGTTGGGCTCATAGTAAGAAAGTGTGTGAGGATAGAGGTCTAAAAGTAATTGAGGCAAGTTTGTTGGTTTTCTTTGAAGCTGAGGGGCATGGGTTTCTTAATATGGAGACAATGAATGAAGTGGCAGGTCTAAAATTGAAAAGAAGAAAGATCTTGGAAAACTGGGAAGTAGAGTGGAGGATAAAGAGTAGGGCCTTATGGTTGTCTAGGGGGGATGAAAAAACTAAATATTTTCATAAGTTTACCAATCATAGGAAAAATGTGAATTCAATATGGAAGATAAAAAATGAAGATGATGTTGAACTAAGCAGGTTTGAAAACTTGGCAAGTGCAGGGGTGGCACATTTTGGGAATATTTTTAAAGAGGAAAAGGCATATGTGGCAGAAGCGGTAATAATAGCTCAACTATATCCTAGATTCATCAATAAATTGGACAACAAGGATTTGATACAAGAAGTAATGAGAGAGGAATCATAGGAGGTAATGCATAGTTTCAAACAAGATAAAAGTCCCAATCCTAATGGGATGCCGATAGAATTATTGTTAGGGATCTTGGAGACAGTGGAAGAAGACCTACTAAGAGTGGTGGAGGACTCAAGGAAGAAGGGAAGGTTTCTTGGGGAATTCAATGCAACTTTTATATGCCTCATCCCGAAATTGGATGATCCTAAAGGGTTCAAGGATTTTAGGCCAATTTCTTTATGTAATAATATCTATAACATAGTGGAAAATATTATCACAAGAATGCTTACGATAATTTTATTATCTAATATTTCAAATGAACAATTTGGGTTCTTAGTAGGCATGCAAATTCATGAGGCCATATGTGTTTCCCACGAAGGCCTTCATTCAATAAGGTCAAAAAAGTTAAAGGTGGTAATGGTAAAAATTGATCTTTCAAAAGTTTATGATTGTGTAAGCTGGGTTTTCTTGAGATTGATACTAACTCATGTTGGTTTCTATATTCCTTTTATAAATTGGATTATGGGTTGCTTGTCATCGGTTTCCTTTTCAGTATTGATAAACGGGGTGGCCTCTTTATTCTTCAGACCCATGCGAGGATTAAGGCAGGGTTTCCCTTTATCTCCACTGTTATTTCTTATAGTATCGGAAGGGTTGAGCAGAGCAATTCGGGAGGCTAGCAGAAATGGAACTTTTAAAGGAATCAACATGGGGGTTCAACTCTGTCTTACTCATTTGCTGTTTATCGACGACAGTCTGATTTTTTATGGTATGAGAAGGGATATGGAGAAGTTAGCCAGATTTATTGATCTATATTGCAAGGCAACGAGAATGGTGGTAAGCCTGAGAATGTCTACATTCTCAAATGAAGGATTAGAGGAGGATGATATGTGGTTTTCCAAAACGTTGCTTGGTTTCCAAGTTACTAGACTAGAGGATGGTTTAAAGTATCTTGGGTTCATTCTCAAACCTTTAGCATGTGGGATTAGAGATTGGGACTGGTTGAACATTAAATGTGAAAACAAAATTTCTAACTGGTGCCTACGATGGCTTTCCAAGGGAGGAATATTGACATTGATAAAATTAGTGTTGATGGCCATTCCAGTATACTAGTCACTTACATGGATTCCAAGGGGAGTCTTGAATATGTTATCAAATCTTAGAATGATAATTTTTAGGTCTGTAAATTCTAAAGAAAAAAAGAGGCACTACGTGGATTAAATGGAAGAAGATTACTATGCTGAAATCTATGGGTGAATAGGGCATAAAGATTTTGATTCCTTTTTCTAAGGAACTTGCAATGAAAAGTGTATGGAGATTAATAGGAGGCAGTGGGATTTGGGATGAAGTAGTGAAACGTAAATATATCGCTCCTATGTCGATAATTGACTAGATTAGAATGCCAAATAAGTCAACTCTAAATGTGTCTGCCATATGTAAAACAATAGTGCAAGCCTTTCCCTTGATTGGTAATGGATTGGCCTAGAAGGTGGGTGATGGTCTTAATGTTAGGCATGGGAAAAGATTCGTGGGTGGTAAGTGGATTTAATCACATCCTTTTGCAACATATGGTTAGATACTTGCGTGAGGAGGGTTACTTCACACTTAATCAAATAAAAGATCAAAGAGGTTCTAATATCCAGGACCAAGGTTGGGCCAATGCAGTTGTAATGGGCTTCAGAGGGGAGGACTGTAGGATCTAGGGTGATTTTATAGGGAAGTTAAAGGCTATTCATATTAGATTACATGGAGGCAAGGATTTGTTGGTCTGGACGTGTGCGCAAAATAGAAGGTATTCATCGAAAGTTGGTTATAGTGTGATCATGACGAATGAAGGGCAAGGGAATCTCTATGGTGGTGGAGGGATTTATGGAAGTTTCAGTGTCCATTAAAATCTAAAACATTTCTATGGTTCTTGCTATCTACCAAAGCTTTAACGTGGGATTTATTGCAACATAGGAACATGGTTGGACATGAAAGATGCTATATGTGTAAGGAAGCAGAAGAAAGTAATTTACATTTGGCTGTGGAATGCCAATTCACTAAAAAGTGTGGAAGGTTATTGAAGAGTCCATCAGTGGTTCAAATGTATGGTTGGGTGGTACTATGGAAGAATGTTTGAAAGACCGTTGTAATAAAAAGGATATGAAGGGCTTTAGAGCGTTCCCGATAATTATCAATTGGTTTATATAGATTGATAGAAATGATTTTTCTGTTTAAGGATAGAAATACTCTAGCATTTCAGGGCATGATGCAGAGATTAAGTATCTTAAGGCACTTCCCTCAAGACATGAAGTTAAAGTAGATTAGAGTGGTAAGGCCATCGGAGATTAACTATGTGGTCCCTTGGGATTTTTTTTGATGGGGCGTCACAGGTACATGGTAAGCTACGTAGTGTAGGTGGAATTTTCTATCTTACCACAGGTGCAAGTGGAGTTCTCTATATAGAGGAAATTTCAACTTAAAATGGCCCTTAGGAAAATCCTTGTCGTAATGTGTAAGCCAAACAAAATCCTTTGAAATTTAAAATGGGTGTTGGTATGACTAGGCACTTTAATATTACATGGCAATTTTTAACAATTTAATTTGAGTATAGGTGGAATTTTTTAGTAATATCCTTTACCTACACTAAACATGAATGTTGGCCAAGTGACCCAAAATTACATTAAATATTAAAAATAAAATTAATGTTTTAACCCCTATAAAAGTTAAGTAACACAAAATTATATTAAATTCTAAAAATAAAATTAATGTGCTAATAAATTTATATGATTAATTTACTCCCTTATATTTAGGAATTTATTTAAGAAATTTGAAATAGTATGTTAAAATTTGGGTTAACAAATTTTATTAAATTTGTGTTGATAAATTAATTTAAATATAAACTAAATAGATATGGACTTTTTATAAAAGAATTTGAGCTAATGAATTTTGTTAAATCTTGTGCTAATAAATTAATTTAAATATAAAATAGATAAATAAGGTCTTCTATAAAAAATAAAAAATTGGGTTAACAAATTTTATTAAATCTTGTGCTAATAAATTAATTTAAATATAAAACAAATATATAGGAACTTTTTATAAAAGAATTTGGGTTAAGGATTTTTATTAAATCTTATGCTAATAAATTTATTTAAATATAAAATAGATAAACATGGTCTTTTATAAAAAAAATTGGATTAACAAATTTTATTAAATCTTGTGCTAATAAATTAATTTAAATATAAGATAGATAAATGTGGTATTTTTTTATAAAAGTGACGTATATTGTATAACTTAGATAAAAATAAAAGATTTGAAAGATATATTAAAATACTGTCTACATGGCATTATTTTATTAATATCTTAAGTTTTCCTTAGAAGGCCCTTTTTAAGTTGAAATTTCCTCTAATGTGACATACAATAAATTAAAAGAAAAAATAACTGATATATTTTAATAGTAAAAAATACAATATATGTGTGTGTGTGTGTGTATGTTCTGTGTATCAAATCCCACTAGGTCAAGCACACTAGTCGACATCGACTAATTTACTAGGGATGTCATCCATGAATGTGGGGAAACTTCTGTTTAGTTTCCTATGAGGTTTTCCTTGCGAAATAATACCCACACCCACAAACACATATGTACATAGTGCTTCACATATCTTTTTGCTTGTATTATTTCCTATGGAAAACCTCGTGGGGAAACCCAAGGGATGCTTCTCCACATTTGTCGATGGCATTCCTAGTAAACTCATCAGTGTAGGCTAGTGAAACTAACCCCTATGTATGTGATACATATATCCTAGCTTTCAAGTTTCTCTTTGTGATTATAATATCTCAGATGTTTTAACCGTCCACCTCCAAACCTTTCCATCAAACATAAAAGTCAACATCTTGCCTTTCATTATAGAGTTGATTATCATGTTACCAATACTCTCAGTCTTCTCATTTTGCATCATTGTTTCAAAGGAAAAGGTGTGGCGATGCAAACATATTACCACAATCAATCCATTACTGCTTTTACAATTTATTGGGAAGTATTAGAAGTATCCAAAAGATAGATTGTAAATATTACTCTACTTTAGATTGAATTGAAGATATTTTCTCTTGCAAATGGAAGAGTACACATGATAGAATATTGCAAATCATGCATATCCTTTAGGGATAAACTTCCTTCTACTTCCCAACAAAATGAATCATATTTCTTACATGAAGAAGTTTTGATTGAAAAGGATAACAAAAAATGCAAAAGATGTAGAGCAAAAGTGAACAAACCTATCAATCATATAATCATGATGGTTGGTGTGTAAAACAACAATGCTTACAAATTGCCAATGGAAATCAACAACATAGGAATCCTACTTGTCAAGTTGATACAAATTACACAGAAGGTAGATTTCCGACATTAAGAGATTTTGTCAAGTGGTTTGAAGATGGAAAAGTGAAAAGTCTTATAAAATATAGAGTCTCTTGTAGGAGAGAAGTTGACATTGCCCCCTCATTTCAATTAGATAATTGCCAAAACATAGCCTTGAAGCATGTTTCGAATAATCTAGATGATGTTGCTAGAGAATTACATGAGTTTGTAGTTGATCAAAAGTTGCAATAGAATTATCTTTATTCTTTGAACATAGCAGTGAATATAATGGAACATCAGTTAAACAATATTGAAGTTTAGTTGGAAATTTATAAAAGAAAGAGGAAATAAAGAAAGATTTTTTTTTTCCACTTGCTACTCCTTCCAATATTAAACCCTTATCTTGGGTAGATATTATTGGTTTGTCCAAAGAATTGTGGGAAAAGTAAAAGGAAAAGAAACAAGAGAACATATCTTCTGACAAAGACAAGGAGAAAGGTGTAAATATGGTGCAAAAAGATAGTTGTACAAATGATTTGTTTGATTTCATTCCATGTTTAACTCTACCATAAATGAATCAAACACATGAAGAAAAGAAAGCTATAAATCTTGTGAAATTGACAATATAGTTGTTGATAACAGTAGTGTGAAAATTGAAACAAACTCATGTTATGGGAGCTCCAAGAAGATATGGATGAAGAATTACGTTAAGGAGGTGTAAGACGGAACTGGCGGTTTTATCTTGGGCGACGGAGGGTTACTCTGGACATGGCGGAACCCTAGGCACTGGGGTTGTGCACAGAACGGACCGCGGCCGACAGTAACGCGGGTTGATAGCACGTTTTATTGGCGGTTTTCTTGGAATCTACCCGGTTTATTCACATCACAGGTTACCTTACCCTGGTCTGTGTTCCTTACCTGGGTTATGGTAGGCGGGTGGTAGCTGGTAACCATGGCTATCTATGAAGAACGCCTTGATTATTCTTTTGACCCTACCGACGATGCGGCCATTTGGAAACAACCTGCAGGCGCCAGGTGGCAGGTAGGGTTTTCTCCTGGGGAAGGAGGGGCGGTGGTAACTCCTGCAGCGGACTGTGCCGCACTTGGTTTCTCACCATCTGGGTTCTTAAATCTCTCTCCGGACTTGGGAACGAAAGTTACGCCCTCACACGACAACCTTCCCATTTCGCCTTTGAAGGATACGGGGGTTCTTTGGTCTTCGGAACAGGTCATCACTGCCTTGGAGGGCTCGGTGGACAGGCAGAAGGTCCTGGTTTCTGCAGCGGCGGGTCATCTTGGAACTGTGGAAAGGGTTTCTCCAGCGGCTCCACTCCCTGTCTTAGCTGCGGACGGTGGGGATTGCTCGTGGTCGGGCATATTAGAACCTTATGAACACAGGGGTTTTGCCAGCCCCTGCTTGGGCTCTGGTACTAGCTCGGATGATTGGGGCGGAACATCCTCCGGAGATAATACACAGCATACTGCACAGCAGGGGAAACGGGGTAAAAAGCGTTGGCTGAAGCTTAGTAGGACACGGTACAACTACGCCCTGGGGGAAGATATCGAGTGGAATCGACTGGTTAAGATGACGGGCATCACCCTGGTTGGCAAAGCATTAGGTAGATCCTTTGCTCTCAGCACTATCGAAGCATGGGTGCGGGAACATTGGGCTGGATTCCTGGGTTATACTCCGGAGGTGGTGGAGTTAACCCGAAACTGGTTTGCCTTTAATTTCAATGAAGAAGCACATACCAGATGGGTTCTGAATTCAAACTGGAGTTGGGACCATTGCCCCGTGATGATCAAACCCTGGCATCCGATGTTTGATGCTAGCCGGGGAACGACTGGATATTGTCCCGATATGGGTTCGGCTACCGGGACTACCCCTTCATTATTGGTCGGAGCGCCATTTCAGGGGGATTGGAGACATGATTGGTACTTATTTAGATGGGGACTATAGTTTTCTTCAAACTCGCCAAAGGAAGGTTGCCCGGATTCTGGTTAATCTGAATATCAGAGATGGACTCGTACCGGATGTTACTCTCAGCTGGGGACCTTATGTGTATTTGCAGAAATTGGATTATGAAAATGTGCCTTTCAGGTGCCGCCGATGCCATGCATATGGTCATCCGGTAGCTGAATGCAAACTACCCTTTCGTCGGAAAAATTTTGGGCCGCAAAAAGCCCCAAATTCTGCGTTTGTTTCTCCTCCCTTGGAGGACCCTGTGGCTGTTACCCAACCTACTGTGGTTTTGGCCGGGGACAAGGGTCATGGTTCTCCTCGGGTTTCGGCAGATGCACGTCCTGCTTGCACTTCTTTACCAGTTTCGGGTACTTTGGAGGATGGGGCTGAGATTCTACCACTGGAGATGGGAGTGGATGCGCCACACACTGGGGATGCTGTTACGGTTACTACTACTTTGGAGCCCCCTCGTCAGACTGCTTTTACGGAACCTGGGTCTTCATCCGCGGGTATACCTCAATCCATTACTCCTCTGTCCTTACATTTTGTCTTAAATAATTTGTCTTTGGATAAACCTGATTGGATAGAGGCTTTGAAAAATTTGAATATCTCTACGGCTATGGAGTTGGATTTACCAAATTGTTTAGATCCTACTCTCCCTTCCTGCTCTTCATCAAACTCTGGGGTGCTGCTGCTTGACCATCCCACTGTGATTGAACCGGTGCCCATTGATGACCTCTCCCCCTCCTCCCCCACTACTCCATCCGACTCTGGATATTTCCTACGTTCCCTGTCGAAGATCTCCCCGGGTGGGTTGGGTACTGGGGTCAATTCTACTGTCAAAACTGGAAAGGGCAGAGGCAGGAAATCCCATCTAGCTATGGCACAAACTAAGGCGAAGATGGACCTCATGGATGGCAAACAAGTGACTATTGATCGGGCGCTTAGAGCGGTGCGAGCCCAGAAGAGGGGTCGTTGATGAAGGTGATGTCCTTTAACTGTAGGGGTCTAGCTGGTCCCCATAAAAGATCAGCATTGCGCAGAGTGGTATCTCTTGAACACCCGGATATCATTCTGCTTCAGGAAACAATGGGTGTGGGGGAGACTATTAAGTCTTTACTTGAAGGTTGGTTTGGTGGCTGGACTTTTGCCACCTTGGATGCCCGGGGGACGGTCTGGAGGACAGGCTATAGGCTGGAATAATCGCACGGTTCAGTGTCATAATCTTTGGGGAATGGAAGGGGCTTTGGGGATGGATTGCACATCTCTGGATTTCAGTGAGATCTTCTCGGTGGTGAATATTTATGGACCCTATTTGAACAGGGTTCCTTTTTGGGAAGGCCTTTTCTCACACCCTTTGTTTAATGTGGGGAATCTTCTTATAGGGGGAGATTTGAACTTCTCACTTGGGACGGCTGAAGTGTGGGGCAGCAGAGCTCGGACGGACCCATTGTCTGATTTTTTCACTCACCAGTTGATCACTCAAAATCTGCTTGATATAGAGCCGACACTCCTTAAACCTACTTGGAGAAATAACAGAACTGGAGATTACAGAGTAGAAAAATGATTAGATCGTTTTCTGGTGTTTGAACTTTTTGTAGATAGGAACTATCTGTTGAGGCAGTGGGTTGGCTCGGGGGGCTCCTCTGATCACTTTCCTATTTTCTTGGAGATGCGGGATGGCCCGTCGAAACCTGTTGGGCCACTGAAGTTTAATAAGATCTGGCTTAATGATGAGACCTTTACTGAACTTATTGGCAACATTTGGGAAAACTACAACCCTGGGATAGGCCTCTCTGCCTCACAACAGTTCTCTGACAATATCAAAAGGATTAAAGGGCCGGTGAAGACTTGGGCTTATGAGAAGAAACATAGGGATGATAGGGATCTCAAGACTATTGAACTAGAGCTGCAAACCATTTATGAGTCTGGAGATGGGGGACTTGGATCACAGGATGAGAAAGCCCATATGGTCTCACTGGAGGGTCAAAGAAATAAACTTTTATTGGAAAAGGAGGAAACTTGGCGTTTGAAGAGCAGGGCACTTTGGCTATCGGCTGGAGATGAGAACACTAAATTCTTTCATGCCTATGCAAAGGGAAGAAAGGCGGCCAACACCATTTGGAGTCTGGAAGACAACTTGGGGAATTCCCAGACGTCTTTTGATAGTATGGCTGGGGTTGGGGTTAATCATTTCAAAACACTCTTTAAAGCTCCCACTCGGGCTAACATTTTGGAGGTGGTCAGGATGGCTGAGATGTTTCCTCGCTTTGTGGAAGAGGCTGACAATCTTACTCTGATGGCTACTGTTACTGAAACTGAATTGAAGGGGGTTTTACAGAGCTTTCAAAAAGACAAAAGCCCGGGACCGGATGGATGGACGGTGGAATTTATTCTTGCACTCTTTGATATTATTGGAAATGATCTTCTGCAAATGGTTGATGATACTCGGCGATCAGGATATATTCCTGCTGCCATGAATTCCACTTTTATTGCCCTTATTCCAAAAACTGATAACTCTTCTTCCTTATGTGACTTCAGACCCATCTCTTTGTGCAACTGTGTATATAAAGTGGTGTCAAAGATCATTGCTGGGCGGCTAAAGGGTATTTTGTCCACTCATATTTCGGAGGAACAATTTGGATTTTTGGAAGGACGACAAATCCATGAGGCTATTGGGGTAGCGCAGGAAGGCATACATAGTATGAAAGCTCGGAAAATTAAAGGAGCCATTATCAAGATTGATTTGTCAAAGGCATATGATAAGGTGAGTTGGTTATATATACATTTACTCCTTACTCACCTGGGTTTTGCTGTGGATTTTATCAGGTGGATTATGAGTTGTATTACTACAGTATCCTTTGCGGTACTCATCAATGGTGCTGCTTCTCCCTTTTTTCGGGCTGAGAGGGGCCTTCGACAGGGATTCCCTTTGTCTCCTTTACTGTTCCTGCTGGTCGCTGAGGGGCTTAGTAAAGCATTGAAAAATGCATGCAGGGAGGGTACTCTGCATGGTATCCAAGTGGCGCCTGATTTTATTATCACACATCTGCTGTTTGTGGATGATATCCTTATCTTTTGCACTGGATCGTCTAGGGACTTGGAAACACTACGGGACATTTTACAACTTTTCTCTACTGCCACGGGAATGGAGATCAATGAACGGAAATCTACACTAACAACCCACTTGCTCAGGGATTCTGAGATTGTGGCCTTAGGAAGGATCTTTCCATTTACTTCCTTACCACTTGATGATGGCTTCTGTTATCTTGGGTTTCATTTAAAACCGAATGCCTATACTAAACAGGACTGGCAATGGCTTATTGAAAAAATACACAAGAGGCTGAAGGTCTGGAGCCACAGGTGCCTCTCGCGGGCAGGCCGTCTGGTTCTGGTGAAATCGGTTTTGGAGGCCATTCCGGTCTATTGGATGTCCCTCACATGGATCCCTAAAGGCATACTGGAGAAAGCACGTCAGTTATGCTTCCATTTTTTATGGAGCGGTAAAGGGGACCATGTATCCCCCTGGGTACGCTGGCAGAAGATCGCCATCCCAAAAGCATTAGGGGGATGGGGTCTTAAGAATATTCATCTTTTCGCCAGGGCTTTGGCTGCAAAAGGAGTGTGGAGACTGTTAAAAACGGAGAACCTCTGGACTAAAGTTGTTTTTCAGAAGTATATTGCCCCTGCTACTATTTTGGAATGGGTACGGACGGTGGATAAGTCATATCTGGGATGCTCCATCATTTGGAAAGCTATCATTAATTCATTCCCGGTGATAGGAGATTTGCTTGCGTGGAATGTGGGAAATGGGCAGACACTCTGTGTAGGGGAGGATCCATGGTTTGGTAGTGTTGGACAACATATTTTAAATGCAAATCTGATATCTACTCTACGGGACTTGGGTATAACACTACTCTCTCATTTGGCTGCCCCAAATTATCATCCGTGGACACAGTCATGGGTGGAAGTGGATTCACTGGCACTTTCTGAAGCCGAGCGGGTTGATTTGAGGGCTTATCTTGGGGCCTTAACTCGATCATATATACATATTCGGGACAGGGACGATTACTTGGTATGGGAAGGCGCCCCTACTGGCTTGTACACACCTAAAGAGGGATACATCAGCCTGAGTCTTTTCCAGAATCCTCGTGAACTGGTAGGGTGGTGGAAAAATATTTGGAAGATACACTGTCCACTGAAACATCGCCTTTTTATGTGGAATGTCCTCGAAAACACGGTTCCTACCTGGGATATTTTACAGAGGAAGAATCGGGTTGGGCCGGGCTGGTGCATCTTGTGCAAAGCCAGCGATGAAACCTACTGCCATTTATTCCTTCAGTGTCCCTTTACAGTGCAAGTCTGGGCGGAAGTTTCCAGAATTGTACGTGTTTCACTGGACTGGGCAGGGCTTACTGTTCTGGAGGCCTGGACTCGATGGGTTTCGGAACCTACTGGAAAATCTTTCTTAAACCTTCCATTATTGGTTGCGTGGGGCATTTGGATGGCCCAGAATAAGATGATATTCAATGAGAAACTATGCACTCCAGCGGTTACTGCTGTTCAGATCTGTGGTTTCCGAGAGGCTTTCCCTCATCACATCGTTGTGGCAAAACAGCGAGCGGTCCTTCCCTTGGACATTGATGTGACGATGCCCTGGGGATTTTATGACGGTTCTGCTTTGGGATTAAAATGTGGGGGAGGGGCTCTACTACATCTCACTTCAAACCATTCTTTCAACCTTTCGTGGGGACTGGGGGAGGGGGGAAATAATTTTGCTGAAATTATGAGCTTAAAACTTCTCCTCATTTTTGCATAGGAAAAAGGATGTCTTGGGATTAATGTATACGGTGATTCTATGAATGCAACAAATTGGACCAATGGCACACAACTTTGCAGGGATATACGGCTTGATAATATTCTTCAGGACATCCTTCTACTGAAATTTTCATTTTTACATTTTTCATGCAGACATGTATATAGGGAGAACAACAAGGAGGCGGACGAGGCTTCTAAGGTTGGCAGGGACTTGGCAGTGGGGTTGTGGAAAGTGAAGGAAGACAACAATGGAACACTCTATGAGTACTATCATAGACCTTTTATGGATGACAGTTTGGGTTTTGGAACGGTTCTGTCACATACTTAGGGCTGGTTTCTTTTTGGTTTATGAACAGTCAAGGAATAGATGGCAGGGAAATTTTTGTTAATACAAAAATGCTACAGTCATTTTAGTGGATACTTGCAAGAGACTCGGGGAGTCCTCTTGGTTTTTTATTTTGGCTATGCTTTATATAAACTTGATCTCAACCTCATGGAGGTAGTTTTTATGAACCGATAGTTTGGTAGTAAACGAACAACTATGATATTATGACTAGTTTTTTTTTATGTTTCCTTTAGAGGACATTTTGATGTTTCTATTACATCACTGTGAACTTATTGCTCCTTAAGTGGACAATCGTATGCTTATTATGCATATTCAGAATGTAATTTTCTTCACCTGTTGAAATAAAATTACGCTTTTTTCCTTGGAAAAAAAAACAGTAGTGTGAAAATGGATATCAAAATTCCTACCAAAGTTGTGTTTGATGAAGAAATGTATTATGAGCCTCTACAACTAGAACTCAAAATATTTAAAATAGTTATTACATTGTGGATAATATATCATAAAATGAAAGCTTAGAAATGATCCATGGTATGTCAAGGTGGGAAAGTACTTAAATAGCTTTTTTGGAAAAACATGCATCAAAAGTTGTCATTTTACAAACATTTGGTTCCATTTGTATTTTGAAATGTTTGTGGGATTCTACTCCTATTAAACAACAAGTTCAAATCCTCAATGGTGGTCCTTTTTGTATCATCACTACTATCATCAGTGAATTTGTTGGAAATATAGTTGATAAAAAGAAATAAAAGCAATGAATGTTTTTTTTATCTCATATGTATGTATGCACACACACACAAAAAAAACACAAAACCTATTCTATATATATGTATGCATGCATGCATGCATATACATACAAACATGCATAAATACATACATAAATACATACATGCATTCTAAGATATGTTTCAAAGCATATATCACCGAGAGGTCAAGGGTCCGAGTCCAATAGAGTTCATTTGGGTTAGGAGGAGTTGGTGGATTATTCAAAGGAAGTGGAAGAGGAGCTTCTCAAGTTTGTTTTCAAGTCTATAAATGAGCTCACTGACTGGGGCATTAGTTATAGGGAAGGGATTTGATTTTGATGAGGAAAAATCCATAGCTTCATCATTAATCCTTAGTCACACCCAACCTAAATGTGACAAGGGGGGGGGATCCGAGGATTCATTTTGTGCCCAAACTTTAGGAATCTTAAATATTGCAGTGACAAGGATTTATAAAGAAAAGGTTGTATCAAGGTTTAACTCTCATGTAGGTACCAAGGTATGAGGACAAGCCTTGAATTGACCAATGAAAATATCAAGTTCTATTATTAAAGGAGTTATAAGGGAGTTATGAAGGAATTGGTATTGGAGTTTCAATAGTTAATGCTCAACCAAACGAGGGCATCTAGGTCCCATTTCTACAATTAGAGGCTAAGGAGAATAGCATCATTTGGAAAACTAAAGATGGTAGGTCTCAAGTCATTTTTACATATCTAGGACCCGAGAAAAACAACAAGGAAGGGCCCCGTAAATGGGATAGTTTTTTTTAAAGTAAAAGCAAGACCCTTCTATTAACAAAGCAAAATAGTATGTACAACATTTTCCATGGTTAACCAACTTCCATTAGGCTAGGTTAAACCATAACAGAGAGACATACCAACCATAATTTTGGCAGCCTATCAAGCAAGCAAAGACCCTGATCTTTCCCCTAAAGGGAAACCAGGCTATACCATAGTTGTTCAACATTAACAAAGATAACAAGCTTAACCAAACAAAAACGTTCAGACCTGCCCTTAGACAGGGAAACCAGGTACTGGTCATATGGTTTTATGATGACAAAATTGACAACAAATAGTAACAAGTCACAGAAAGTTATGGAAGCCGTGGTTGTTGCAGAAGCTATAGAAGATGTGAAAGCTACAAAACAAGTTGCGGAAAGTTGTGGAAACTAAAGAACAAGTTGCAAAATCTACGGAACAAGTTGTGGAAAGCTACGAAAGTTATAGTAGTTGTGGAAGCTACAGAACAAGTTGCAGAACATTGAGGAAATTGAAGAACAAGTTGCAGCAATTTGTAGAGACTAAAGAATAGGCTACATAAGTTGTAGAATAAGTTGCAGAAAGTTGTGGATTGGAGGTCGGGCATTAAATATTCCAAAATCATCACTCCATTGCCAAAGAAAAAACGCATGTGGAGGAAATCACTGGTATCCTTTGCTCTCCTTAGCAGCTGTTAACACCAAAAAATGACCATAGGCTATATTCACCCTATCCCTATGTGTAAAACCCTAAAAAAATTAAAAAATAAAGTCAAAAACCCAAAATTCATATTGTCCTAAGTATAAAAGCCTATCTAGGACAAGCACCCTAAAAAGAAGGAACCTCCACCAAAATAGGGTCTTCCCCCCAAAATAGGGAATTCCACCAAATATGGAGGTTTCCCGCAAAAACAAAATTCCCGCCCACATTCAAACCTTACCGGCGGTGAAAACCAAAACCACCATGGTTTGGGGTTATCAAAAAAACCCTAAACCATAGTTATAAATGTAAATTTTTCTACCCTCAAAAACACATTCGAACCATTTTTTCATTGGTATTCCTTGCTCAATAGATTCCTCTCCTCACTCCCTCCCGCATGAAAGCTGAACCCCTTCGTGTTCCTTTCACCCTCATCTGGTTGAGATCTAGCTTGTCCATTCCTTGTGGTGGATCGGCGGAGGAGGATAGCTTCAGGCGGATGAGCGGGCTCACATGCCCTTACAGGTACCATTGTAACCTTATGCTTTGTGGAAAATTTAATAAATTTTTGCATGTGTAATTCCATAAATGCGTGAAATATATGTGGTTTGAGTTATATGTGTGTTTTTTTACTGGAGTAAACTACGATAGATAGTTGTTTTTTTACTGTTTTACGGAAGTCAATTTATATTATTTTCGATTGTTACCTCACTCTGGTCTTAGGTTTATGTTAGCTTATATTATTTTCCAAAAGGAAAATATCTATCATTCTAAATAAAGAATGACCATGAAATGTCCACAAGGGACTTACATTATCAAAGATCTCAAAATTTACATCATTACAGTTTATGAGTTTGAGCCTTGTAACCTTTACAACTTCATTTACACAGATAACTATTGCCTTCTTCCTCGTCATAGGCTTTCATTTACAAATTATGTTAGCTTATATTATATATGTGCATAGTTTTCTATATTTCACCTATTTTCACTTCGGATTCTTACAGCACACTCCACACACAGAGCCACAGGAGCCATAGTTTCCAGGCTCTCTTCCTTGGCTTCAACAAGCTAGTAGATCCCCCTTTTATGCCTGTTGGTGTGTGAAAGCAGCACCAACAGAACTGGCGACCATACTAGGGAGAGCCCTAAAAATCCTTGGTGATTTTTTGTTGAGTTTTTAGTAGTTTTTACCATAGATTTTGAAAGTGTTAGATCTCCTTAAACATTTGGTTTTGTGTGTTGTTGACCCTGCAGTTAACCCCTGGCTAGCCAAACTAGCATAAACCAACCCTTAATACCCCCCCTTCAACATTTCTTTGAGTTTAGTTTTCATTTTGTATTTTCCAGTTTTCGGAATGCTACTTTTTGCCCGATAAGAGCATCCTAGAGCGCACCTGTTGTTCAGTTAAGAGCGCCCCAGAGCACCCCTGTTTCTCATTTAAGTGCATCTCAGAGCACACTTTTTCTCCTGGTAAGTGCATCCCAGAGCACACTTTTTCCCCTGTTAAGTGCATCCCAGAGCACCGTTTTTTCCCTGTTAAGTGCATCCCAGAGCACACTTTTTTCCCTATTAAGTGCATTCCAGAGCGCACTTATTCCCCTGTTAAGTGAATCCTAGAGCACTCGTTTTGCTCTGTTAAGTGCATCCCAGAGCGCTCAATTTGCTCAGTTAAGAGCGCTCCACCCCTAAACACCATGTTTTGGACTGTGGCTCTGAACACCCCTACCCTTGGACTATCCCAACCCGCTGTTGGTTCCCTAGCATTGACTGTTTGAGTTGCATGATTAATTGATTATAGCATACTATTCACTTTCTTGAGTGATTTTGGCATGATCAATACCTATACTTATTTCTTAGCAATTTATTTTAGTTTCCAAGAAGAAAATGTTAGTTTAGCTTCATTTATGTTATTAGCTTCATTTATTTCTTGCTCATCTAGTGTAGCCAGACACGCCACTTGTGCACCCACTCACACCCTAAAATATCAAGTGAGACTAAAATTTGTTAACTAAACACACAACAAACCCCACTTGGGGACTAAAAAAAATCTTCTGGCTAGGTAGGGCACTGGGGGTAGGCATCCAAATAACCCTCCTTTGCCACTTTACATCTGAAACTTAGCAGTTGACCATTAGGGAACCAAAATCCCCTATTACTTGTTGGCACGGTTAAAAACTGATTTGTTGGAAAAGGCCTCTCCCTTAGGAGGGAAAGTCATGAGACTGGCTCCGGAAGACTACGTGGACTGCCGCTCTCCATTTAGTTCTGAAGGACACCTACTAGTAGTCCTCGCTGCACTGCCAGGCCTCCATACCAGGGGTGTAGCGACCAAAGGACTGAAATGGCGAATTATTTTTTTTCTGGACGTGCCATGAACGGGGTAGCCTAGTTTCCATTCTCCTAGGGCTCTTATACCCAAGATCCCTCTCGGTAGAGGGATATCCGTTGTCCACTTAGTTCTCCATTTTGTATTCTCTGACTGTGGATTTCATCACCCTGCAGGGGATACGATTTGTGTGGGCTTCCAGATCTTCTAGTTAGGTGTTTGCATGCTCCGATACCCCCCAGGTTAGTGAGTCTTTTTACTTTTAGGTAGTGTTTCTTGTTGGCATTCTGGCCGCTCCTTGCTACTTGCCTGCTGTGACATGCGATCGCAGTAGAGTTTTAGAGTTTGTTGTTGGCCCGAGTGCCACTTTGTTGAGAGATCTCCTTCTGCACACACGACTGTAGTTGGATTTTTGAGCATTTATGTTTTCCTGTACGTGCAACACTTGTCACCATTGATCCCCTGAGGCACTCCCGTAGGTTGCAGGGGAAGTCCCCTCAACACGGTCCTTTAAACCCCACTCGTCACGCTCCATTGAGATGCACATTGTTGTCGTCATATCTCCATCCCGACGCACCTTATTTCACATATGATTCAGAGGCAGATTCACCCGTACACACACCTTCCTCTAGCCCCATGGCCAACACGATACCCAACCCGTTCTACGGAGGGTTCGTTGGTGGTGGACATGCTAGTGGCATCCCAGGTGCCACCACTATAGGACCCTCCATTCCCACTACCATGGAACCCTCCATTCCCACTACTTCGGGACCCCCCATTCCCAATGCCATGGGACCCACCTCGGGCACTACCTTACACTCAGCCACTGAATCCATACCCAAAGGTAGCGGTCCCGCCCCAACAACCACACCCCCCTAGTCACCTTTGGGGGCACCACTACTTCTTTTCAGATCCCTCCCCACCATATAGGTAGTTCTTCAATTCCCATCGCAACCAACACTCACATACCCACCTTCGGCGGCGGTGGCCCCACGATAACCATGTAGGATGGCCCATCCATGCCACATCCTCCTACAAGTTTTCCATTCATGGCCAGCCTCAACATCCATGACCTGGCTAGATTGACCAACGACCCCATCAGACATGATCCCACATGGCCCCCCACGCCTACCAAGCTCTCGTCGGACATACCCAAGTTCGAAGGGAAGGGAGGGGAAGACACCCAAAACCATATAATGTCCTTCCACTTATGGTGTTCCTCTAACTCCATAGTGGATGAATCTATTCGCCTACGGTTATTACAATGAACCTTCACTGGCGCTGCAGCCAAGAGGTACATTGAAAAACCACATGGGACCCATTTCACATTCACGTCCCTCGCTTCGACTTTCCTGCAGTTCTCCTAGTTAGTGGTTCATTACGATGCTAGTGTTGAGATCCTCCTATCTTGCAAACAAAACACGAGCACCCATATCACAGACCATATCCATGAATGGTGCAAACGACACAGTTTGTGTAAGATTAAATTGGACTACCGCATCTTTTTAGATTGGTTCCTGAAATCTCTTATACCAGCCATCGCTAAGGATGTGGCATTTGAACGACCACAGTCTGAGGAAGACGCTATCCTTAAATCCCAACAAATTGACCTCATATACGCCCAATCGAGATACCTATACACTATATTACCCGATGCCCCACGCGATGATACTTCTCGGAAAGATACCTCGGGGGAATCCCACGCGACAGACGACATCATCGGCCATGTTGCGTCCACAGATAAACCATCCACACATATCGACTATTTGCGCACAACAACCCAATCCAGAGAAACATCTTCATATTCCCTTCCGGCTCACAGTGCCCAATCATATGGGACCACATATGCAACGCCAAGTTATGGTCAGAACCATCGGGCGTACCTCGCTCCCCCAACCCCACCAGCTTACTACCATCTGCCGCCTGCCCCCACTCCCTTACAACCTTAGGCTCCCCCAAACTATTATCCACCGCAGGCACCACCTACTCCCGCTCAACTGCAAGCTCCCACTGCACCCCAACGACAGGTTTATGCTTAGCAGAACCAACAACCAAATCAACTTGCCCCTAATAACCAATAAGTCCAACAAGATAGAAGATGTGGACACAATCACAAAAACAATCAATGCCAAGGGAGGGGTGGACCTCCCCTAACCCCCTGGTTAATAATGGCCCCAATACCACGAACCAAGACCCCAATCAAATTCCTCGACAAGGTAAGAACCCAAAGTTACGAACCAATCATCCATGCTCCTTTTGTAACATGTACGGACACTACACTCACCATTGCCCTTATTTAACGGCAACATGCCACCTTTGGGATGAGGCTAACCACCGCACCGCTACTGCCACCCCTCAGGCACAACCTCAATCACCCCAGACGACACAACCTCCTATGGTGTTGCAAAACCCTTTACCCACACAAGGGGTCATTACGGCACAACCTATGACAGTACACAACCCCCTACCCATGCAAGGGGTCCCCACCACACAACCCTCGGCTACCTATGACACATCAACAAGTCAAGCCTCTGAGTTTGGAGTCCATCACCTTCTAATGATGTCGTCAACTGATATCAATCTCCAGACTCGACATAACCAATATGGTGCGGTTATGGATACCATACCAACTGATAAGGCGACCATGTCAACCCTCGTCGACCAGTCATTACGCCTTCCACCACCGCCGAACGAAGGAGCTCTCAAAGCCCCCAAGTTCTCACTGCATCGCATTACTAATAACCCCAACGTTCACACCGCCCCCAATTATAACATTGTGGACGACTTGGCCCAGTCCCCTGCTGCCATGTTAGGCCTAGAAGTTCTAAAGAACTTCCCAGAACAATGTAAAGCATTGTTATCTGCACTCAGTGCCATTGACCTTTCGGATTCAAGACTAATGGGATTTGACTTAGATTGATCAGAACCCCGCATGCCTTCGTCTCTTGCATTTCAGATATCAGTGATGATCTGAAACTTGGTTATACATCGATGCATTGTTGATGAGGGCGCCTCAACATGTGTCATGTCCACATTCGTGTGGCGAAAACTAGGCTCCCCTCCTTTGCAAACATCAACAACGGCTCTTTGATATTATGATGGCTGCGCGGACCAACCCCAAGTCTTGCTTGCCAATGTCCCTTTCTAACTAGCCGACAAAACTATCTTAATTGACATAGAAGTCGTAAACGCTCAACTCGATTATAACCTCCTATGAGGACGTAGCTACATGTATGCGATGAAGGTCGTTGCCTCATCTGTATTTCAGCTCATGATATCCCCCCATGAGGGACGGGTCATTAAACTTGACTAACTCACTTATTACAACCCGAATGCCCCCACGACACCAAAAAATGTCCGCCCCATGGTCGAAAAGTATACACTCTATGCGCCTACTTCGTTAATCTCCACCATAGGTCCAGGTCTCTACTCTAAGGCCCCGATGAATTCCACATTTGTTTAATTAACTCCTCCCCCGCTAGCTACCAAGATATCGGATTTGTGCACTATTTCATTAGTCCAACCAGCTCCTGCAACACAACTTGTAGCCCAAGCGGTACCTCCGCCGCAACACCAAAGGCCACCTCTACCTCAACCGCCAACAATACCTAATCACGTGGTAGCAACCCCAATCCACACAATCCCTTTCTTGTTTCCCCCATCAGGAGTCGTAAGCATACTAGTCATGGCAACGTTGAACCTCCTAGGATTGACATTAGGGCTCCCTGTCTGGCCACCTATCCGCATCCAATCTGGCCCCAACCCCCCAGGTTGTTCTTCAACCGGTTCAACCAATTAACACCACCAATCACCCTCCCCCTGGCATGTTAACAACAACCCCCCATAACCTTGCTCCCCAACATCCCAAAAGAGATGGGGGCAGAGCTACGAAAACCGACACCCTGACAACTAGGAACAAAGCTATGAACCCCCCTCCACAAGCACGCGCACTCACAAAATGTGATTTATGCGATGCATTGGGTCATGCTACTCATAATTTCCACACATGCCCGACCTTCACGCCCATATGGATTCATTGGACGATAACAAAGACATTCCCGTCATTCAATTATCACCCCCCACAAGTACGTAACAAATCGTTGCGCACCAATCACTCTTGCACAGTGTGTGGCATCTATGGCCATTATTCCCATCACTGTCCCGAGTTACCAGAATATCAATTAGTGCTCCATGAGCTATGTCAACCATCCTTAGAATCGTGGATCACTATTATCGAGGAAATCCACCCCCCAAAATCCTCGTCAGCTGAGGTAAACACCATTTATACTATTTCAACCGTCGAAACCACACTCACATCGTCACCTTCAATTTATCCCTCCAACCTATCTGTTATAGCTTTTCAAATCAACGAGGAAATCACATGTCCACGCCATGGGGGCAGGCCCAAAAAATTGCTTACTCATCATCATCGTCATTCTCGTTGGAGATATCGGGGACATCCACCCCGCAAGGGTAATCCCCCATCATCATCTCATCAATTTAGTTTGCCACCATGGCCAATAGCCTCATGGTATACCCCCCTCCCATCATTTGGTTGACGCATTGTTTATCCCTCTTTGAGACAACATCCGCACCACATTGACACCTCTAGGATAGGGGGAATAATTGATTACCTCGACCCTGGTATAGGGGGCATGCTCAATCATTTTCACCCTTCCCCATAACATCTATCTCAGTATTGCAATGATCCCATCACTCAACCCAACACATATGTGATCCATAATCACAAACCCCATGCCCATAGCATGGGGACAGGCCATTAACCCTACTCATTTTTTCACATGAGTGATCTTGACCATTTTTGATGTCACACATCACTTGTATATTTGGTTTGATTTCCATGCACACATTTTATGCTTTGGTATTGTTTCCATTTGTACAGGTCCAAGTCGCATTGAGCTCCACTTGTTTCAGTCGACAACAAATCTCCACGGGTATGATTCCTCGCTTGGCATATAGGACATCCTTTCCCTTTGAAAAGTTGATGCATTGCCGTGGTCTTCCCCCTTACACCTGTATGAGCCCACTCCCTGCCTGAGTAGGTGGCCCCACCTAGCCACCCTTTCATTTGCCCCTACTTGGCAGTAGAGCCTCCCTCCACATGGGTGACCATTCTTAGAACCCTTTGAATTTGGCACGCATGATGTTCAATTCCCTCTTAGGATCGAGAGCCCCCGTAGTCTGACATATTGAGTTGAAGCTGCATACATTTCCTCATTTCAACACTCATTGGCCCTTCCCTAGGATCCCATTGTGGAGTTTTTGTTAAGCCCTTCTCTGACTCCTTAAAGAATGAAAAGATCACCAAGCAATAGTGCTTCCTTTCATGCTCGTTAAAGTATCCAAAAGGGAGTCTATTCGGTATAAGTTTACCCCTTTTCCGGACCGAACAAACTAATTACGAAAAAGGAATACTCTAGTCTCTTTGACTAGAGGAGTTCTCCACCACATAGTTTTATGCTTTTTCGGGGTTTGGGGACTCATCTACGAAAAAGAACCTACTCGGAGTCTTCTTATTGCTTTCAGACTCTCTAAAATTGAAAGCGACCATGCGCATTCACCGTCCTGGGATCATACAAATCCACACGAGGGTATCTCTTTACCACTTCAGAGTCTTCTTATTGCTTTCAGACTCCTTAAAATTGAAAGCACCTACAAGCAATTACCGTCCTAGGCTTGAAAAAATACACACGATGGTACCATATTGGGCACACTTCTATCCCTTCTTCGAGCTCAATAAACAATGAAGAAGGCCCAAACGATGCCTCTCGATGCCACGACAGATCTCGTACAACCCCATGTTATGGAAACATTTCTAAGTACAGTCGCCTTTGTTCAGAGTATTTTGCGGTGAGTCACCCATGGAGTCTCTTGATATCATTAATAAATGCCCCCTTCCCCACCAGAGTCTACCCCATTGCATTCAAATATCTTGATCCCCTAGTCTATGATCCCGTCCCCCCGATATTGGTTTCATATGCTGCCCGGTCAGCCCTGCCGTCATAATATGAACAAAGGAAGTTTGAGTCCCATCACTGCAAGGCCCTCATTTCCCTCCACAGTGTCTCAGTCTCAAGTTAAGTGCTATCACATCTCGGTTGTATACCTCGCGCTCCTATCAAGGAAGCCTCATTTCCTTGGTAGTTGTAGGTCTCCCTCTGTCGACACTAGCACATCTATTCCAGAGGATGACCTAGAGGTCACTGTATCTTGGCCTCACCACCATCGGTGGTGAGTTCCTATGGATCATCTACGAGGAGCCCTTAGTGCCTCGTCAGTTGATTGCTTCTCACGTGCTCAACTCCAACTCCCTAATCGCACCATTGAGATTCGTACAGGGTATTGGCCCCGTCAGTTATTGGTCGAAGACCCCGGATGTCACCTGACTCTAGCACATTGGTGAGTCTATGTGGAATCCCCAAGTTGTATGTTCCTGCAGATATCCGGGTTGCGTTGGCGACGGTGTTCGGAATCCCTCGAGTGATATGCTTCCTAGAGTACCCAGTTCAGATGCAGCCAGTGTAACTATGAGATTCTGACTCTCAGTCATTGAGTACATATAGTTGTTGGACCCCTTCAGATCCAGCAGTGCATCAATTGTTATGGTACCACATTCAGTATGGATGCCATTGTTTCCGATTTCAGCTCTTTAGACCAGTCATGGTTGGACCATGAGTATATCCCAGATTTGTGTCCCCTCTAGACCTTTATGATGTACACAATAGTTCTCTATTTATTGTTCAGGTCCCATTTGGGCCTCATTATTATTTGTATATCTTGATATGAGCATGGGTATGCCCGCCTCTTCCATGTACATTGGAGATTATATGTGATTCATTCCTTATGAGTGTTTTATTTGCAGGGCATCGTCTGCATCGTTCCGCTAGAGTATATGTTCTCCTTCAAAGCAACCACCACCACACCATCACTTTGAGGGTATTATGGTGTCTATTGGTCATACGATTAGATCCTAACCTCACACATCAGGGGGCAATATGTTAACATCAAAAAATGACCATAGGCTATATTCACCCTATCCCTATGTGTAAAACCCTCAAAAAATTAAAAATAAAGTCAAAAACCCAAAAGCATATTGTCCTAAGTATAAAAACCTATCTAGGACAAGCCCCCTAAAAAGAAGGAACCTCCACCAAAATAGGCTCTTCCCCCAAAAATAGGGGAAGTCCACCAAATATGGAGGTTTCCCACAAAAAACAAAATTCCCGCCGACATTCAAACCTTACCGGCGGTGAAAACCAAAACCACCATGGTTTAGGGTTATCAAAAAAACCCTAAACCATAGTTATCAATGTAAATTTTTCTACCCTCAAAAACACATTCGAACCATTTTTCATTGGTATTCCTTGCTCAAGAGATTCCTCTCCTCACTCCCACCCTCGTGAAAGTTGAACCTCTTCGTGTTCCTTTCACCCTCATCCGGTTGAGATCTAGCCTTCCCATTCCTTGTGGTGGCTCGACAGAGAAGGATAGCTTCAGGCGGACGAGCGGGCTCGCATGCCCTTACAGGTACCATTTTAACCTTATGCTTTGTGGAAAATTTAATAAATTTTTGCATGTGTAATTCCATAAATGCGTGAAATATATGTGGTTTGAGTTATATGTGTTTTTTGTACTGGAGTAAACTACGGTAGATAATTATTATTTTTTACTGTTTTACGGAAGTAAATTTAAATTATTTTTATTTTTACCTCACTCTTATCTTAGGTTTATGTTAGATTATATTATATATGTGCATAGTTTTCTATATTTCACCTATTTTCACTTCGTTTTTTTTTTTCTTTCTGCACACTCCACACACAGAGCCACAAGAGCCATAGTTTCCAGGCTCTCTACCTTGGCTTCAACAAGCAGGTAGATCCCCCTTTTCTGTTTGTTGGTGTGTGAAAGCACCACCAACAGCAACTCCTCTATCAATGTCATGTTATCCTTCACCTCACATGAAGCAAGTCGAGAGCCACATGCCTTGGCCTAATCGCTTCCACCTAGATACGTCGGCGAGCCATGTGTTCTGCATATTTATGGCCTCATAACTATAAGTTTGGGGCATCAAGATTTGCACCTGCATCCGAGAGATTGAGGTCTCTAGATGCTATATCTACACATGATTTTCTTAGACAATCCTTTGTTAGAGTAGCGAACTCATGTTCCTAGAGAGCTTCTTTTTTACTTACACCTTCATTTGCTAGAAAGTAAACTAATTTGTTGGCTTGGCATCTCACATTAATAACAATTAGAGCCTCAATATGGGTAAGAAGAATGGCAAGCCATTAGATTCTACTTTCCAGGTACGAGTTACTAGATAGAAGTTTGTTGGACATTCCATTGTGGATCCAAGAGGTCATTTTAATAATAACCTAGGAATCACCTTCCACAATGAGTTTAGAGTACCGTGCTCTTATTTCTATTTTCAGGCCTTGGATAAGACCATCAACTTCTGTCACATTGTTGCTTTCCCTTCCTATATACTCCATGTAGATGCACAATATGTTTCCTTGTTCGTCCCGAAAGGCTCCCCGTAGACTAGCAGGTCTTAGGTTGCATTTGGATGCTTCATTAAAATTAAGTTTGGCAAATCCTCTTTGGGGGGGATCTAAGTGGAAAGGTTGGGGGGAGCAGGACAATGATTTGGGGGGAGCTTTGGCATTTTATAGGAGAAAGTTGCTAGGCATCGATAATATTATGTTCTTATGGGATTAGCTGGTAATCTCGGTATGTCCAAGGTGTTATTTGGAGAGTTTCATGAAGATGAGTCTTCATTATATCATAGACAACATGAATGCTTCTGCTTTGATAACAAAAGATATCCATGTTTATCTCCTTGCATATCTCCCACACTAGAAGGCCTAGGAGGAACTTCCAAAGCTGATTGAGGATGGAGTTTTTGAAGGGGTCGATTGTCCAACTGGATATGGTTTGAGTTGGATTTCCTATTTCCCAACCAATTTGTCTAAAGAGGGTGACACCTTTATCCCATTTTTCAAACAAAAACAAACAATTGTCAAGTAATTGATTTACGGTTTCTTGATTGTTGTTGCTGAGAGGACAATAGGAGGGGTCTTCAAATCCCCTCATAAGCAAATTGTCCTAGGTGAGAATGTGCTTCTTGACTACTAGCCAGTGGAAGATGGAAACTTTGGGCCATGTGCCGGAATTCCAAATCTTTTTCTAGACTGGGTCTTTGGGAATATGTTTCTAATTGGTCTCCATAGCATATGCCTCCTTGACAATGATCCGTCCTCTTGGGATATATCCCCATCACAGATTGTCGTTACATTCTTAAATTTTGATCAATTTATCTTAAAGATGTTCCCACAGCCTTGAGGTGTCCTCCTGATTTCCTCTGATCAACCAATATTGCGAGGGTGTCCAATGCTGATGATCATATTTCCCATTATTGATCCAATAGTGTTGGAAATAAGCCATACCATTTTGATGGAGTTGTTGAGTGAGAGGAAGATGGTGCAATTCTAAGAGGTCATGTAGTTGCTTCCAGGAATCATTCCAAAAGGAAGTAGACCTTCCATCTCTTATTCACGGAAACTGTGTTGTTGGATAACAAATTTGTTTTGGGAGGCCAATCTCCAAATCAACGAACTTGGAAAATCATCCAAGAAGTGAATGGGATTTTGTTTCTCTGATTGAGGAGCATACTTTCCCCATTACCAATGACTCCTCTAAGTGGTTGGTCCATCTCCACCATATTTTGGTGCCAAGAACCTTGCTCATAAATTTCGTGTCTCTCATCCCCAATACCCTATCCATCTTTGGATTACATATACTTCCCCACTTGACAAGAGCCCATTTCCGGTGGGTTTCTCTGTCACCCCAAAGGAAGGTTCTTTGAATATCATGGATATTTTTGAGAATATATTTGGGGGTATCCATGGCAGAGAAGAGGTATAACGACATGTATTTAAGGACATATTTAACAAGGATCAAGCGGCTGGCAAGATTGAGAGGTCATAGAGTCCAATGGGTAAGTTTGCTCGAGAGCTTGGCTAAGAGATATTCCTAGTTTGAACACCTTAGGAATGATTCCGAGAGAGGAACCCCAAGGTATTTGGATGGAAGGGAGCTTCCCTGGAAATTTAGAATGAGGGAGATATTTCTTTGAGTGATGGTTAGAGTATTTATTTTTTATTTTTGGGATTTGTCATGATTTATCATGGTTCCTAAAGTGTCCATGAAAAGATGAAGGGCACATTTGAAAGCCCTGGCCTCTTTAACTGAGGAGTGACCCATGAGTAAAGTGTCATTCAAAAATTGTTGATGGGTACGAGCATTGTCCTAGGGTGAAATGCAAGGCGGTCTCGACTTGCAGTCAAAGACTTGATAGTTCATCCTAGACCTTCTTCCATTAGAATAAAGAGAAAAGGTAAGAGAGGATCTCCGTGCCTTATGCTTCGAGAGGCTCTAAAATTCTTTGAATTGGTGTTATTCACCAAGATAGAAAAAAGGTTTAGGCTATCAAGGAGATGATCCAATTGGTCCATTCCTCACTAAAGCCAAAGGAAAGGAGTATTTTCCGTAAAAAATCCCAACTATGGTTGTCAAAGGCTTTTGACATGTCAAGTTTGATTAACATACCTCATTTCCTAGTAACCTATAGGGAATCAATGAATTCATGAGCCATGATGATTGTTAGAAAAACAGGATCGTAGAGCAATAACAATAAACAAGATGCAAATACAAATTACACCAAACACATTACGTACACACTGAAATTGCCAGTCCTTATTATTATACCATCCAACAAATGAAGGGATACAACTTGCAGCACATCTGCTGCACTTCCTATTCACTATCTCACCGTCTCTCTTACATGATCTCAGAGATATTTACCATGCATAATACCTAATACATCAACCCTAGCCGTATTACAATGTCTTTCTTATAAAGGAGAATACCATGGGAAAATACCACGGGTTACCCAAAACCATGGGCCTGTAAAACAACCCCAAAAATTTACTTCAGGGGCTTCACCCCCAAACCTCCCAGCCTGGGGGGATGATCCCCCCTGGAACCTCGTGGGGGGGGCGATGCCCCCCCACACCCCCCCGTTAGGGTGAGTGTACAGTCCACCTGCATATCATATAAAACTGGGGTACAAACACGACTGACTAATAATATCTCTAAATCTGGGAGATTAGGCTCCACAACCAATAGATGATCCCATAAAGGATTTACCCACCTTCGACATATCCAGACTGCTCAAGAGAAATGAGCTATGGGAGAATGGAATTTAGATGGTTTACAAGTGCTTTGGTGATTATTTTGCAAAGAATATTACAAAGGGATAAGGGGCGAAAATTACCATGAGTTTCAACATTGTTCTCCTTGAGGTATTAGCACCATAAAAGTTGCATTGAGATCTGACATCACCCCTTTGGAGATTATGGAGTCTTCAACAATTTCCATACTTTTTACTTAAATGTATCCCAACAATGATGAAAAAGTTCATGGTAAAACCATCGAGACATAGGGATTTCATGTCTGCCATTTGATAAAGCGTTTATTAAATCTCACTCATCTCAAACAATTGCATGAGGCTATCATTTTGGTCATACAGACTAGGGAGGGGATGAACTGGGAAACATTGTTAATGGATTCTACTCTATTGGGGTTGGGTTATGATAGCAGATCCCTGAAATACATTACCGATTCCATTTTGATGTCATCATTATTGTCTAGACAGTGACCTTTCTCATCCCTTAGCAACATGATTTGATTTCTTTGTCTATGTTTGATGGACGATCTGTGAAAAAAAATTGTATTTCTTTCCTCATCTTGTATTCATTTCATAGAAGACTTCTATTTCCATAATATCTCCTCCTGCTTATCTCACTCTTCAATCCATGATTGCAAATTTGCTTCCTCCTTCACAATTTCCTCTATGTATCTTGTGTGAATGATCTCTTGTTGGAGTTGATTCATTCTTTCCTCAAGCAATTTATTTTTGTGGAAGATGTTTCCAAAGGTCTCTTTGTTCATCTTTTTTTATCTACTATTTTAGGATTTTTAATTTTTTATACACTTAAAACATTTTGGCCCCTTTGGCTAGATCTATTTCTTCCCACCATCTTTGCACCATTTCCTTAAATTCGGGATGGGTTAACCAAAAAATTTCAAATCTAAAGGGGCTTTTAATAAGAATACCTATTCTTTGCAATTGTAGATAGATCGACCAGTGCCCCAATCCCACAGAAGGAAGCATGTAAGCAGAGAGGTCTCATCCTACATTGAGGAAGGAGTTAGAAATTAAAAATGTATCCAGTCGGGAGGCTATTGGTGGATCCCTCCATGATTGTTATTCCAAGTAAATGTGACATTCCTTGTAGCCATGTCTACGAGGTTCATCTAATTGATGAACTCCTTGAATCTTGCGTTCTCTGGCTTGAGCCTTCTTCTTGCTCCCTTCTTTTCTTTGAGCGAAGTTATTAGGTTGAAGTCTTCCCCCATAATCAATGCTCCCATACCAAATATTTCAATTTTCCAAGGAATTCATGGAAGATTTGTTTCATGGGTGGGGAACTTGGCCCATATACATTGGTAATTGTCCCTAGAATTGATGAGCCTAGCACCTGAAAGTGAGCAGAAATGGCAAAGGTAGTAGAAAATAAGTGAGATATAGATACCTCATATGGGCTCCATATGATATCCAAACCACCCACCAAACCTTGCACATATGGTCTAATTGAATTCCTTCCTTTAAAGACTCTATGATTATTGTAATGACCCTTTCTAGATGTGGATTGATTATTAGTGCTAACAACTTGTGTGATCTGGTTTAATATTTTTGACAAACACTTGGTGTCATTGACTTGAAACCTTTGTAATAACTCTTGGTTAAGATGGATCTGGTTTTTGTGTTGTGTTTATTAATGGTTTTGGCCGCTATAATTCAGACTATATTTCTTCATGACAGTGATCCATGGAATGTACACACAACAACATACATTTGGTAGTATTTATTGCCAAGAATCAAACCACAAAAATAAATAAGGTAAATGTACTTTAATCAGATGTGATAACATCTCATAAACGAGGTAAACAAATCATATTTAACATTAATTTGTCGACCTGTACATGCCTGTAGGTGATAGTGTCTTCTTGAATAGTGAATGCCTCCTTTGAAGGTCACGATTCTACTCGTATTTGACAGTAGTAACTTACAACTCTTTAGTGTTGAAACATCCCAATATTCGGACCGTAATATCCCCACACTAATATGTTGGCATGTGTTTGAGCTAACTACTATTATACTAGTGATTTGGTTCAAATATTTTGACAAACAATTTATCTCAGCTGTTATGATACAATCCCTGGGGTGTTTCCTCTTACTATTGATATGTACTTATATCAACTGTTGCTATGTTCTAGTGTAATATTGGTTTAATACTTTTATCAAATAGTTCACAGTCACCACAATATTGGGCACATAATTTGGGTATTATTGCTCTCAATATCAAAGTAAGACAAACTTAGCATTTCAAATATTGATCAAACTATTACATCAACATATAAAGTCAACATCTAATCAAATTTACAAGTCTCCTGAGTGGGGAATAATCACCTCCATAAATGTTCATTGATGTAGGTGACAGTGGGTGTTTGTATCCCCCTTTTTCCATTGATACGACCCCCTCTTGTTGTGACAAATTGCTGTAGGTGACATCAGTAGTTTCTGGGACTGTTATGGCTATAATGACTACATATTTGAAATATTTCACCCTTCCAAACAACTCCTAACAATAACAAATAACTGTGAATACTAGTTGGCCGTCCTCAGGTAGGTGTGTCCTCTCTAGAAATGCCTTGGAACTATGTCAAACCCCTTTTCAAAAGGTGAATACGCCCTCTAATAGTCATAATTCACAACATTTAGTGAGCCCTCCTCATATTGTTTATGCCAGCAGTGGAAAACCAGAGATAGAGCAGATTCAACCTAGTTTTTCTTCCAGACCACATGCCCTCCTCCAAAGGGTGGATACACCCTCTAAATAGTAGTGTGCCTCCTTGCACACACACTCTAGCTCATAAATTGGTGCGCCCTCCCTTCCTTAACTGTAGTTATCAATGCATAAGAACATGCCAACTCTTCTAATAGTAATAATTAAACTGAGAGTTGCGACCTCCTAGAGTTATCTCCTTGCTGCACCCTCAACAAACACCCAAATCTCTGATATAGTATCCACAAACTGAAGACAGAATTATTTCTACCTTCGACATTGAATCTCAATGGAAATATCTGAGTGATCTCTCCTCCAAATCAGCTAGGGTGGATTTGTTTCACCATTGAAACCAATGCCCTCTTAGGGTTTTTGTCCCAAGAGCCAAAATCCACAAGAGCTCTCCAAAACCTTTTTAAAAAACGAACTTGTCATGAATGAATGAGAGAATAGGACGATTTGCCCTTTTATTTCCACTTTTATCTTTTTTCGCCATTTTTACCCTTTTCCACCTTTAATTCACAAAAGTGACTTTTTTGCTCTCATTAAATAATATAAATTGACTTTATGAAATATTTCCCCAAAGTCACTTATAATACTGCTTCTTTAATTTAATTAATCAATGTCACTTTTTAATGTTGATTTTTCCCAACTTACATTAAATAATTAATTAATGCCCCTTTTTTTATCGACTACAGCCTACAATAATTAAATAGGATTATGAGTCACCCTCTTAGAGTGATCATTCGAAAAGGGACTTTACAATTATCTATGATATGGTGTTTGTTGAGCATTTTGTTTCTTGTAATATCATGATTGAAGGTTTATCTTGTAGAGAATGTGTTACTTTTGGGGTCCATTGGCACTCATGTTCCATGAGATCAACTTCATTTGGAAAGAGAGGGGGGCAATAGAGAAGATTGTTGTGAGCTGTGCATATTGCCCCGAGTCGATGAGCTTGTTTCCCATCTCCTCTATTTGTTGTTTGTTCCTTTTGCTTCCACGTTTATGCCCTTTATAACATCCTGTGTCGCTAATCATTGTAAGGTCATAATTTTTATTTATTTTTAACTCAACAATATAATAACTGTGACTCAATCTAGGAAGATCTGAGCCTAACTAAACCTTTCCACAGTTTCAATCCGTAAATCTGAATGGTGAAATTTCAACTAATTCGTACTACAATTTATTTATGCCAAGATTACGAAAGCTGGTCTTTATGCTATCTTATCGTATTCCCAAATAAAATTGATAATATAAGAAAATAACATTACTATATGCATAAATAAATTTCCAATAAACAATTATAATGAATAATCAAAGTAACAAAAATAACCACAAAGAACCTGTCCGGATGGTCGATCCCGTAGAAGTCAAAGACGTTGAACTTTTTTCCGATCCAATCCAATCGACCCTTGACGCAATTACCGAAGGGATCCTTGGTTGACCTCCCTACCACATTGGGAGTAGTCTTCTTCCTCCCAGTCCCCCGAGAAAATAGGGGGTCGCAAAGAACATACAAGCCCAAAAACTCAGAAGAGATCTCCCAATCCCCAGAGTAATTCTCAACCAAACTCACATAGATCACACTATTATCAAATTTCTATTACATAATCCATCCAACATTAGGGAGAAAGAGATCCTTTCCTCTTCATTCCTTCCTTCTTAAATAGAAATATTTTTGTTGAAATGTGTTGTCTCATTCAAAATTTATTAATTTATTGTTTTTCTAATATTCATTCTCATGCAACCATGTGTCACCTTCACATGAGGGTGCACATAAGTTCCACAATTTGCTCTTAGTTGTCTCTTTAGTCTAAAATCCAATCCCTAAATCAGTGGGTGCATGTGGAGTTTAACTCAAAATATCTACCAATCTAGATTTGCTCCAAAATCAAATATCTTTTATTGATTTATTTTTTGATATTTATTCCATGCATGTCTCCCTAAATCAGTGGGTGCACATGAAGTCTACCTCAAAATATCCCCCCTTTATATTTGCTCAAATTTAAATAATTTTTCATTTAATTATTCTCAAATTTAACTTTAACATATGCATAATTCAAATATGTGTCTAAATGTTTAGTGTAAGTATGCAAGTAGTTCCATTTCTTATCGTTGTATAGGTACCGCGTCTATGGGTCCTTTCGAAAACTTTCTTGTCCTTGTTTTCGTGTGGGGAGTGCGATGTAGCGATTAGGAATCATTTTTTTTGACTAAAACATTGGGAAGATTTGAATTAAAAAACAGTGGCAAGCCACTGGGTTCATTACATCGAAAGAGAGTTTCTATAACTCAGTGATTCAAAAGACCTAGCAGACTTGCTTCAATATGTAAAAGCTACTTGGAGATAGCTATTTCAGCGAGCCTGTTCGGCTGCGTGTCATTACATCTGTCCGGGACTGGGTGGATTTTTTTTTCCTTTTGGTAACGGTCTGCCATTCGCTACTTTGGTCTTGATCGTGGGTTTCCCGTTGACCTCGTGCTTCTTCAGCATCGGCCATATCCGCCCAGCTTGAGGCTCGTTGGATTGTCTTTGGCGATGTGGGCAGTGGTCTTTCTGCTGGTTCTGTTTCTAGAATAAGTTCTTTGGAGTCAGAGTCGGCTTCCTCTTCCGGGACTGATGCCGGGATCTTCCCTTCAGCTTGCTTCTCCGGAGGTGCATCCTTCCACCAGGTGGGCCTTTGTCTTCGGTGCGATCTTCTTTTTTCGGCTGATTTCTCGCAGTACCGGGCAATATGTCCTGTTTCATGGCATATCCTGCATCTGAAGCAGAGATTCTCATAGTCGATCCTCTGGGTCCAAGAGTAGCCCTTGCCGCAGAGAGAGATTTCTGCAGGGAACCCCTTTTGGAAGTCCATTTCTACACAGATCCTTGCAAACGTGGTTCGGTCTAAGCTTGGATCTGGACTAGTGCTGAGATATTTCCCGAGACCATTACCTATAGCTTCCAGAGATTTGGCCCCCAGAAATGCAGAGGGAGAGACGGGAGCCTTACCCAGACCGGAGCGGAGGAGATGGAAGTCGTGGATGGGTCAAAGTCAGGGGTCCATGGTTTCATAGACAGCCCTGCTCTGCCCCAGAACCACGGCCCTGAGCTAGAGACCTTGAATCTGTCTTCAGAGGATTCAAAAATGGCCACGAAGAAACCCTTGGCACAAGGGCAAGCTACAACCTCACCATCAAGCAGAGGGGACCAAGACGAGGAGATCCAGGAGCGGAGATCTGCCAGGGTAGGCCAGAGGCCATTGAATCTGCACACCAAGGCGGAATTGCTTAACACATCAGCCAACTCCAGGACGACCTCCGGCATCTGGATGGAGATCGCTGGGGATTCCGGGATCGCAGCAGGCATGGCAGAGGGCTTCCCCCGTCGAGAGGCCACATCTTTGAAAGAAGGGCTGTCCCTCCGAAGAGAGGCCACGACCTTGGAGAAGGAAGGAGGAGGGGCGGCGCTGGAAGAAACCCCAGGAGGAGGTCGAACAGGGGAAGCACGCGCAGGAGCTGAATCAGAGCTGCAACCAAGCTCGGCCGCCATGGCACCTCCATCCGAACGGACGCCAGCTGAAGGGGGACCCGAAGGGGAACCAAGCGAAGCAGAGGAAGCAAGGACGCCTGAATCAGGAGGAGCACGCGAAGCAGCATAAGGGCCGCCACCCAAAACGAAGCACTCAGGGATCGCCATCGGGGACGCAGGAGCAGGACGCCGGGAGGGATCCAGGAGGCCGAGCAGCCAGCGGGAGGCCGCGAGGCAAACGGGCCAAAGCCCTAGCCGCGCAGGAGCAGGAACCCTAGCTATTCAAAAATTCTCTCTGCCTAATCCCCATTACCCGTAGCGATTAGGAATCGTTACCATAATCATCTGACTACATTCTATGGAGACTAATGACGATTGAGGAATAAGATCATCCTTATTGCGCGCCCATCAACACATCATATGCAACCAAATCGTTATGGCCTTGCCCGTACGGCACACACTACCCGAGTGGGCTGATAGGGCTTCCAACTCATGTGTGGAATGATATTTCAAAGCCGACAATTTGTCATCGTACCCCTATGTATGTTTCACGTTCTTTTACGACCCCCTTTATTCCATTTGAGAGTTAGTCGGTAAACCGTTTTACCTACCATTGCACACACTCAAAGTGCACATTAGTAGCGCTGCACCATATAAAGTATATCATCATGCATTATTCATCTTTATTCACTGCTAACTAAACAAGTAGAACTTATTCACATCTACGGAATAAAAATCATCATTTCTTTAATTTATTCATAGCATAAAATTTAATCCATATATCTCAATCAATCAAGCATAATCATCATTTGCTTGTCAGTCGGCAACTTTTATTCAAATAACAAAACATAACACATCTTTCAAATTTATTTAACTGGGTCACTTCAACACAAGTGCCCTCAAAATCTATTTGATCAACTACGTCAAAGGTGGGCATGACATACACCCCCTCTTATAAAAACTTTGTCCCAAATTTAGTTTTTTTCTCATACCTTCGACGCTAGGCTTCAATTTTATTTCCTATTCTCATCTTTGTGTCATCCTCTTCTATTTTTATCAAACAACCATGGCCATAAGCACTAGTGGTTCTGCCATCACTGGTTTTCTATTTCATATAACATGGTTCCAACACATTCTCAATAATTCAATAGTAATTTCACGTAGTGTCCCTTTTAATGTATTTGTAAAAACTAGGAAAAATTGCAAATTTTGGCCAATTCGACCCTTAGACTAGTATTGACCCAAATGCTTCCAAATTGGTTCTGAATGTGTTTGGAAGGTATTAAGACATAAAATGGGGACTGATGGATGCTTGGAAACTCTTAAAAGACTTTTGAAACATTCAATTACAATCAGGGAAAGATAGGGCAATTTACTAGTCAAATAGAGGTTCAAATCCCCCAAGGGTAGTGGTCAAAGATGGATCTCCAAATGCCATACGAACTTCCCAAATTTCAGAACATAGACATGGTACTGTTAAAGGACTTAAATGGGATCCCAAATACATCATCAATAAGTTTTTAAAGGCTTCTGCAACTCCCATAAATTAGAGGTTTGTGGACATGTCTTCACATAGGGTGAAATGCTAGTAAACTTCACCACTTACTATGAAATTCAAGATTTATGTTCCAAAGGCTTATGAAATGTATATGAAACTTCTTCCAGACATTAATGACCATCCATACATCATAAAAATCATATATATGAACTGATACAAGTCAAAATAGAGCAACTTCAAGCTTTCATAACAAGATGTAGGGAAAATGGCACCATTTATGCATTGTTTGGTATTTTTACATAGTTCCACTTGTTATTTCGACTTGAGAGTCTTATGAGAATTAAATACAAAATATATATATCAGGATAAAAATAAATGGGGCCACAATATCTCCCCCAAACAGAACCTCATCTCACCAAGTGCACCCTTCCTCCAAGAGCCAAAATATGAAGAGAAAAGTGAGAAAGGTGTGGAAGCAAGTTGAGGATGAGAATGTAACGAGCTTCCCTGTAGATTCAACCCACAACAAATGAATCCATTTTAGATCCAAATGAAAGGTCTGAATGGCCTCTCCAATTTCCAATTAGGATGGGAATCTTTCACCCTCGAAATTGGTACTAAGGCAAGTAGAGTAAACACTCCATAAACATGGACACGCTATGCTCTCCAATATGAAAAATGATAAACGATCAAAAGCCACTCTCTTTCTTTGTTCTTGTATTTTATAAACTTCTCAAGTCCCCCATGGGTCTAATTCCTTCCAAAATCCTCATGCCAACTCAAGGTGGGAAGAGATTCCAATGTGTGCCACTTGGCCAACAATTCCTAGTCTCCATCTTCCCTCAATTCAAATGGGTGTCTCTTTGGCTGCCATAACTCCCTTGTGCACCTTCTTGGAGGCTATTTTTATCCATGACATGTCATATATGTCATATGTCAACATTCAGGTCTTATTTTTGTCATAAGTGTCATAGCATCTTCATCATTGTTGTCATAGAAGCTAGGGAATCTAGCCCAAGTGTCTCAATATATCTCAAATGCCTCTTCGTCTTCCATGGGAGTTACTCTTCCACTCAAATTCGACCTTCATTGAGTCATGCCAAGTATATTGACCTTCTAACTCCCCAATATCATTAGACTCCACCTTGTATTCGAATGGGTGAGAATGGAATGCCATGTGGCATGAGGAATCTAGCTTTGTGTGGGTCCCACACCACCAATGTGTCTCCATGACCAAGTGCCACCTTATTTTCCTATCATAAATATTTATTTAACCCCTTTCAATATATTTATGTCAATATAATGTCCATTTGGGGTTTTATAGTCTCCTTATTCCAAATCTAATGTTTCCACCCCAACCTAGTAGATTGGTGGAATTTTCTCTTTTGAGATTTATTTGAATGGGGACATTACATTTCACGTAATGTAAATCCAATAATACTTTCAATAATTTCCAATACCAAATTATATTTCCAACACCTCCCAGTTATCCACAAAGATCTGCGATATCCAATTTAACTACAAGCTATATTGCATTAATAGCCACACAATCGTTACAACAAAGTCCAAGTAAGAATTCAAATCTATACGACTATCTTCTCCTCCAAGGCGAGAAGATAAACATCACACTATATTTAGTATAATACAGATTGGTATGTTAAAATCACGTATTAATAATTCAAGGGCGACTACCCCATCGTCATAAATCAATGCATAAGTCACTCAATATTCCCATAATACTATTTCCAATTCCATAATTTTTTATTTATAAAATTGATACAAAAGTGTCGAAACTTAGCGACTTGGATGAACATATTAAATTTAACTACCTGGTCATTTCTCTAGTAACGTCATGTCCAGATCAAGGAGATCATTGCGCCCTTACCTCATTTCATTAATTCCGTTGTCATAGGAACCCTTCAGAAGACCTTTAAAAATCATATCATGTTTGTCGTCATAGTCTCATCAAGTCATGACTTAAGGACTAGTCCTCTTTTCATTTAGACTTCACCATGTCAGGTGGTTAGCATCATTGTGTTCATATAGTTATGCTGATCATATCCATACTTTGTTTTACAAAATCCATCTTCATTTGGCCCTTTTGGTAGGTTTTCCAGTTACACTTTTTCCAATACCCTATCATTGTCAAGTCAAGTTTGTAGTTTTTCATTTTTGATAATGACATTGTCATGTTGTGAAATAAATGTCATTGTGCTCAACTCATCACATTGGTCACAATGAGATCTCGTTTTCCACATTCTGATTCTTTCTGTCAAATTCTCAGCAAGTACACACATTTTGCATCCTCCATGAATTCACATAATGCATCCATCCGCTAGTCTTCTCGTCACGATTGTGTATGAAAATTTTGAAATATCCTGGCAGAAATCCCTTGCATAAGAGCCAATATCGTCCAATTTTAGAAAAAGAGAAATCTTCCATTTCACTTTAAACGATATATCTTTTTATAATCCTCCTTTCCCTAAATAATATTTCCCTTTTGCCCCCTTTTTTAATTATTAGGCGCACACACAGAGACATGTATGTATATAAAGCACACACAGAGACATGTATGTATATAAAAAATTTATAATCATCTATAACATTTGATATTTTTCATATTTAATCACCTTTATATGCGGTGCAACTTCAATCATCACAGAGGCCAAAACATATTTTTCAAAACCATTTCTTGGGGCTCTACCAGTCGCTTATCACTCATTCTAAAATTGTCTTCCTCTTTGACACATAGTGGGGTTTCGTTGAACACTTGGCATTCATTTTTCAATAGTAGTGGTCTCATCTTGTAAGAATTTACACTACCCTTTTGCTCCACAGTGAATTTTGCATAACATATATAATATTATAAGCCAAAATATACAATTGTGTTTTCTATATCCTAGTCTAGAGTTGGGCTACCCCCTTTTGGAATATGTATGTAACAAATACTTCAAAATAAGCATAAATATTCCATTGTAGACATGACTCCATGCTATCTTTACTATCGGAACCCGGACTATTTTAGTTGTATTTATGTTGATAATTTTATAATGACCCTAACAAAAACTCATTTTCCAACAAGAAATCTAAGGAAAGGTAGTAAAATTACATATTTTATATATATATATATATATATATATATATATATATATATATATATATATATATATATATATATATTTCTTTTAAATACTTTGGCTGGTCATTCTGACCCATCATCAATGTTCGTCTCTTTGCTTAATGGCAATATAATCTTCAACATTTAGTTTTCACACATATTAATGTTATAAAACACATTAATATAACAATTAACAAATCTCATTTGTGAGATGTAGAATAGTCGGTGGCGGGTGATGGCTAAGACACCCTAAGCGGAAAGGTCGCCGGTTCGAAACCCCGTGGATACTAAAATCCAACCATTCTAAGGGTTGGTGCGGTCCAGGACGAGTGCGATCCCGGGTGATTTTGATGGCTTAGATGCCCCTGGTGCGTGGTTTCTCAGCCAATAGCGAACCCTGCTAGTCAGGGGGCACTACCACTTGCCAACAAAAAAAAAATTAACAAATCTCATCAGCTCGTTATCTGTTACTTATTCTCTATGTTAGTTGTAATTAACTACCTGCTCGATCTCGGTTGTCATGGGGTTGTTGGATATGATAAATTTGAATTGTCAATTTGTTGTTGCTGCAACATCCCCACCCAAATTTTAGTGATTTTGGGGCCCCTCCTTATTTTTAGAAAAGTTTGCTTAGGAACTAAACAAACTTCCTAGAAGGTCTTTTGTACTTAGTTTTTCTAGATAAGCAAGTTTTTTGAGTTTGTTTTATCTCTTTTCTTCTAAGTCACACTCAACCTTTTCATCCGCAATGGCGGGCGAACTTAGCCTTTTCATCAGCAACGGTGGGCGAAATCAACAAGTTTCGCCACAACGGACGCCTTTTTCAATTAAGTCTTTTGAGCTTGCTAGTTCCGGATGAACTCATCGAGTTTCGCCTCAACGACGGAACAACTCACAAAGTTCTGCTGCGACGGGCGGGTAGAATTTTCGTTAAGACGCAAAGTCATTTTATGTCGGGTGAACTCGCCAAGTCCTGCCGCAACGGCGAATGAACTCACCGAGTTCCGCCGCAACGTCGGACAAACTTGTGAAGTCTTGCCACAACGGGTGGGAATATTTTATTAAGGCACGAAGTCATTTCACGTCGGGCGAACTCATCGAGTTTCGCCACAACACCGTCGAGCGAACTCATCGTTTCTATCTGATTTTGGCGGTCACTATTAATGCTAAGTGTGCCAAAAGGATGCCTATCGTACTTGCCTTTAACCCCGTTTTAAAACTTCACCCACCAAGTTAAATGCCCGCACGTGCCCTATCGCTTATATATTAGGTGGGTTTAGGCCATTTTTTTTATTGTCTTTTGTCACTGCTGGAACTTTGGAGAGAACGCCGTTCGAAGGCCATCAGCCAATTCGGTGCAACCAGGTCCTCGATTCGTCAGCTCTACCCAAGCCAATTGCTCGCTACCAGGTAGGTGCTTTCAGCAAGACCTTATGCTTTTCGTTTTAGTAGACTCATCGACTCAACCACCCTCGTCCATGATGGAGTTAAGCCTGTCTCTTTCTTTTCTAGAACCATTGGAAAAGGCGTAGCTAAGTCTTGGCCCCTATCAGTTTGCTCAGCTTCATTGTTAGCGTTTAGAGCCCGTTGGAATATTTGCACCTAACTAGTAGCTGATTATTATGGCTTGTTTGCTTTGTTGCTTGCATTTTGTTTGAAACGTATTGTCGCATTGTGAAATTGCTTACTGATACTTCCACAGTTAGGAATATATCTGATATAGTAATGTATTTTCGATTCGAAGTTTAGTCTACGTTATGGTTTTCCATTTATCTACTCGTGTATGATTTTGGGCAGGCTTAAGCCACGATGCCGAAGGGTAGCAAAAGGAAAGTGGAAATGACTGAACCAAAATCAGCAGAGGCAAGAGTCGAAACTTTATTCGAGGACACCAAGTCCGTCACAGGCGTTCCTCCTGAAGCCAAGTGGGCAGATATATACTGCATGTTAAGAGACCAAGATATCCCTGGAGCACTCTTGGAAGAAGGATACTTATACCTAAACATCAGAAACTCTGGTATATCTAAAGCTGCCACATGCCTAGAGCTCTTTCCTTGTTCAGAAGTGATCGGATGGATCCTAGAATATGCAGACGCTGGATCAAGAGTGTTATCCGATAGCAAGGGAGAGGATTTTGCCTCGTTTCATCCATCCTACATTGCAAAATCTTACAAGTTACCACGTCCTAAGTAGCAGTTGAACGACGAATGGTTAGGGTAGCTCAAGATGGATAATTTTGAAATGGCTAAAAAATTGTTAATCTCAGGAAAGCATCTGAGAAAAAAGGATAGTGATGAATATGAAGTCCAAAATCTGAGGGCCCCTTTCTAGATGATTGCCCTTATGTTAAGTAGAATTTTTGGCATGGCTGATGGCATTGTTTATAGGATACAATGGGTTCCCATAATTCACTACGTGGCATTCAAGGGAACGATTTTTAATTGGGCAGATATCCTCTCGGATAGTCTTTCATTGGCCATAACCGCCGCGAAAGAAGGACTGATCCTATAGAAGTTAGAATTTTACATGTCATCCTATCTCATAGATTGTATTCTGGCAAAGCTTCCTTTCCCAAAGTTGGGTTGCATTTGGGATCAAGCCAATACCCCAGTGTACACTGCCTATAAAATGCTCTGGGCACAAAATTACAAGAGACAGTACAAGCTCATTTGTCAAGAATTCATCATACCTTTGTATGAGCTAATGTTTAATGAAGAACCCAATTGCTTATCTGAGAATGCCATGGAGGTAATGGAAAACTATGGCGATTTCTATTTTTCAGAGAAGGGCACTTATATAAGAATGTATGGAGGCTCCAAACCACCATATATGCTTCCCATGTATGCTACATATTTCATAGTCCTCAAGGAGGCAGTCAGACAAGTTTTTCTTGATGGAATTGGCGGATGTTTGAATAGATTGAAGAAGGCTTCTTTTCTGCCTTTGCCTTTCTATGTTGGAGCCTATAAGTTTTCAAAGGTTTCATCGGCTGGAGACTTCATTTAGGAGTTAAGAGACTTTCACTTCGGAGAAGTGGTCTTCCAAAGAAATGACAGGTGAAACAAGGCTGTAGAACATTGCAGAGAGGTCCATGCTCACTTTGATTATGCTCATTACTGTGATGAGGATGAAGAGGTGTATAGAGGAATCAGTAACATGACTGAGCTTCAAATTTTTCGTCACCTCAAAGATGGAGCCAGTTCTAGCTCTATCGCTGCCCAAGACGCCTAAGAGGCCAAGCTACGGAAAGAAAAGGAAGCAGCCAAAGCTCTGACCAATGAAGTGCAAAGGCTTAAAGAGGAAGCTGAGAGGATCCAAAAGGAAGCTGGCGATAAGATGCAAAAGGAGCAAGAAGACAAGCTTCGAGAAGAATAAGCTCTTAGGGTTCAGGAGGAAGAAGCCTAGAGACTCCGAGATGAAGAACTAGAAAAGATAAGGATGGAGGAAGCTGCTAACGCACAAGAAGAAAGAGAGGCGGTTGAGAACCAACTAAGGGCCGAAGAAGAGGAAAGACAACTTAAATCCGAAGAAGAAAATAAATCCAACGAAGATGCACAAGCTAGGGGATCTAGTTCGCAGGATATGGATATAGACTCATCCTAGATGGTTCAGACACCACCCACGCAAGAAAACATCCCTATAGAGGATCTTCCACTGATCCCTTTCACTCCATCAAAATATCATACTGTGTCCCAGCGGGATAAATTTGTGTTTGATAAGAAAAGGAAGTCCATTGTGCTAAAGTCAGAGACAAGGTTGAAGAAACCTTTTCACCCGGACATCATCACTTGGTGAGAAACCACTGTTATGCAAAACACGCAGAAGGCTCCCGTGGCTATGGCATCTGTTACTGTAGCTGCCGCGAAAGCAAGCGAGGACAACGTGGTCAAAATGGTTAATGAGTTTGAGGCAACCAAGAAAAGGGCTCGTATGCTGTAGCACGACGTGGTTAATGAGAAAGCCTATAGGGACCTCGTGGCGAAGAAATATAATCGCCTTTTATCATATGAAAAGGAATTGGCAGATAAATATCAACACCTGGAGGAAAAAAAGGAACACTTGGCAGTCCAAATGATGATAATGGAGGGAGAAAAGAATGACTTTGAAGCCAAGATCATTCAACTAGAAGAGGAGAAGGAGTTTATGGCCGAGCAGCTAGAGCAAGCAAGCAGCAAAGCAATGGACATGACTCCCTTTCATGAATAATCCTGCGACGTACTAAAGCAAATGCACGAGTCATAGGAACTGCTTATTGAAGAGATTTGTAGGCTGAAGGCCATGGTAGACAGAATGAAGGAGATTAACTCTGAAGCTATTAGGATGAAGAAAAAATACACATGGGTAAAGGAGGATATGATGAAGCAGATGGAATGGAGAGAAGGGAAGGCAGATTTCCCCAAGCACCTCCCTTTCAAATCTGTGGCTGATTTTAAAGAGGACATAGGCTTCATGGAATTCTGCAAGAACTGCGGTGTAAAATTGATATTTGTGATCAAGGTAACTATTGAAAAGTGCAACAGTCTCTATCAGAAGGTTCAAGAAGTTCATGAGAGGTGAAAAGTAGCAATTCCCCAGACTCTTAAAGATTTTTCGAGTAAAGAGCAGCGCCTATCCGATTTGAAAGGTGAAATGAACATCCAGATGGAGTATGTAAAGAGAATAGATGTGTTGACGACAAATGATCTCCATTAATGCATCATGCAACCTTCCATACACGCTCATATGTTCCACGAGATTCTCCAGACTGCAGTGGCAGAAATGCAGGACATTGAAGCAGAACTAGACAAGCATGTGATTTCCAAAAAAATCCCGCTCCCTGCCCCTGCCAATGTTGTTATAAGAGACACAGGCATTTGGTTCAGCTACATAGTTGAAGCTGATAATCAGGCAGCAGAAAAGGCATCAGTAGAGGTGGGAATGCCATATGGAACAAAGGCTCCAATTGAAGCAGAGGCGCCACCCGAAAGATGACTTGGCAACCACAATATGCTAAGAGTTTCTCTTTCTATTATTAAGTCGTGAAGTTAGAGGGACGGTTGTTTCCTTTTGTCTTTTGTGAAAGGATGCCATGAATTATTCCATTTTGTGAAAGGCATTTAAAATAAAATTAAAAGATTTAGGGAAAAGAGACGTGTGGCAACTCTAGGATCATTTTGTAAAGCTATATATATATGATTATAGAATAGTAGAAGGACTTTTGGCAGGTGAAAATACATTTTCTGTCTTGTATGTGAATTGATTTGCTACATGTATAAGGAATTCGATTTTTGCCTAATGAAATCCTGGGAGACTGCGTTTTTGCTTGAAGAACGTGTCAAATGTTTGCTAGATTATTCCTGTGTCATCTATACATCACTGTGAGATCATTCTTTGCTATTATGAATTGCTTCTATGTGATGAATGTTCTTATAATTTTCTGTGCAAATATGTTTATCTCAAATGAGTAATGAAATGTGTTAATTGAATCAAAGCTATCTTTGATATCTTTTATATTCTGCTGGAATTGCATCTTTATGATTAAATAACTATCTGTCTGATCTTTAGATGTTTCTTTCGGTTTATTACTCATCTTCATAGTTTGCTCCTTGCAAGGATAAATTAGATTTTCTTACACATTTTTAGATTAATCACCTGCATTTAGCTTAGGGCACTTGCATATCATCTTTAAAATAAAATACATAAACGGTGGATCGGGCCGCAACCGGTATAAAGAATACAAATCTTTAAATCTTACATGGTAGCCGGAACCGTTAACCGGACGGAATCCCCACACCAAACGTTGAGAGATCTAATTGGGCTTGCTTACTGGGGAGAATCCCTTGCTGATTGATGCTACGATTTTTGAGGCATCTACACAGTTATGAACCAACCACACAACTATCAATGCAACTTGTCAACAAGGAGATATGATATATATATCATCATATAATTAGAGCTTAGTTCACTATAACAATTCCCAAGAGTTATATGCTCCATATTGGTGTGATACCTTGGTGAACTGTGGATCTAAGTGTGAACATATCTCTGGTATTGGTAGATAAGGTTTTTAAAGGAAATGCCATCCGATAGTGAAGGGAATAATGCGGTTCTGTTCAACTACTCTGCGATTATAATTTACAAGATAATCTCTATACCCACCATTCAAACCTGGATTCCATCGCACAGTTAATTACGCCGTAGGCGTTTCATCGCGGAGAAGCGTAACCTTCCATGTCATTAGATTCCTTGCTTATAGAGTGAATGGAATCCTACCACGTGGATGCTCCCAGACATTAGATAGAAAAAAATAGATACGGTTTAAAAAAACAAAAAATCTTTTGCATTTTTTTACAACAAATAATTTAATAAGAATTTATCTAGATTTTTTTTAAAACCAAATGACGTAAAGTAATGTTAGACAGAAAAAAAAATGGATATTGTTTAAAAAAGAAAAGGATCTTTTGCATATTTCTTTTACAACAAATAATTGAATAAGAATTTATCCTATGATAAAGGATTTATCCAATATAGTAGTTAGTTCCTGCCTTATAATTTCGTTTATGTTTACAAAATGTTTATTGTATAGTATATAAATTTGTGAGAAATATTTTATTAAAAATAATACTAATTTAAGCTATGGATATGTTTAATATTTATATGATTTATAATTGTTTTTAATTTTTTAAGTAAAATATATGAATTTGTGAAAGTTACTTTATCACAATTATATATTAGGATTCGGAAGTAATCAATATTAAGAATGTGTTAATCAAAATCAATCCACGTGTACAACCTTCTCAATTCCTTAATCAACTTTAAAATAACAAAAATAACATTCCAATTCCAAAGTGAAATATAGAAATGCTAAATATATATAAAAAAATGTACACTTTATGCAAATCATTTTCACTACTAGCTAGGGAAGGAGCACTCTATAATGCATAATATTATATAGGGAGCATATGCATGATAAGTATGAAATTGATTTTGATTATGAAGGGATCCTCTTTAAAAATCATTAAAGAGAAAGAATTTATGTTTTTCACCTAGTCATAAAACAAGTAATAATTAGGATACATCAAAGAATATCTTTGTGATAGATGATAGCTATTAATATCTCACTAAAACCAATTTTGATCTAACAAACTTTAAAAGATAAGGAGATACTTAGTTTTTTTTGGAATTTTATTTCTAAGCTTGAAAAGCTTTAAGAGAAGCATTCCAGAGTAACCATACTCGTGATGAGTAAAAATGTTAGAAAGATTATTTTTGTAACAAATATTTTGAAATTGCACTCTAATGTCGGTGCACCCTATTTCATCTTAAACCCTATTTGTGTCACATCGATTCTTTCATCCCATGTCAGGGAATTTTTCACTGTGAAGCCCACTAATTTTTACTATTTGAAAAATAAGACTAAACCAATATTTGAAAAATATCTTAATTTTTTTAATTAATTACACATGAACATAAATTCTTTCATCCCATGGTATTTCAGGGAATTTTTCACAATAAAACCCACTAATTTTTTACTATTTGAAAATAAAGACTCAACAAATATTTGAAAAATGAATATCTTAAATTTTTTAATTAATTACACTAACAAATATTTGAAAAATGAATATCTTAAATTTTTTAATTAATTACACATGAAAAAATCAATTTAATTGTACCAATTAACAGTATCACGTATTACTTAAAGAGTTGTGATCCTATTTTAAATCTTAATTAATTCATTAAACATAGACTAATTATTATAGTTAAACCAATTAACCATATCACATATTACTTCATACAATTATGATTTTACTTTAATTCATTAAATAAATTACATAAATAAAATAATAATAATATGATTGTTTATTTTTTTTTTCACGGGAAAAAAATAACCTTTTATATATTAAAGAAAAGTTGTATTAACAAATAAATCAAAACCCTGAGAAGTTAGACCTTCTCTACTACCAAAAAAATACTTCTAAAAACTAACCATGAGAAGTGAGACCTTTTCGACTTCCAAAATTCTAAAAAAACTTCAAAAAACTTACACCTCTGTTATCATCCGACTTCTGGTCTTCTAAAAAGTATCCAAATTAAAAAAAAAAAATTTCAAGATTCTTATCCTACTACACAAACATGAGAAACGGTCATTGTTTACCTTATATGGTTTTGATCATACACTAAACAGATAAAATTAATAAAAAGAGCTAATATTATATAAATAAAATTTGAATTAGTTTTTATAGTAAATTTTATGAAAATTGGTAAAAGCTTATTTAATGGTTTTTAACTTTATGTCTATGTTAGAAAAGGGTGTTCAATTAAGTTTTTATAAATTGTCATAATTTTGATGATTTAATATGATGTAATAAAAAAAGATAGTATATATATATTCAGCAACTTTATAACATTTTAGGAAAAGTTGAAAATAAGTTTCTGTTTTAACATGTTTTTTTTATATGGTTATTATTCACAACCTAAATTAATTATAAATTTAGTGTTGTGAAAGTTGATATTATTATTATTAACAATTTAAACTAAACATAGACTTGATATGTCTAAAAATATTATAGATATATGATATATATGTTTTATATTAAATTTTCATATTTACAAAATTATACTTAGTCAACCTCACCCTAAATCTTTGATTGTTACTCTTCCTTTAGGGATTCGAGTCCTAAACTTAAACTTAACACATATATACATAGACTAAGGAGACTTAACACTTGTATAGATAGACTAAGGATGAGGAGATATATGTGAATCATGTTTTTTTAATCTCAAGGATCCCATTGTGATCTCATGATGTAGTTGATCCATAAAGTTTGCAAATATTTTAAAATTGATATTTAATATTAATATTTTCATAATATTAAAAAAAAACATTTTCAATTTTTATAAACCATTTTTTTAAAAATAATCTAACATTTTTTTCATTTTAAAACTTGTAAAAATCTAATATTTATTTAAACAATATTTATAATTTATTGAAATTAATTAAACGACCACAATTGACAAAGTAAACTACTTAAATAGACAATTTTAAACGTAGAGATACATGAAAACTACCACATTATTCTAAATATATATCATTTTACACTAGATCAATGAAAGCATGATATAAGTAAAGCACATTCATTACAATGTAGTTAAGATACAAGTCGAACAGAAGATTCACTAACATGGTAGATACATATGTAGACTGAGTGATTAGTAAGTTTTTTTTTTTTTTTCGGTGAATACCATCAATCAGTAGTAACTAGGAACCAAACCTTCACAAATCCTATCTAAAACAAAAACTACAGCTAATCCAACCACAAATAAACTATAACCTATCCGTTCTGACAAAATTACTTCAGAAATAACACTATTTAGAACAGTGGCCATAAAAATAAGTTATCCACTAAATACAATAAAACAGAGATATACTAAAGAGGATAACAACATTAATAAATATGCAAGATTGTAAGCTTCGGAGGCCTAAGTTCATGATAATGAGTCACCTCAAGGATTCCTTCATCTAGCATAAGTCCTTTCTTAGAGAGACAACCAACCCTCTGGTTAAATGTTCGAGAGATATGCTTAATAGACACATTTCCAAACTAGTTTCGTAATAGTCTAACTTTTTTCCTCGAGTATTCAAGAGTGGCCGCATTAAAAATATTGATACCCAGAGCCCACCCACAATGATCGATTAGTATGTACCTGGTAACAAATATAATGTTGAAAATAGCGTTAGAACAATAGAGTCAAATTTACGAAAATAGTGTTAGAACAATAAGGTAAATTTTTTTTAGGTTTATATATATAACTGAAATTCCGCTGATCATATGATGTGTTTAGATTAATTTGTCATTTTCAATCTATAATTTCAAAATAAGACGTCAACCAATAAAATGTTAAATAAATTACTTTTAATAAATATAAAAAAATACAATAAATAAATTATAAAGTTGAACTAAATTACTTTTAATAAATATAAAAAAATACAATAAATAAACTATAAAGTTGAACTTTGGCAAACTTAAAAAATACAATAAATTAATTAATTTTAATAATAAATATAAACAAGAGCTACGAGCAACATAGTCCTCGCCTTTAGAAAAAATAGACAAAACATTCAATAGAATTTATTTTGAGACAAAATGAAAGTGCAGTGTGTAGATGGCAGTGCAACAATAATTTCACTATATTGGGAGAGTTCACACTGTACGATAGAGAAGGATTCTAATGAGTCTCTGCCACCATAAACACTCGAGCAGACATGCTGTTGACAAAGAATTGGAAAACAAAACTACTTAAGATAAAATTCCAATTTACATGATTAATGGTTTGTCCTTGAAAATGGATCACTTGAAGTGCCTAGTGTAATCAAGCCAATTGTGATATATATAAACAATCCAATAACATTACTAAAGTTTCCAAAAATGTAAACCACATTATATTTACACTCGAAGTACCTTCTGAAGTTATCATATTTATGGTATAGAATAATAGTTCTATAACAAATAAGACAATAATTTTGAGAAAAGCTATTTTGCAACAAGATTTTGATGTATGAATCTCCCCGTTTGCTTTCTCTTTCACTGGCTCAAGCAAAAGTACGAACATCCAAAGTCTTTTTCTCATATGCAAAAGTAAAAACATCCAAAGTTTTTTTCTCATTGATACACATCAAACTATAGATAGATTAGATTAGTCTCAGATTTTTTTTTTCATAAAAGAAGTGAATACATATTAATCAGCTTTAACTGTCATGAATTCAGGAAGCATGAGAATGGAAGTGGCCGAGCACCTTATGATACTTTGACGGAAAGAGCAATACTTCAAATTAAGCCTCACCCCTAAAACTGAGCAAGGATTCTCAATGACATGTTGTTTCCAAACCTTAGTATACAGGAAAGGTTCTGAAGTGAAGTGCATTTGATAGTCCAATCGAGACAAGATGTGTAACATAATTTATGAGCAGTGACATATGTCAATGTTTATGATATTTTCTGAGTTTTTGATATTCAAGTTTCTATAGGGTGATATTTTTTAATATTTTCCCTTGGAATACTTGGCTATATAATCCACAAAATGATATTTGTAACATTGAATTAAACAAAATAATTATTTTCAAGTCTACTCGATATTTTTATAGCTAAGTTAAGTTCACTTTACAATTTGATAGGGATGAGAGGTGTAAAATAAAGTAATACTAATAAACTAAATTGAAAAGAAAATTAACATTAGTAATGTAAAAATGAAAATAAAGCTAATCATCATAATAAAAAAGAGAAAAAAAAATGAAAAAAAATGATAATAGATCCATTTTAACTCTGGTATTTAAAAAGATGGCAAAGAGAAAAGAAAAGCAATTCTAATTCTCTATCGGATGTTCTGTAAAACTATTTTAATTCAGGGAAAATTTTTGAGGCTGTCTACCAGTAGTGTAATTGACCATTGTAGAAATTTTTTGAATATCCAACAGATAGATAGTGCAATAGTAGGAAAAATTAGAGCCTGTTCTGGGCCAAAGTGTTTAAATTAACAGAACCCTAGCACCTTCATGTCGTGTTTTTAAGACTCAAATTATAAAAGCACATTTAGCTTGTTCCATAACAGTAGAACATCAACAGAACAGAATAAACTCAAATTAGAGCATCAGCAGAACATAAACAAAAATACAACGTTCAATGAAGAGTAATACCCGACGGGCACAATTTTTAATAGGTTTCACTGTCGTTCACAACTTCACTCCACTAACTATCCACATGCATAAATGTGTACTCCCAGATAGACCGTAGTTTCCATTTAAATGGTGACTACATCCTAAGATTTCCTTTTGCAAATATGGTTTCTGAAGCCAACAGCTAGATAGACCCTATAAGTCAGAGGTAGGGTGGGATAAAAGGCCACTTCGTAACAGACTTGAATCTGTAGCTCGGTACAAGCCTGGGAAAGTTACCACCAGCAAGGATATTGAAATCCCTTGCACACACCAGTTTTCCAATTGGTTCAATATCCGGATATGCTTTGAGTTCATCAAATAAAGCATCACTATTGAATCAAATGATGCTATTCGAAGACCCATGACAAAGAAATCATAGTAAACGATCAAAACACCATGCAATAACAGTTACATATGAAAACCCAAAGCACATTGTTTATGTTATAATTTTGGAGTCACGAACCATCTTTTTGTAGATTTATAATGGTTGATTATAACAGTTACAGCTGTAGATGAAAAAATCCAGTAGGCATTACTAATAGATGCACTAAATTATTACATTATATAGACAACATTAAATAAAAATACATTACTTCAAAGATTAATTAAACATATTTCAAGAAGTCTCTAACATGGATGACCTCAAATCCTCACCTACATTTCTTGTGATAAGTGATAACAATTTTCTTTTTCCAAATCCAATGACCACAAATCCTCACCTAGAGTTTTGATGAGAAGTGACAACAATTTGTTTTTGTCAAAACCGCCAAGGACTCCAAGAGCAAATATATTTCTAAAGAAAAACCTCATACACCATACAACTAGCAACAACCACATTTTTAAATGTGGTTGATATTCGTCGAATGGCGTATATCAACCATGGTCACACATTTGAAAGTGGTTGATATTCATCGATCCGCAAATATCAACCACATTTAAAAATGTGGTTGTTGCTAGTAGATAGTCGGCAGCGCAGAAATAACTAAATGAAAAAATTAATAAAAATGAAAAAAAATACATATTAAGTTAAAAAAATATAAAAACATATTAAAAATTAAATTAAATTAAAATATTATAACATATTAAAAATTAAATTTAAATTATCCGTGAGATGTAGAACAGTTGGTGGCCAGGTATGGTTAAGACCCCCCTAAGCGGAAAGGTCGCAAAGGCAAACTTGCTAGTCAAGGAGGTTCCACTACTTTGCCAACAAAAAAAAATTAAATTTAAATTAAATAAAATTAAGTTAAAATAAATAAATTAATTAAATTAAATTAAGTTAAATTAAAAATATTAAAACATATTATAAATTAAATTAAAATATTAAAACATATTAAATTAAATTAAATTATGGGAAATCAGAGATGGAGCGAGGCGGAGGGATAGGGTGCGCATTTTGGCGAAGGTTCGGGGAGGCACATAACAACTCTTAATTTTCGGCAATCATAATGACTCAAGGCGGAGGACGAACATCACAGCTTACAGGTAAGGTTTTAAGGATTATTTCTCCAGCTCATCCATGTACTTCGACGAAGTGGACTTCGAACTGTACACTCCTTCAGGATCGACCTTCTATACTCCTCCATAGTTGACTACAATCCATGGTTGATTTCAATTCATAGTTGACTTTTAAGAAGGTTTACTTCAATCCTTAGTTGACTTTTAAGTAAGGTTGACTTCAATCCATAGTTGACTTCAACCCATAGTTGAATTTTAAGCAAGGTTTACTTTGCATCATGGTTGATTTCAATCCAAAGTTGGATTTTAAGTAAGGTTGACTATGAACCATGGTTAACCATTGTATAGGCATTGTTGACTTCAAGCTAAGTTTGACTATAATACGCCATGGTCGACCATTCTTTGAGCAAGGTTGACTTTGAGCAAGGTTAAACTTGCTTAAAATATGGAAGACCATTGTTTAGGCATGGTTGACTTCAATCCATAGTTGACTTTTAAGCAAGGTTGACTTTGTTTAACCTTGGTTGACCACATCTCATGGTCGACTATGGTTAAATATGTTTAACTTTGGTTATCCTTGGTTAAAATATGGTTACCATTTTATGGGCATGGCTAACTTCAATCCGTAGCTGATTTTAAACAAAAGTTGACTTTGAACCGTGGTTGACCATTGTTTAGGCATTTTTGACATTAAGCTGATTTTGACTATATTAGCATGGTTGACCATTGTTTAAGCATGGTTCACTTTAGAGAATCATGGTTGTCATAACATTATTTAGTGCATCATTGTTGGCTACATCACATTTATATGGTTGTCTTTGGTTAAACATCGTTGACTATGTCTAACCATGATTGATGACATGTCATTGTCTAACCATGGTTAAATATAATCCATAGTTGACATTAAACAAATGTTACCTTTAAACAAAGGATGACTATTGTTTTAGGCATTAGTTCCATCAATAATATAATATTATGGTTGATGTTAGTATTATTGCTAATATTAATATAAACTTTAATGTTAATATATGATGCTCATGTTATCAAATGATCAATGTTATTAACAATAACATGTTAATATTAATATAGATGTTTCAAATATTAATGTTAATGTTTCAATAATGATTAATATTATTTACAATCTTAATTTAATATTTATATTAATGTTCCTCTTAACGTTACTATTATTGTTAATATTAATGTTACATTAATAATAATAATATTAATTATTAATTTTAATATAAATATGATTAATTTTATAAATAATTAATATCATTGTTTTTTAATATTATCATTATTATTATTATTATTAATATTAATATTATAGTATTTTGATTAATATCTAGAATTATATTATAATGTTAATGTTAATATTAATATTAAAAACTAATATTCAGTTGGTATTGTGAATATTATATAATATTAAATTTTATTTATATATTAATTGAATATTAAAATTTAATTAAAAATTAATATAGTTTTTTTTAATTTTTTTTTTTTTGTAATTCTAAATTTTATATAATTTTACAATCTTTAACTTAAATTTTTGTTTTGTTTTTCCATTTAATATTGTTGATTGAATTTTCTTTCACCTCCATTTTAATTAAAGTTTTGTATATAAGTTCATTATGTTCAAGATATTAATTTAAAAAAATGAAAGTTAAACCTTAATTTGTTCAATATATTAATTTTAAAAATATGAAAATTAGGCAATTAATTAGAATCCTAGTTTTTCGTAAAGTAAAATAGAAAAACTTTTATATGCTCAACATAGTAATTTTACGGAAATTATGCTTATAAATTATAATCTTATTTTATGATAAATTAAAATACAAAGAAAAATTAAAATAAAACAAACAAATTTAAAAATAAAATAATTAAAAAATCAAAATTGTCCAGTATCTTCTTTCTTTCTGATATCTTTTCTAGTTGGCGTGAATATTGTGAAAATTCTTTTGAAAACGCATTATGCTAATTATGTAAGCATTACCAGGATTGCAAAGACTGAAAGAGGCAGTCAACTAATGAATCATTCAGTATGAATAGAAGCTTTGCACATTGAATGCAGTTGCAACTGGTGTGTTGTTGCTAAAGAGAAGGAATGTGTTATATAAGACTAAATTGCGTGAAACGACAGAAGTGACGTGATTTATGTTGGGTCTATTGGATTTTTAAATATTTTCAAATGGTGAATGTACTCTGACGCAATAGCTGGCTGCATTAATACTATTTGCGTAGTTTGCTCACATGCAAGCATTGGTAGCTTTGGCATCCTCACCTTTTCTGAGGAACTTGACTCAGATAATTCTGCAATTTAATTTGGTACAATGTCAAATTTTTGCCTTAAAGTATGGATATCAACCATTTTATCTCTTCGACGTGCTATGCACTGCACCGTAAATCTAATAAAATGGAAACGTCATTATTTCTCATCAATAGGTAAGCAATCCGCCGCACCAGAAGTTTTTCTTTTACCATTTTCCAGAAACTATTATGAGGTAATATCACCTCCAGCGAAATTATAATTTGGCCAATAACACCTCCAACGAAATTAAAGGTTGAAGCTGTTATGAAGTATATTATAATTTTGTCAATAAGATCTCAAGCGAAATCAATGGTTGAATAGATTTAAACAAAGTACTAGATTGCATCCAATAAATTAAGTTTAGTTAACATTCTAATGCATTTTGGTCTATGATGTACAAATTATTAAAATGTTTTAAATGTGTTAATTCTGCATCTCAATAAATTAGGTTTATTTAACATTCTAATCCATTTTGGTTGGCCTATGATACACAAACCATTAAAATGTTTTCTAATGTGTTAATTCTCTTTCTTTAGGTATGAGCTAATAGTTATTTTTGATATTATTTTCTTTTATAACTTTTATTTTGAACAAAGTTCATAAAATCAATCAGATACTATAATTATCTCATTCTACTGCAATTTACAAAAAATCCTACCTCAATCTTGGAAAAACATATTTACTATACCACAAATTCTAATATATAAACACCTATAACAATAAAATCAAATTCATTACATTAAGGAAATTTACTCAACCTTTATGATTATCATTCAATTGCTTTTCTTTATATGTTCTTGCGTTTGAAAAACCAAAAAACCTAAAATATCATATCTGGCAAGTGAAATAAAATATTTCAAATCTGACCCTTCGTCTGATTAAGGAATATTGAGACACTATATATTTTTGCTAGCGGCCATGTGCACCTACCGGGACTATATTGCTTTTTCGTTATTTTGATTTAACAATCTCAATTTCTACCTTAAAAACAAGATTTCACAGTGATTTTGTGATTAATTTCTACGTAAAAACAAGATTTTGAAGTCATTTGTGAATATGTTTATTAACTAAGGCCCGTCGCCTTGCAATTTCACATGTTGAAGGAATCCCTCTCTAAGTGGGTCATGCCTCTACTCTTGTCATATGTTCTTGGATTTGATGATAATATGATAATAGGAATACCTACTCTCGTCCAATGTTCTTGGATTTGATGATAATATGTTGCTGTATCTGCACCAATAGAATCCGGAATATGCACATATAGCTTCGATATATTGAGAACCGGAATTGATATATTGCTGCTTCCATGTTCTCGATTTGTGCCACAGCAGACACAGACATATTGAAATGAAAGGCCGAGAGGAAACCTGAAATAATAAACCTTATCGGATGACTGCTATTAAGATCAGGAAATTGCGCACTTTGTATTCAATCGAATGAGTTGAAGAAAAGTACCTTGGTAGGATTATTCCTAATCCTGATACCAGAGTTCGCAGGTTCTGGTAATTCTCATTCACGGAGATCAGGAGGAGACTGCCATCACAGCATCGTCGAGAGAACTTGAGAAACCCTATTTCCGTGATCATTTCACAGAGATCTGGAGGAGACGGCCATCACAGCATCCTCAGGATGAACTTTCACTGGCCTCTGTCATTGCAGTTGAAAGCCTTAATGCTTTAAACGTTATCTCCACCATTAGCCTTAATGCCCGAACCTCCTTTTCCTGGACCTGCAAAAGAAAACAAACAACCACAAAAGAAATAGAAAGACATAGAGTAACCTAATACATTAACTATTCCATTGAAATTGAAACTGAAACGTTAATGATTCCATAATGCGATGACCATTCATTTAACCGGTTGAAGCTCTGACCTGGCAAGAGGCTCGATTTATTTAACCGGTTGAAGCTCCCACCTGGCAAGTGGCTTGGATTAAACAAAAAAAACGGAGAATTAGCCATTGTCGTTTCAGTATGATTCTGTCCACGTTAAATCTCCGCCATCAGATTAGTGTGTTAGATGAATCTTAAAGGAATATATACCAAAGGAATGCATCATCACGGCCCATCCTTAATCCCAGATTAAAAGACAGCGGTCCTCCTCCACTACAATTCTCATTGTAGCGCCTTCGGCTAAAGATAAAAGATAAAATTTCTAAACAATGAGCAGTCTCGATCCGAAATAGCGAGAGTCAATAAACGACCCCAAATCCTAAGCCCGCTCAATGATGCTAGTAAATAAAATCATTCAATTTACATAAGATAAAAAGGCATAACTGAATAAAATCTGAAAAAAAATGAAAAACATGTGGTATTACATGTTGCAGTTCTAGCCTTTTTCTAATGGGAAAATAAAGAATAACACCGCACTTGAAAGAAAGATTATGACCAGAAAATCTTTGATGGTTGGAAATATAGAAATTCGGCCTAAGGATAATAGCAGTTACAAACCGTTTCAATAATCACATCAGGAGAATACAAATTATATACAGCAGCTATATCCAACACAGTAAAAAAAAAAGACTAGAATCATCGCTTGCAGACCCTGTCAACTCTTACTTGTCAACCAGAACATCATAATGACTATCAATCCACTAGAACAAAAATATCCCTACGGCACGGACTAAAAAACTTAATCACACTTAAAAATAAAAAAATTAGATGTCACATTAATCAGATGTCTTGATTTTAAATGTTTGCTGCAAATTGTAGACTATGTCAAACCACTCAAATATTTATATGTAGTTGGTATGCAATAGAATGTATTGTATTTTTTTTTTTGAATTTTAACTAATTTTGAATAATGAGAAAAAATGTCCCATCGATAGTTATTATCCAATAGAAATTTAAAAAATAAACAATAAAACAAATTGAAAAATCATATTATTTTTGTTCACTTTAATCAATATAATGTTTTTCAATGGATTGATGTCTAACTAATAAGAAAACACGGAACATATAGTAGCAGGGACTAAAAATACAATAAATAAACTATAATAAAGTTGAACTTTACTAAACTAAAAAATATTTTAAGTCAAAATCCACTAATATATGGTCAATGTATAAACGATTACAATATACCTAGTCTCAGGCAAGGATAATAAGTGATTGAGTCTTTAACTGCAGTCGATGATCATCTGGTTGGTGTGTAAATGTGTATAAGTCAAATATTGTTGATATTACATTCTTGGTTGAGTCATAAAAGGTGATCACAATGTTTTGGTTAACCCCGTAATGGTGTATGCTTAAGTTTGAGTCAATGTTTAAGTTAGGTTGATGTTTAAAATTTGATTGATGTAAAAATATAATCGAGTCAATTATGTGGTTGATATCCAAACTGGGTTTAAAGACGAAGCTCTTGTGGCCATTATGTAATGTAATTGAAGTCTATGTTGTGATTGTCTCAGTCACCAATGTACGAAGCGACTCTAGTTTAATTTTTGAAGATGATTAAATCCCAGAGGGGATGAAACGTGAGTCTTCTTGAAGGCAAGCAATCCCCTCTACCATTGTAAATCAATTCAGTCTCTAGTCAACTCTTGTAAGTTGATTTGAGTTAAGTCAGTTGAGTCCAAATTAGTTTATCATGACCAAAGCACGCACAGTGAGTAAGCAATCTAATTAAACTTCCAGGGATTTTAAAATCCTCATGATAGTCAAAGACATCAAAGGAATTCAAGAAGTGTACAAAAAGGTATAAGGTGGAGAGATGGTACGAAAATTCGAAGAGCCAAAGGGCTCAAGCCTGAGTCGAGGGAAAGTTGGCCAGATGAGAACAGGTAGGGCATTAAACCAAAAGACCTCCTAGCGGTAAGGGTAGTCTACTGCCTTTTTAGAGAGAGGGTGAGACTTTGATGGACCACTACCAAATTGAAGACGGAGGTTGAAGAATCATAGGTCAAGGCTATTTTTGCATACTTTTTCTCTTCGGGGCGAAGAAGAGTTTTGGGGTGGGGGAGATGTTGGAGGGACCCTTTGGGCCCCTTAATGTCATCATTATCTTGTATGTTCGCACTTAACGAATGAGTAATTTAGAGCGGGTAAACACTCCAACTTCTTCACATATTGTATAAATACATTATCCAAGAAGGAATAAAATGGTTGAATGTTCTGCCCCACTTCTGTCTTCTTGATGGTTTTGTGTGTATATCATTGTTTTGCTTGGTTGCTAGTGCAAAGCCGAGGATTTCAACAGGAGGTCACCATGAAGACTGACTAAGGGGGATGTAGTAAGGATGTTGATCTCTTATTCCTCATTTAGACCTACGTCTCTCACTATAATCAGTGGGTTCATATTGTAGAGGCCTCACCGATGGTTTTAATTGTTCTCCTCCTTGATATAAATGGAGCATATTAACATACATATAGAGGGGGATACTATTTCATATAGTTAAGCATTTGGATTTTATTTAAGAGACAAAAGTTAAGCAGATTTAGCATGCACATGGAAATAATGTAAGTTTATAGGAAAGTGCATATTATTACTTGGGAAAATGGAATTCAATGTTATTGGGGAAGAATGACATTTTTAGATTATGATGTCAATGAATTTAAGAAGTTAGTTAGCTCTTTGAATCTAGCTAAAAGTCCCCCTCTGGTTTAGAGTAAATTTATTAAGCAATTGGAGGTCATCATTGAGTTGGAGTTATCTTCTCGAGAGGCCATGAAAAAAGCTATATTTTTGTTTGAATGTGCTTTGGTTAGAAAGTTTACTTGGTTGTGGCCCAACCCAAAATTTATGGAAAGCATTGCTTTATATGCATAAGCAATGCTTTGCTAAGGAGTGTAGGGAACAAAGTGTTAATGTTAAATGCCATGTTCTCTACAATAAATGCACTGCTTTATATGCATAAGCAGTGCTTTGTCGAGTGCAGGGAACAAAGCATTAATATTAAATGCCATGTTCTCTACAAAAATATTTGAATGCTTGATTAACATACTCCCCCACATTATCTATATGTATTTTCTTGATTAAAAAGACGATATTTCTCAACAAAATCCTTAAAGGTCTTAAAAAAAACCATGACCTCACTCTTGTACTTAAGAAGGTATACCCAAGAGTGATGTGAGAAGAGAAGTCATCACTACATGTGAGTGCATACTTAGCCCTTGAAAATGAACAAGTCATAAATTACATGAGATCACTATGTACTAGATCAAGAGGTTTGGTAGCACGCAAGGCCTTACCTTTAAGAAAAGAATCCTAATGTTGTTTGCTAAGAACACAACCTTGACAAACTCCATAGGTGCAAGAGACTTTAGGAAGACTGAGCACCAAATTCGATGTGCTCAACTATTACAAATACCTATCATTCAGATATCCAAATCTTCATGACAAAGTATGCTTTAATGAATCAATATGTGCAATGAAAGAGGAACCTGAAGAAGGATTAAAACCAATGAACTTTTACAATCGAGAACTATGATAAAATCTTTCAAAAGAAAGAACAATTTTTATTATGTAGTTCTCTAATGTCCACATCATCAAGGGAAATTTCATTGTCTTCCCATCACCAAAGTGACAAATCTGATAAGAGGAGTGTAGATTGGTAGAAATTTCAGGAGCAAGAAGAAATCATTGATGCAACCATCAACTAACTGCATAGTGCATGATCCTAAAACATTAAACTATGAAGGGTCTCCAACGAACTCTGTGAAATGTTGCTATCAGATTTGGAAGGAATCAATTCATGAGGATGAGTTGTATGTTGTAACAATGCCAAAATAATGTAGCCAACTATCTAAAGATGCATATAAAGAATGCACAAAAAGTGCTTTCCCTTTATTGGTTGGCCTAGTTTCCCTTTGGGTTAGGAAAATGACCTCTTGCATATAATTTTACACAATTTTACCATGTATCATATTTCATTAAGCAAATCAACCAAGGGATCTCAAAATATGCTTTTCTTCTTCAAAATATGTTTTTTTTAATGGCTAGAATTTGTCACATGGTTTTGGAAATATTTTTTTTTACTATAGAGAAGGTGGGTGGGTCAACTAATGGGAAATAATTGAGCTTCAAAATTTGAAAGACAATTTCAATGCAAGAATATGAGTTAACTAGTTGATTTTTTTTACCCGAGAATGTTAAATATGAATTAACTAGTGAAATCAAAGCATCTTAATGGTGGGTTAAACATAGGTCAAGTACCTTGATGTTCTAAATTTCATTAATTAAACATCATATTGGAACATGCTTGCAAGAGTTATGTCTGCAATGAAATTTAATGTCACGTCTACATAGTTATGATGAGGGAGACATTATATCCTACATGGAGGAATGAAATCAACTTGGTCAACAACATCTAGACATGCCTAACCACTTCTTTGACAGGTAAACTATAAAATTTTCATTTGTATTTCGAAATATCTCTTGATATAATTAACAAGAAAATATTTGGAAATAATGCATTTTTGAAAATGTTTTTTTTTTCTTTTCTTTCTAGACAAGCTATAGACTTGGGTAGTGACATGGAATCTCACACCATCCATTATTCCCTCTCTTGTTAATACTCTTTGATAACACCATCCCTCATAGAATCCATGTGTTGCTACTAAATCTATAAAACACATAAAAGTGCGCTAAAAGTATGCATTGATAAGTGCCCAAACACATTTGATAGATATTTTTACTTATAATAGTACGCATATTGTCACTATTGCATGCAATTGGAAATTATAGACAATTTGCATATAATAATATTCATTTCATCACTATTATATGTAATTAGAAAGTATAGATAAATTATTTGCCAATGCACTTGATCAAGTCCCATCGTAATTTGTTGGAATAGGATTTTATTTTTTTAGATTATGGTTGAATGATTAAAAGGAAGAATTCGAAACAATAAAAAACATGTATAAAATAATATTATTTGAATGGAAGTGTTTTGATGTGTATCTAATCAATATGATATTCTAGCAAGCTCACCGTCATACAATATCTAAATGTAGTGCCTTTGGGAATGGTATAGAGATTGGCTCAATTCATTTGATCAAATATAATAAAAAATCATGATACACTCCAAATCTAGAACTTGTATTTATAGTGACTTTGAGAAACATTCATTGTAGTGATCGTTTTAGGATAGACCATTCTTGGTGCAGTATTCCTTTTTGTTTTCATTTTGGGTCTTTGGTAATTTCCAAAGTTTATAAAATTACAGTTGTTGGATATGTCTTTTCCTACTTTCCTTTGTAGATTTAAAAATCCATTGGATAATTCATGTAACACTCTCTGCATTCCTTCCAATTTGTTACTCATGTTATTGGTTGTTGTGTTAGTATAAGTGTTAGTTGTAACCTTCTTTTTAACAATAACAAATAATGATTTTATTAATAAAGGCAGGGATAAATCCCTTCTGTTACATCATTTCCAAGTTCACAAAAAAGGCCCAAAGCCTGAAGTAACAAAGTTTATGAAACTAACCAAAACAAGTTTAAGTATTCAAATGTTCAACTCCTTGATCTACTATGACATCTATTGATCCTAAACTGTTGACTATAAATCTAACAAACTGAAACATTAAAAAACTACAAAAAAACCATACAAAAGTTCAAGCTTGGGATCATGACACCTGATCTTCTTGCTTGATTGCCGGATGGAGTGAGGTTAAACTTTCCATGTGTCCCCCCATAAGCAATTTGCTTTGGAGGTGGAGTAGGGCCACTTCCATGCTTGCTAATTCCAGCTCCATGGCCTCATTCCTAACAGTTGTAAGTTCCACTTAGGCAAGATGGGATTCAATGGACTCAATCCTGAGTTGTCGGTTCTCTACAACATTGTTCAGTATAAAAATTTGATACTGGACAACTCCCCTTTCAAGCAGATGTTCATGGTCTTCATCCCGCTGCCTCTATTCCATGTTCATGTCCATTGTGTTCATGACTTGCTTTAGGCTATAAAATCTTATTTTTAAACTCCTATGGCTTCTCTTAAGCCTCCTCAGACCATGCGGCACACAACAATCGGCATCGCTTCAGTCACCATGATCCATGGATTTCTAGTTCTGGCCTCCCCTTTGAACTAGCTAACAAAACACATTTACCAATTGCTCCCCGTCTCCCTCCCTCTGAAGTTGCAGATAGACTGCACTATCAAAAATACTTCGTTGGTCAAACTTCCAAATCCCGAGCACCATACGAGGATTAAATGGGAACCTTGTACCCAACATACTTCAAGTCGCAATTAACTCACCACCTTTCATCATGATTTTCACAACAATCTGGGCAAGTGAGATTTGATGAAATATGTGAAGAAATTCCCTTTGATCCACTAAGCCACCAAAATCCATAATTGGAAACCATGCTAAAGAGTACTTTGTGCCTTGTGTACTTAATACTTTCCTGTTGTGCCTTGTGTCCCTTGTTCAACATCCATTTGTCTCCATCCACATCCATTTCGTGCCATCATTACTCCAAATCAAACCGGTATTATGATTTACAGTTGTCTTCTAGTGGGTTATATATTTAGACTCATATCCTTCATCATCCATATAAGGGCACATGTCCTCCTTCTAGCACCAATCTATTAACATGTGATTTTTACCTTCATCAACATAAGGCATTCCTTGGGATTAAACCCTAAATTTTGGGACCCCTCCCTTTATTGATAAATCCTTCCTTCTTCTGAAGCTTTTCCATCATCTTAAAAATGTTTGTTTGTGTGATTTGGGTCATGGAAACCTTAGTTGTGGCTATTGCACTGGGGTGTGTTTTGACCACATTGAATCACAACTTGATTAGTATCCATATTTTGTTTGTTGTAAGTAAGCTTCTTTGACAATTTCGTCCTTTTTTCATAGAAAAAGTATTTAAGGCTTCTGAGGGATCCTATTTAAGTGTTTGGGCATTTCTCTATGAATCATTGGAACCAAATTTCTTCAATTGTTGTTGGAATATATTCGCTAATAAATCCCATGCTACTAGTTGAAACACCTTCAAAGCTACTTGTCATTTGTGACTATAAATGGTATGGTTTATCAATATATTTCCCTATCACCAACTGCATACCCCGTTGATATTTTCCTGGGTTGGGACTACTTGGATTGTTCCCTTTAATGAGAACAATAGAACTTAGGTATTTCTTATCAATAATCTCAACTTCCCCTACAATGATGGGATTAGGGTTCCCTTTATCATTTTCTTTTAATTTTATTGCCTCCTATCATGGGGTAGAAGATATCCCTTCTATTAGATAACTTATGTTCTTTTTTTTAATGGAAATGAATATCATTTGTATTAAAAGGTTGTTGCAACTACATTGTACAACATAATAATACAAATAAAAATGTGCTTTCCAAAAGTCCTACTTGATGATTGTTGAGAATAGAGGATCCTTATCAACATGATCCATTTCCAAATCTCCTTGAACTTGTTGCACAATTTATTCATCCCCGGTTACTACTGCGACCGAATCAATTGATACTTTTGGTTTCAGAGGCCAAAGATGTTGAGCACCTAGTGAGACACATAACCAATTGATAGAGCATGTCATTTCCAGCTTTTGGCACCTCATTTTTTTCACACAAATGGTTGAATATTTTATATTAAAAGAACTACTAAGAAATCTCAGACAACAAAGATTACAAAAAACCAGAGATTGAGCTATCAAAAATGGTCTTCATGAAGAATCCTTCTGCTACATCCTAACTCTAAGAGACATTTGCAATCTATACATAGATGTTTTACATATCGCTTCCTAGATAAGGCACTGATACAAAATTTAAAACGAAATTTAACTATTCTTTGGAGACAAATTTCTGAGTTGTTGGTTGTTCTTGATGCACTTGAGAAGCTTGCGTGTAGGGTTGAGGAATCCCAATTCCAAGGGTGGAATTCTTGCCTCTAAATCTTGTACACTTTCATGGAGTGATTCGATTTCTTTCTCAAGAATGGATACTTTCAGCACAAACTCAATATTCTTGTTTCTTTCCATTTTAATTTCAAAAGAAAATATCATTCTTGCTGTCATTGATGCTCTTGGTCTTGTGCCTGATTCTAGTTCATTTAGTCACGAAAAGCTTCATTCTCTCGTCTTTCCCTGCGCCATTCGCAAGCAAGGTATCTCATATCCTTGTCCAAAGCTTGGCAGTTTGAGTTGACCCTCTGAAGGCCGTGATGAAAGCAAAACAATATGCATGTTGTCATCTACCTTGCGGCATTGCTTCGACTGATTGATAAAAATTTTGTTCTCTCCAAAAGGGGGGGGTGGGTTAGGTGCCAAGGAATTGGATTGAGATACCAACCAGGTTGCTCCAAAGTTTAAACCCATAGTTTCCATTTCTTACCATTATTGTGGTGTTATCAACTTTCATCATGCCCATGTCCCTCTTATAGAGCTTCCATGGATACCTACGTCTTGTCAATGCGTAGTGGCGATTGTCCGTACTGCTTAAACTCTTCAACTATTCTTTTGGTATCATGTCAAGTGACTGCCTTGCCATGTGAGATATGTCTTGATATGTCCTCTCTTGTTTTCCATTAATATTCCTAGTACTGTCATTCTTCATTCTGTTAACTATATGCTATCCTTGGGGATCACTCACTATGCCATGATTGCTATCAACCATGTGTCCTCTTTGCCTTTGATGCGTGCATTTCCCTCGCTGGTTTATTTTTAAAGTTGAGTTAATGTTCATCATTGAATATAGTGGTTATGGGATTGGTTCCCATTTCAATGGCTCCCCATTGATTTCGAGCCAGGATTTTTGAAGCACCATGGATATGTTAGCTTATATGTCCTCTTCCGAATTTAATGATCCCAGGACATTAAAAAATAGAACTTGCTCCATATTTGATATGTATTTCCTTGCTTTGTCAATCTTCCTTCTTATGGTTATATCTTGAGGTTGGATTTGCGTTCTTAGATGTTTCAGAATGACAACATGATCCCCTACTATAATGAGATTTTGAATTCCTTAGCATTTGGCTAGTATGCATCCTTGATAAAGAGATAGAACTTCTGCATGATTGTTTATTGTCTTTCCTGCTCCCCTTGAAAATTTTATTATCAATTGTCCTTCTAGGTTAAAGATCACCCCTCCCACTCCTACCACCCCTAGGTTTCCTTTCGAAGCCTCGTCGAAATGAAGACAATGTTTCCTCTAGGAATACCACCATTCCACTAATTATTCGGGAATGAATCTAAGTTTCCAGGTTGGACTTGACCTCAATCTATGGAAGACTGGATTCTTTTTTTATATTTGCCCAGTTTCCTTGAAATCGTTCCAGTTCTTCATCTGTTAGTGGATTTGATGATCCATCTTTTCGGTGATTGAGAGATTATAGTAACAGATCTTTTGCTTTTGTTGCCACTGTAATGGGGTCTGTGCATTCATTTTGAGAGATGCTCTTATTTCTTGCGAGATAGATTTTCCATCAGACAAAATTTGGGAGTGTCGCCTAAGCCTACTGGAGAAGGGGTTTGGATTTAAATTTCCTTCTACCTCTGTCTCTCCATGCTTTGAACATACTTCTGATAGAGTGAAAATTTTCTTTGTTGGTTTCCATATATCCAAGGATAGTGTTCCACACCCTCTTAGAAAAACATGAAGACCTCCTAATACCATTGGGTATTTAATTGTAGTCTAGTTGACAAAATGGAATTTGTGCTCATTGTCTTTCCCTCCTTTCCATAGAAATTTTCTTAACAATCTATTGATGGTATACATGACACCTTTGGGCAATAATAAGAGTGCCGATGGAAGATTGCAATTGCTTCTAAAACTGCTTTTAAGAGGACCAATATTCTGACTGGGTTGAGCCATTTGGATCCCCATTGATTAAGCTTAGAATGAATCGTAGATATGATGCTTTCCCAATATGTTGTTGTGTATTTTTGGATTACTAATGACAAACACATACATTTGAAGCTTCCCCATTTAACATGATCTTGAATGCCTAATACTCTTGATATTGCGCCCATGGTTCTTTGATCAATATTCTTGATGTAAATGTTGCTTTTAAGTTTGTTGATTCGACCCCCTGAAGCATTGAAAAAATTTCGTAGAATTTTTTTGAAACTTTTAGCAATGTTTATTGATGCTCCTCCTATTAGCAAAGTGTCATCTGTGAACTAAGAATGATTAATTTATTTCACCTCAACTACCATGTTTATGCTTAGAATGTTGCCTTGTTGTCACTCCACCTTTAGGCTTCTACTGAGAACATCTGCCATTATGATATATAGGAATGGCGAGAGCTGACATCCTTGTCGGATTCCTCAGCTTCGACTAAAGAATTCTGTTGTCCTGACATTTACCATAGATGCTATCCATGGACTACTTATACATGCTTTCACCTAGTTGATGAATATGTCATCTATCACAAATTGTTGCATTACTTAAAAAATAAATTTGTGTCGAACCCTTCCAAAGGCATTGGGCATGTCTATCTTTATGATCATACTTTTTTCCTCTACTTTTTGCTCCAATTTATTGCTTCATGTACTAAGATCACATTGTTGAAAATTTGTCTTTTGTTGATGAACCCCCTAGTTTTCTGAAATTATTTAGGGCATGATCTTTTTGAGTCTATTGGCCATAATTTTGGAAATGATTTTATATGAGACATTACAAAGAAAGATTGGGTGGAATCTTTTGAAAGAGGAGGGAGAGGATTCCTTGGGAATGAGGGCCAAGAATGAAGAATTTGTTGCTCCTCCTAATTTTGGCTTATGTTGTGAGTGATTAATCATCCTACAAAGATCTTTCTTGACTATGGGATAGCAGGCACGATAAAAATGATTTGTGAAGCAATTGGGTCCAAGGGATTTGTCCAATTCTAAAACCCAAATAGCCTGGATTATTTATTTTTCACTTATTCAAGATCTGATTCGGTTATTATCTTCTTGAGTGACCAACCGAGGCACATGCCATAGCTTTTATATTGTTTTCTCTTTATAATCTCCTCCCTTTTCTATGTACAGATCTTAGAAATTATTGAATGCTTCTCTTTTTAATGTTGGGAAAGAGTTAAAGGATTCTCCTTCTTGGTTTTTTTTTATTTCTATGACATTATTTTTTCTCTTTCGAGATTGTGCCTACTTGTGAAAAAAGGTAGCCTTTCGATCCCCTCCTTTTATCCACAAGCTTATGGACTTAACTCACCAGTATTATTCTTCTTCTCTGTAGGCTTTGTTCAATTCTAAGTGTAACTAATTTCCTTATTAAGCACTTATTCAAAAATTTGGGAGTTTTCCATTTGGTTTTGATGTTGATGAAGCTTTGATTGCTTCTTTATTCTTTCCTCTCCTAGGGTTTTAAGAGCAGATTTGGACTAGGTATTCAAATTTTTTTTTGTCTTTCCTAAATTTCTTCCTGGATGTAGAATGGGGATCCTGTTACAGGTTTTGAACAAACATTTTCCATAGTGTCTTGGAATTGCATATGGGTTAGCCAAAGAGGACTGAATTTGAATGGGGTGGGTTCTATATCGGTACCTTTATCTAGGTGCAATAGAATTGGTTTATGATCAGAAACACTAAAAGGGAGGATATTAGAGGAGAAAATCATACCTGATAGAAGGACGGTGCTTTGCACAATAAATCTGCCAAGTTGAGCTTTTATGTGGCCAAGACCTTTTCTTTTGTTCGATCAAGTGAATTGTCCTTTTGAAGGCTTTACCTCTATTAGTTCCTAGTATTGAACAAGATATTCTACCTTCTCTTTGAATGGGTCTTTAACTATGGATCCTCCCTTTTTTTCTTCTTAGTGAAGAATGACATTCATATCCCTTGCTAAGATTATATTTTGCAGGGGGTTTTGGCACAGAAAGTTGCCTATTGTGGCCCATCATACTTGTTTAGTTGAATGTGACACTAGGGCATAAATATTGAAGATGCATACGTGCTCGTTTACATCTACATGTTTCATAGTTGTTTGGATCCAATATTTGTATTTCATGACGTCAATCAACTGGATTTTGGAGTTGTTCCGTAATGTTGCAATTCCTCTTGAGGCTCCTCTTGAGCTGACTGTTGTTGGATTATCCAGCAATACTGAGAGCGAGGGTGAATCGGTATTGCCTTCTTTTTATTTTATTAAAACAATTAGTACAAGACACACAAAGAATCAAACAAGTTAGGACATAAGATTTTATTGTGGAAACCTCAAAGAGAAAACCACCAACTCAAACTCATCAATAAGATGAATTTTTACAAAATTGTTTATTTGCTACTATAGAAGGGATGTAACAACACCCCAATTTTTCCTGCTGCTACAAATAAGGATGCTACCACACCCCAAAAATTCTGCCTGCTGCTACATACAAGGATGCAACGACACCTCATAACTTCTGCCTACTGCTACAGACAAGGATGCAACGACACCCTGTTTTCCAGCTTCTACTAGAAGGAGGCTACAACCCCCTGTAGGATTTTTGCTTGCCCTAGCACCACCCTTCCACCCTAATATGTTTTAGTCAATCTTCCAGATCTCCCTCTTTCGACTCTGTCACAAATGATTCTTCAATTTGTTGGTCTATGTCTTCTCATGCTGCTGCTACGATCTGGATTACAGAGACACTATCCTTCCACTTCAATCTTCTATCTTATATACTCTTCATCTTGAAACATTTCCTCTTTTCTGAACAGGCCCGCACCCTTTCATCTTCATGCCTCTTCACATCTTCTGATAATTAATTTAGCATTTTGTTCATTACATATTTATAATTAATAAAAAAAAACTTCCTTGGACATTTTAGGCATGCGGGATTCATTCCATACAAGCTCTCCTTCATCTCTGGCCTGTGGGCTTCATCTTATCTGAAAGTAACCTTCAATCCTACGGGCATCTTCCTTCTGTGGGATTATCTTCTTTAAGCTCCTTTGAGGGCATAGCTTAGGCCCTTGCGGTCTTTTACTTTATCCCCTGCGGGCATCCTCAAACCCCTGTGGGATTACCCTTACCTCCTGTAGGCATCCCCTAAGCCTCTATGGGCATAGCCTAGTCCCCTGTGGGCATCCCTAATCCCTTGAGGGCATCCCCTAAGCCTCTACGGGCATAGCCTAGGCCCCTGTGGGCATCCCTAAGCCCCTGCGGGATTTAATCTTAGCCCTTGTGGGAATTCTTTAAGCCCCCGCGGGCTTAACTTCATCCCCTACGGGCATCCTTAAGCCCCTTTTCAACACTTAGACAATTTTTGTATTGTCCTTAATATGCAAAATAATATTTTTCTTACTTTTGGCAGATTGATTTCTTCCTTATGTGATCACCATAAGGAAAACTAAGAACATGGCTATATAGACACTTCAACAAACTATAGCCTGGTATGATGGTGCTTGCATTTTTCTCAAACCATGAATTATGGCGGTCATTCTCTTAGAGCATTTTTGACTAATTTTCCCATACTTAGTCAATTTCCAAAGTTTCACAAACTTGCCATTCTTTTCCAAAATGATGTCAGATTGCAACACTGACTTAATGATAGCACCAAAACACCATCATGTATCTTTCTAGGTTCATCACACATGCCACATCATCATACATGCCATGTAATCACTTCATTTGTCATTCCTTTGTCTTTCACTGAGTTCACTCTGCCATCATGTCCTTGGTTATTCCTTTGTCATTATTGAGCTCCTTTGACATCAATGACAACCACATTCAACATTCTCCCCCTTTGGAATTGATGGCAACATCTAAACATTCTCCCCCTTTGACAACACTGACAAAGGACAACCTCTTATGCCCTTTGTTGCAACCAACATGATAGAAAATTTCCTATCCTTCTTCCTTTTGATAACTGCTTCTACCAATATACTTCTTCTTACTTCTCTTTCTTCTCTTCCTCTTGTTAACTTGGAATTGGTGCTGACCATTATGAATGATGATTTACCTTCTTGTAGCTAGTCTTTGAATAATAATTTGGATGATAAGTTCACAGACTCCCCCTATCAAAGTGCTCCTCCTCTTGCCAACTTTTCTTCTCTTTTGTGACAGAGTTTATACTCATTGGTTTGTCTTTGAGTTCTTTCATTCAATCCTTAGTTTTCTTCCATATATTACTCTTTAAAGATGTATTATATAACTTGTTCTTCTTTAGGGATTCTTTAATGCCATACAAGAAACTTCTCAACTTTATGTTTTTGCTTCCCTTTTTTACCAAAGATCAACATGATATGCACTAGCTTCATTCATACTTTACTCTTCTTCCAATGTTACTGAGATCATTCTCTTTTCCATTACTTTTCATCATGGTTATGCTTTTATTTACACTTCATCTTTAACTTGTGCTTCTGTACTTTACTTGTCACATGGATGGGATCTAGACAAGTACGCTTATGACTCTTCAATCTGACACTCAGTCTTATCATTCAACCATAATCATCTCTTCTTCTCTAATTCTCCTTTGGCTTTGTTACACTTCAACCATGTGCTTGTCACATAGATGTTTTCTGGACCAAATTTTGTCACTTCTACTGCACTTCTTGTTTTTGATGAAGACACCCTTTTATTATTAGCAAGTGATATTAAATACTTTCAATTCCCAATTGTAATTTTCTGATATTTTACTCCCCCTGAATATATGATTCCTTCTGATACTAGTTTCAGGGTTTCTCTTTTAGGTCATGAGAGACCTCAGAAGAGAATTTCATAATTTCTCTCTTCATCGGTGAGTTTTACATCTTCATCATAATATATGTCATGCTTATCTATAACACTATTATGTTGAACATTATCTTTGGAAACTTTATTGATGCTTAGAATCTTTGTTTCCTCTGACTCATTGTAGTCTTCTCTTTTTCTCCACATCTTTCCATGAGTTGCCCTGCTGACTGATTTTCCATTTCTTTGTCTCTTAGTTTTCATCTTCCATACCTTTTCTTGGGTTTCCTTTGACAGTTTGCGTGTATTGTTCTTGCAAAGTTTTGCAAAGTGTCCAACATTGTAATATATGAAACATATAATAAGTCTTTCGCCATTTGAGATGTTAGTGTCTTCTTTCCTTTTCATACCTTGATATTCTTCTTTGATTCTACAATCATCAACCTTGTGAACAAACTTGTGACAGTAATGACAATATCCATAGAATGTTCCTTTATATTTGGAGAATCTCTGGTTTTTATGTTTGCAATGACTCTTTTCATTGGCATGTCTTCTGAAATTTTTCATCTTGGGAGGATGAGCATAATTCTGATGATTGGAATTCATTTCCTTGTGATTCTTCTGCTGCCTAGATATATCTTTTGAAGCATCATCCCAACTTTTAACCTTTTCAACATCTTCTTGAGTGATGGAGCTTGATCCTTTAATGACACATTCTTGATCATAGGGCCAAGACCTGTTTTATCCCTGGGAATCTTTGTAAGTTGAGGACTTTATTAAGTGCTTCAGTACTTTCCTTGAACTTCTCACTAACAGTCAGCTAATCTTTTAGCTTCTTTACTTCTTCCTTGAATTCAACAACTTCTTGTTTTAAGCTCTCAACATCTTTCATGCTAGCCATCACTTGTTTTTTTTAATTGTGTAGCTCTTCTTGGAGGGTCTTGACTTCCTCTTCTTTTGACTTTAGCTCTTCTTGGTATTTTGACAATTTTCCTTTCAAAAAATTGTTCCTTCTTCTACATTTTTCAATTTCCTCAAGAGAACTGATTAATTCAGCTTTTTGATATACTTCTTCTTCTTCCACTGATTTATCATCTTGAGTTTGGGCTTCTATTCCCATGAATAGAATCTTTGTTTTCTCATCTTCACTTGTGTCTTCATCTTCACTATCTTCCATGGTGTAAAATATCTTCTTCTTTTCATAGAAATTCTTTTTGTTTCTTGTTTTTCCCTTTTTGAACTTCTTTGAGGCTTCTATCTCATCACTTCCATTTTGCTTAGGATAAAGACATTTTGAAGCAAAGTGTCCAATTCTTCCACAGTTAAAGCACTTTAGAGTTAGCTTTCCCTTGTACTTGCCAGCACCTCTCTCAAGCTTCTTGATGAAAAGGGCTTCTTCATCATCTGAGTTTTATGATTGGCTCTTGGATAAGGCTTTAAATGCTACTTCTTTATTTGATTGTCCATATCGTCTTGTTCTCATCTCGTAGGCAGTGAAGATCCCATGTAGTTCATCTGCTGTCATTTCCTCAAGGTCATCTTGTTCTTCTAGAGTGGATACCTTTGAGTCATACTTCATTGTCAGGGTTCTTAGTACTTTGTCAACTACTTCTTTCTCCTTTAATTCTCCTCCAAGGCCTCGAATAACATTGACAATTTCATCTACTCTTAGAAGATATTCTGCAATATTTTCTTCCTCTTTCACTTTTAGACTTTCAAACTGTCCTTTGTATGTCTGAATTTTTGATTGTTTGACTTTGGATGCTCCTTCATAGACATTTTTTAATTTATCCCAAGCCTCCTTGGTTGTCTTGCATTGTATGACTTTCACAAACACTAAGTTTGTTAACCCACTCAAGATTGCATTCAGGGCTTTTGCATTGGCCTCATATTGGTCAAGTTCTTCTTTGTCTGTAGGTAGTTTGTCTACTATATTATACTTATTTGCAACTGCTCTCCAAACCTTCCATCCAAGAGACATTAGATGACACTTCAATCTTGCAATCCAGTATGCATAGTTAATTCCTATGAGCAATGGAGGTCTATTGGTAGCTAATCATTCATGTTGATCCATTGTGGTCTTAATCAGGATCTTCCTTCCAGTGATTAGATTGTAGTGAAGAAAACTGCTTTGATACCAATTGTTGGACTATCCAACAATACTGAGGGGGGGGGGGGTGAATCAATATTTCCTTCTTTTTCTTTTATTAAAACAATTAGTACAGGACACACAAAGAATCAAACAAGTTAGGACACAATATTTTATCGTGGAAACCTCAAAGAGCAAACCACCAACTCAAACTCATTAATAAGATGAATTTTTACAAAAACAATTATCTGCTACTACAGAAGGGATGTAACAACACCCCAGTTTTTCCTGCTGCTACATACAAGGATGCTACCACACCCCAAAACTTATGCCTGCTGCTACAGACAAGGATGCAATGGCACCTCAGAACTTCAGCCTGCTGCTACAGACAAGGATGCAACGATATCCTGTTTTCCAACTTCTATTGGAAGGAGGCTACGATCCCCAACAGGATTTATGCCTTCCCTAGCACAACCCTTCCACCCTAATATGTTTTAGTCAATCTTCCAGATCTCCCTCTTTCGACTCTGTCACAAATTCTGCTTCAATTTATTGGTCTATGTCTTCTCATGCTGCTGCTGCGATCTGGATTACAGAGACACTATCCTTCCACTTCAATATTATATCTTATATACTCTTCATCTTGAAACATTACCTCTTTTCTGAACAGGTTGGCACCCTTTCATCTTCATGCCTCTTCACATCTTCTGATAATTAATTTATCATTCTGTTCATTACATATTTTTAATTAATAAAAAAAAACTTTCTTGGACATTTTAGGCATGCAGGCTTCATTCCATATGAGCTCTCCTTCATCTCTGTACTACGGGCTTCATCTTATCTCAAAGTAACCTTCAAGCCTGCGGGAATCTTCCTCTTCTACCTGGGGGCTTGGCCTTTCTTCTGCAGGCTTATCTTCCTTAAGCTTCTTTGAGGGCATAGCTTAGGCCCTTGCGAGCATTTTAATCTCCCGCGGGATTTTACTTTATCCCCTGTGGGCATCCTCAAGCCCCTGTGGGCTTACCCTTACCTCCTGTGGGCATCCCCTAAGCCTCTGCGGGCATAGCCTAGGCCCCTACGGGCATCCCTAAGCCCCTACAGGCATCCCCTAAGCCTATGCAGGCATAGCCTAGGCCCGTGCGGGCATCCCTAAGCCGTTGTGGTAATCTTAGCCCCTGCAGGCATTCTTTAAGCCCCTGCAGGCATTCTTTAAGCCCCTGCGGGCTTAACTTCATCCCCTGCGGGCATCCTTAAGCCCATTTTCAACACTTAGCCAATTTTTGTATTGTCTTTAATATGCAAAATAATATTTTTCTTACTTTTGGCAGATTGATTTCTTCCTTATGTGATCACCATAAGGAAAAATAAGAATGTGGATAGATAGCCACTTCAACAAACTATAGCCTGGTATGATGGTGCGTGCATTTTTCTCAAACCATGAATTATGGCGGGCATTCTTTTAGAGCAGTTTTGACTAATTTTCCCATACTTAGTAAATTTCCAAAGTTTCACAAACTTGCCATTCTTTTCCAGAATGATGTCAGATTGCAACACTGACCTAATGATAGCATCAGAACACCATCATGTATATTTCCAGCTTCATCACACATGCCACATCATCATACATGCCATGTCATCACTTCCTCTGTCATTCCTTTGTCTTTCACTGAGTTCACTCTGCCATCATGTCTTTGGTTATTCCTTTGTCATTACTGAGCTCCTTTGACATCAATGACAACCACATTCAACAACTACAATTCCTCTTGAAGCTCCTCTTGAGATAACTACAATTCCTCATATATCTTTCCACATTCTTATTGTTAGGGAGAGGAAGACTTGTTCCTCAAGATTTGTTTCCTGGAGTAGAAGGATGTTTGGAATTCCATTTTTCAGAAAATTTCTAACTAATTCTATATTTGAGTGACTTCCCATCCATCTACAATTATAGGATACAATATTTTTTTAAAATATTGTTTACATTGAGATCTACTCAAGCAATTACAAACTCTCACAAATTTCCTTAAAAAAACTAGTCATATAACACATAAACAGTCATGAATATGATGCAAACAGTATAACTCTATTGAATAAGTCTACATAAGCCAAACTTAGGAAATTGAATGGCTATCCAAATATATAATTACATCATAGATTTTAAATCCAAAGAAGGCATTTGAAATCCTCACAAAACAGGCTTACGAAAAAGATGAAAAACCCCCCTAGGTGCAAAAAGTGCTTTCCAAAACACCTCTAAGGCTCACGAATTGGTAAATTTTGAGTATGATGGTGGTGTAGGATGGAAAAGCATCCTAAGTACAGCGTTTAGAAAGAGGAAACATCATGGAGGGAAATTTGGCCAAAAAACTGCTAAAGCCAAGTCAACTAGCTTTTACCTTTTCACCAAAAATAGTAAAAGGAAGGATAGAGCCCATCTAATCCAGGAATGGAATTAAATCTCATAGAATCTTAGGAAATATTATCCAGAATATCCAGAAGTGGACTCTAGTGACTCAGGATGGCTTGTGGTCCACACAAAGACAAAATAATGGCCAACTACCTAGTCAACAGCTAGGAATTAATAAAAAATGACTAATAATCTATCTCCTAAGTATGAAATGGGTCTGAATGGATTTTTAATATTCTAACATATTCATCATTTATGGCTAGCTTGGTGGTTGGATTCGCTCAGAACTCCATCTTGGGTCTTTGATTTCCCTGCATACCTTCCTTTTGTTGTTCTTCCCATTGTGTTTTCTATAGTTGATTTTGTTCCTATTGATTTATCCCTTGTTGCTTCTTCATCTTTGATTTCTTTGTTTGCTCTTCTTCCTTTCATGGTATTTTTTCTTGTTCTACCTCCTCATCTTTAGAGGATTTATTTATATTAATTTGTTGAGTTGATTGAGTTCCTGTTGTTACCTGTTGGTCCTCTTTTTCCTCTAGGATTGTTTCTACATCTTGTTGTTTAGTGCATTCAGTCTCACGATCCTCAATGTGGTGTGGGTCTTCTTGGTTTACTAGGATTTCATGAGATTCTTTGTATTGCTCCGTTTTGGTTGTGAAATATTTCATGTGTTTCTGGTATCCAATGTGACTTCTTTTTGTTGTGCTCGACTATTGAATTTTGGATCCTTTGAAGCCCGGTGTTCCTTCCTAGGCTTGTTTTTCTAAATTTGCTTAGGGGTTGCTCCATTGTTTACTTGATTCCATTGTTCCTCCACCTTGATTACTTTTGCTCCACTGGGGTCTTGCTTGCAATGTCTTGTGAAATGTCCCTATTTATGGAAAATGCAACACTTAAATGGACATTGTTCATCGTCCAAGGGTTGGATATGAATCCAGTATTCAACCTTCAGTTTTATGGATTCTGGTAGACCCACCTCCAGGTCTACCTAAACATAGATTCTAGAAGATGAATATTGATCTTTTGGATCAACTTGATCAATATAGTTTTCGAGATCCATCTTGATGAATTCTAAGGCGCTCTAAAAATGGATCGAGAAACGAGGGAGCCTAAGCCAAACCAAAAATACTGAGGGAATGTCTTGGGATGGATCAATGTCTAGGGTCCATCTATTCTAGTATAGACCCCTTGACCCCATAAAATAGGGAATATTCCTAAAGCTTAGATCTTGATCTACCTTCAGTTCAAATTGAATATTAAAAAAACTTTCCCAACTGAGTATGTTGCAACCCTAGTCGATATTAAGGGTTGCTAGTTTTTTTGGATCCAAGTGTTCATAGTCGTTGGGCATGGCCACATTGTTGTAAGGAAATTAATCCTATCACTGGGGTGAGGTCACCAACATACTAGGTAAATAGATATTGACATAAAAGACTCTATCAATAGGAAAAATAGAATCATAATCATGCATATGAACACATTTAGACTAATCAAATTCGTATTACAAGAGATTAAGGAGAGAGGATTTATGCACCTTGTTTATGACGGTCGATCCAAGCCACTCCTTGATTTACTTTGAATTTTCTCCAACTCACCCAAGCTTCAACCTGCAAAATTGATAAAGACAACCTTCCTCAAATGTTTTTGACAATAATAAATATTACTAATAAATTGAAAGATGAAAAAGAACATGAATCTATGAATCAACTTTCAATATAAAATGCTAATTTCTTTATCAAACATGAAATTATCAATGATGTCAAATCTCTATTGAAATAGTAGAAATAAGTACAATGTTACCTCTTATCTGCTTCAACACCTTAATGAACCTAAGATCCAAGTCTCTCTTGCTAATGCACACCAACCATCCCACTCCACTCACTGAATGTATAAAAGGGATAGACGACTTGCAAATAGTAATCTCAACATACAGGGATATCAATGATCAACAACAACGGTTACTGATGGGATGGGATGATAGGTATGATGACAAGTGATTCCTCCAATGTTTCCTTGCAATAATGGGAGTCCAAAGGCCTCTTCTTGGTCCATTACATCCCTTTTTATATGAAAAGGAAGAAGTTAGGGATGTCCCAAGTGGTTTGGGAGGAGCTACAACCGAGCAAGTTGGTTTACATAAATGCCCAACTTCCCTCATTTACGAATTTTATTTTTTGTGATTTTCGAGGGAAATTGCACTTAATTCATGGGATACTTACGATTAATTCACTTCTTGTCAAAGTGAAAGATGTGATTAATATTTTTTGGGAAAATCGCTCCTAATGAACTAGCAAGGTGTGATTTACTAAAAAACTTGCTCCTAATGGTTTAGCCGGGTGCGATTTTTCTCTTTTGGGCTGAAACTCTTCAGGATGAGTTGAAACAAAGCTGGGGTTTCAATTCTAATTCTAAAGGCCATCAAATTAAAGGCTCTTCCATCCATAGATGTCATTTTATGTGAATGTATAGTGACACTTTTAAGTGTCGTATTTTAAACTGTTGCCACAGATGGAGAAGTGTCGATTTGATCTATAATAGATGCCCCCTTAATGTGTGAGGTCAGAACGGAACATGATGGATGAAATGCATTATAAATATGTGGAGTGGCAGGTGGAGTAACGTGGCTGGGATTCCAAAAAAAATGGTGTTAGACAATCTTTTCCCTGGAATGGATGTATCCATGCTCAAGATGATAGAACATGACTGCTAGAAATAGATAGTGCATGTCCATAGCATATATGTAACTAATGTAAATATCATGGCCACAAAAATACAAAGTGGATCCATGTGATATATAAATAGGCCAGGGCCACGAATGAACAAAGTGGATCCATGCCCAACAATTGATCATAGCCATAAAATATACAAGGTGGATCTATGACAAACTGGAGATCATAGCCACAAATGGACAAAGTGTATCTATGTCTCATCAAGCATCAAGAGAGTAATATATAGCTATATTGAGTAAATATTCTCCCAATGGTACCAGTGTCATATAAGGTGTGGTACATTCTTGCGCAACTCGCCCAATAGCAAAATAGAAGAATACTAATGTTGGCCCGAGGTCTTTCATCCAAACCACCTAAAGGTATGAATCCTACTCTTGTGAATAAATAACTTGAAGTCAAACATGGATTAAATCGTTTGATTACCAGTCACTGATGTATACCGTTAACAAAGACAAGGCAACCCAACGATGATGATAATGGGCAACAAGGTACCTAGCACATTCTAGCAAGTGTGAATAGATGTATTAGAGTCAAACACTTGTAGAATCTATTGAGTAAGAGACATTGATGTATTTCCATTACCAAATATCAAGGAACCTTCCACTAATGACTGCAATCCCCAAGGTACTATTGAAACTCTGGACCTCATTCCCAAATCAAGATGAGTTCAAGTCGATGGAATCCCCTATCATCCAACACGAAGAAAGATCAAAGAATAATTTGATTTAGGACAAGATTGGGACAAATTTATGTAGAATGGACCACCGAATACATGATGAAACAGACTAACACCAAGGAATGACTGACACATGAGGTCAAGACAATTGCAAAATGGCTGACACGAGTTATATCCTTGAACAATGAGCACGACATAGGAGTGAGTTGGGCATATTTGGATACAAATGGACCAACGATACAAATCCATGATGTAGAATACATTCACAGATTCTCCATAAGGTTGGAAGAGTAGTCAATCAAAGGAGTAATAAATCTAAGATAAGGTTTTATCCTAAGGCCAAAAATTAGAACCCGACTTGTTGAGAGACTCAAGACCGGTGCTTTGTTCAAGGATGAATTTGACTTGCTTCCACTATATCAATAGACATTTGAGATCTTTCCCTTCCCTCTTTTTTTTCTTTTTAAGTACCTTCTTCATTTTTAAGTTGCTAGAAAAAGTGATAAAATTATGCTCAATAAAATATTTTCCGTAGAAGTTTAATGAGCCCGAAAAGTAAACTCAAATCCTTCTTCATTGTTTAACAAGCTTGAAGAAAAAATAGAAGAATTCCCGATATGGTATTGTCCCATGGATTTTATTGAGCCTGGATTAGTGAATGCTCACTGATGTTTTCAATTTTAAAGAGTCTAAAAAAATTAATGAAAACTCCATATATTGTCTCGTGGATTTTTGTCGAGCTTGGGTCAGTGAATGCTCATTGGTAGTTTCAATTTTAAGGAGTGTTAAAAACTTAAAGAAAACTCCATCTACTATCCCATGGAATTTTATCGAGCCTGTATCATTTAATGCTTGTCGGTATTTTCAATTTTATGGAGTTTGAAAAACTTAAAGAAAACTCCATCTACTGTCTCATGGATTTTTATCGAGCATAGGTCAGTTAATGCTCTCTAATGTTTGCAATTTTAAGGAGTCTGAAAAACTTAAAGAAAACTACATTTACCGTCCCCTTCAAAATATTCTATCTCACAAGCTTCCTTTAGCACTCACTTTATGATATAAGGACCAAGCCACAATGACTTGAATTTACCATGCCCAATATCATCATGTTGTTGGTCATAGACAAGCATCATGTCTCCTTGAAGGAATACATGAGGATGGATAGATTTGTCATATTGATCCTTCACACATTTCTTGTGTGATTTAGCAATAGATACATCCCTTCTATGCTCATCCAATTGTTTCAAGTTTACTAAATGTTCTTCTAATAGGGTAATCTCTGGTAAGAACTCGGTGGCTAAATTTGAAGATGGGATTTCATACTCAAAAGTTATGGAGTGTTGATCATCGACTTCTATTTGGATAGATTGACAATCATGGTCTGCATTTTTTTATGGTTTGACAAGCTATTCGGTTGCATATAAAACCAATGCAACCTTCTTATACATAGTTGCTTGAGATGGTTCAGGTATTATCCACGGGTATTCAAAATAAGAGATCCTGAATTGAGACACATTCCTCATGGAAATAGCGACAAATGATATCATGTGCATTGGAGCTGCATTGTCACCTAAGTTGGGTGGGGGTAAATTGAGCATTCCCATTAAGGTAGGGTACATTCCCACACCCACATTTTCACAATCCTTCCTGGAATGTCTTACTAGGGGGATATTCATCCCGGAGTTAAGGGCTGACTCATTTCTATGGAAATGTAATTAATCGATGGTGAATATATTTCCTTGGTGGGGAAATATAACCACTCAAAATATCAAAGATACCACAACCATCATGGCATGAGTGCAACTCCTACGTAGTAGCAAATTGTATTCAAGTGGAGCATCAACAACTTCCACTTCTACATTAACTGTCTTGCCCCTTAGATCTATTGGAAGATCTAGGATGCTTTCATGAGGTTGGAATAAGTGACCGTCAAAATCCTTTAGCATGGTTACTAGGGGAACTACCTTAGGAGAGCCAATGTCCTTCCAACAAGATAAGGACATTACACAAGTGGATGCCCCCTCATCTACAACAATTCTATGAATGCTTGACCTTCTGATCGAAACTTGAATTTGAAAAGTTGCGTGGTGAGGTAAATAGGGCTTCCAATTGTCTATATCAAAAGTCAACAACTAGTTGTCTAAAGGATCCATTGGCCCTATTTCCGAAAGCAAGGTCTTACATTGAGTAGGACAAATCTGAAGGACTTCAAGAGTGTCCATTGCACAAGGAGCTTGAGCCAAATCATCGACTATGCTATTGTTTTGAGTAGCACACACATTTGGATTATACGTGGATTTTTTTAAAACACCTTTTGATATTCTGGGAATAATGTCATTCGCTGGTATCTCTAAGTGTATGGTTGAAATGTTTTGGTTTCGGAAGTTTCGTTTCCTTTAGATATTGATGTGGTTGACTCATAGTTTTTATTCCTTATCTAGAGATTCATTTTTTGGTTAAACATGAATACTTTGCTATGGCTTGAACTACCCCATTTTATAGAGGCACTCTAATTGCCCCCTTGCAAGGTTACAAGGTTTGGGTTCACAACACCAATCACCTGTTGATGATGTGTAGGAAACTTGATTAGTTAGCACAGTCAGTTGCTTTGTATCTTCTTATTGTGCCAACAATCATTTAGCGACTTCTAGTTGAGGGCATATATGAGTTAAGTGATCCTATGTGCACAGGTCACATGGGAACTTGATCTTCTTCCTCTCTTTCTAACCCTCACTAGCGTTGCTATTGTTCTTTTTATTTTCATTATTATTTCCTGTGTTAGTTGTTTGTACTAGAAGAACATCCGCGGGAGGGTTGGGTTTGGGGTTTTTCTTATTGTTCTTTTTGGTTATAGGTGCATCCTGGATACCACCTTGAAAAGACATGGAATTCTCAACTGAATCAATCACGTCATCGTCATAAGGTTCGGGGGTTGGTTTAGTTGGATCAATATATGCTCTAGAAGCAATGGGAAAATTTTCATACAACATTCTTGATTTAGAATACACCAAATCAAGTTGTTGATCCTTAATCATGGCTTGCTTCTATTTGCACTCTAGAAAGGGGCGCATCCTTAGCAACAAGAGGTTGCAATGATTTAATGAACCAAGTAGTTAACAACTCATCAGGAATTTGTGCTTTTATTAAACTATGTCTCCTTCTCCATTCATGAATGTGATCAGAGATGTGTGTGGACTTATCCTGCCTAAATCAAGTCAGCATTTCTGTGTCGGTATAGTAACAGAATGGTAATTGGAAATGGGTTAAGAAAGCCATTGAAATCGCACTGAAATTATGAAAGGAAGCTTGTGGTAACTCAATGTACCACTTCACTGCTACCCTAGTTAAAGTGTTTGGAAGACACATAATCGAATGGAATCATCCATCAAAGAGTTCGAAGAACACCAAAGATGGAAAGTCATCATGTGGTTTGTAGGATTTTATTTAGGTTTCCCTTCAAACTTAGGTATGTCTGAAGGAATTGTATTAGGGATAGGGGGCCATATAATATCGTGTAAAACTGGGTCATTGGTTAACCTCGTCTGATCTGGCAGGTTCAAAGTAGCCAATAAAGGTAACTTTGTTTGTGCCATAGAATTCCAAGCCCCAGGAGAATTTGTTGCCCATTGGTTTGTGTTAAAAGAAGATTGACCTAGGATATAAGGATTCCCAAGGTTCACAAAAGGTGGATTATTTTCTCCAAAATTATGATTTTGACCAAACCAAGACTGTGCAAATGGAGTTATATTTCTTATGGGTATGCCCCCCATGAAAGGTGGGCTTCCTTGGGAAGTATTTATATTTACAGTGTTGACCATACATATCCCCCCTACCGAAGACATACCTATCCCCCTACCGAAGATGAATGAATATTTCCTTGGTACACATCATGCCCCCAGGTAAATCCTGCATTAGTGCCCCCTATTCCAAGATTAATTGTATTCCCTTGTAGAATGTTGTGTCCTAAGGGAAAAATAGTACTCATACCTCCCATTCCTTGGAAAGTTATGTTCCTCTGTGGTAAGCTAGAGCTAGGAATGACTCCAGTCACTATAGAAGGGTCGGGCATGGACATTTGTCCACTATAGAGTGGAAAAGCATAAGATGGAACCGATGGACCAATGACAGAGGCAGTGGTATTTGTTACAATGGGAGATATATTAGCGATTATAGGTTGTGTTGTGAGGAAAAAGTTCCTAATGGCTGGGGTTCACAGAGGCCAGCAACATACTTTGAAATTCAAGCAAGAATCAAAGTATTTGCAGCAATAGAACAAGACATTATATAAACAAGGTTTTTAAAGATAAGAACAAGTACTTTATTCTACTGAAGGTTGATCCTAGCTTCAAAATCTTCCAACTTTGCTCCAAATTCCTGCTCTAGGACTTGCAATAAAAACACAACCTTTCTCAAAAAATTTGGCTGCAAAAAAATTGATAACCAAATTGAAAGGAAATGAACATTATAAGAATTAATCACTTTCAAATATCCAACTCATTCACAATCAATTAACAAGCTATTTGGGAAAGGAAATATCTTTTTATTCAATGAGATAATGGCAAGAAATACATCTTTTACCTTGATCTGCTTAGGCACCTGCTAAAACTTGATCTAATTCCTTTTCTCATCTCTTCCACAAAGATTTCTCCAACATAACATTACAAGTGAGTGTGTCCCCCCTTCTCATGGTCTTTCTCTTGTATTTATGACAAAGATGGAAGGGTAGTTCAAGAAGGGATTAGTTAGGACAGGTAGGGAGGTTAGGGAACCAACCTTAACTACCTCTAATTAGATTTTATTTTTTATTTTTCATGATTTTGGAGGAAAATGTAGGTGAAAAGCATACCACTCGCATGTAAAGCACGAGATTACTGAAGGCAACATGCGTGTACACGATTTTGGGGAAACCCGCTAGTGGTAAAGAGACCACCAACGGGTAATACACAGGTTGTCATACTTTCAACAACATGTATTTCCTAGGCCAAAGACATACAAAAGGAATAAACTGGAGAATCAAGGATTGATTTGGGCCTCAGGCATGAATAGCAAATCTAGGATCTTCCATCCATAGTGTCCTTTTGTGTGAACAAAAACTCAGTATCGTCACGAAAGGAGAAGTGTTGATTTGATGGATAACAGATGCCCCATAATGTATGAGGTCAAAAGGGAATATGATGGCCAAAATACATTATAAAACAATGGAGTGTAGGAGCGCAGGAAGCACATAATCAAAGTCCCAACGAAGTACCTGAAACATAACAAAGGTCATCTTACAATATAATCCCTGACATAAATGCCATGTTCGAAAGGATAGAACATGATCTCCAATACATATGTATAACTGATGTATATATCATGGCCACTAGGATACAAATGTGGATCCATGTCAAAACTGGACAACATAGCCATAATGAACAAACTGGATCTATGTCTCATCAAGAGACAAAAATGAGTGTGGCTCAGTCTTGCGCGGCTTGGGAAAATAACAAAATATGTTGATGCTATTATAATCCCAAGGACTTCAATCCAAACCGTCCCAAGGTACGAATCCAAAGCATGCGAATAAAGGTGTTGAAGTTGAACATGGAGGAAACCATTTTATTATTTGTCAATGTGGTAAACCGTTAACAAATGCAAGGGAACCCACCGATAATGAAAATGGGACCCAAGGTACCTAGTACATTCTTACAAGTGTGAATAAGGGGTCATGAAGTCAAACACCTGAAGAATCTATCGAGTAAGAGAGATTGAGGTATTCTCATAACTCAATAGCTAGAGAATCTGCCACTGATGACTACAAATATCAAGGTACTATCCAAAACTCTAAGTCTCCTTCACAGAGCAAGATGAGTTGAAGTCGATGGGAAGAGATCCATGAGAAGGAAGGCATTGTGGAATCCTCCATCATCTCAAACAAGGAAATATTGGATACTGAATTGATGTGAAAGAGGACTTAGTACATATTGATATCAGGGATGGACAACATAGGAATTCAAGGCAAATTGCAGAATGGCCGACACAAGTGATATTCTTGAATAGTGAGCATGACACGAGAGTAACTTAGGCATCTTTTGACATAAAGGGACCAATAACAAAAATCTGCAATATAGGAGATATTGACAGATTCTCCATATGAATGGAAGAGTAACCAACTGGAGGAGTACATATTCTAAGATTAGGTTTATCCTAAGGCCAAAAGTAGAACCCATTAAATGAATAGACTCAATATTAATGCTTTGTTCAAGGAATATTTGGACATGTTGCCATAGTTTCAACAAATAACTTAGATCTTTCCCTTCTCTTTCTCTTTTTCAGTATCTTTTCATTATTTTAACAAGCATGAAAAATATAAAAGGAAGCTCGATAGTATATTTCTTGTAAAATTTTAACGAGTCTGAGAAAGTAAACTCGATACCTTCTTCATTTTTGAACAAGCTCGGAGAAGAGAGAGAAGAATGCTTGATAGGGATCCAACCATGCGTAATTTTATGAGTCCGTGGAAAGGAAACTCAACACTTTCTTCATTGTTTTACGAGTTTTAAGACAAGATAGAATATTACTCAGTAAAATATTGATTCATGGATTTTAATATCGATCCTGGATCTGTCCGTGCTCGTCGGTGTTTTCATATTTAAAGAGTCTGAAAAATTAAACAAGAACTCTATATACCTGCTCGTGGATTTTATAGTGAGCCTGAGTTGGTAGATTCTCGCAGCGGTTTTCATATTTTGAGGGTCTGAAAATCCTAAAGAAGACTCCAAGGGGTACTTTTTCATAAAGTTAGTCTCCTTTCCCGAAAAAAGGATAAAACAATGTGAGAGAGAACTCTTCTAGTCACAGTGAACTATAGTATTCCTTTTTCGTAAATAATCCACATAGTTCGGAAAAGGGTTAAACTTATACCTATGTGGATGTTATTTCAAGTCCTTTAACGAGTTTGAAGTGAACAAGATGACTTGACAATCTTGTCAATTTTAAGGATTCTAACAAGAGTGTAAAGAAAACTACATATGGATGGGAGCTTTATAAAAGGGTGGTCAACAAATAAGAAAAGAGAGTATGCAGTTCTTCTTTGCAAATCATGATAAACTAAGAAATCTCCCTAACTTAACAAATTGCATCATGGGCACTGATACATCAAAAGGGATGTTAACTAAGGTGTCCCATGTGAGGTAGGCACTATCCATGGAAGAACAACGACGATACAAGGAAATGAGAAGGCTTAATGTCACAGTCCATGGAGAAAAAGGTCCTATGGCTTAAAATACGGTAAGGTATCAATGCAACATGCAATGTAACGGTAACCTAACCTATATGTTGGGGTATGGTGGAAAAAAAACCTTATATAACTACCTTCTTATTTGACCTAGTCAAAACACTTTCATTAGTAGTCATAATAAATAAATATGACGTTAAAAACATATTAGACTATATAAAAGAGGGTAAAAATAAAACATTTTTCACCACAAATAATCAAAAAGTGAAAAAACTAAGTCATTTGCAATTTTCATTGTGGAGAGCCAGAAGCCCTTAAAGCATTGGTTGCAATCAAACCGATGGACCATTTCAGAATCCGTTCGTTGCAAATACTTTATCTCTCTCTTCTCTTCATTTTGCATGTAGTTTTATTAATTTTTAATGGAATTTTGAGTTTTTTACAAGCATTTAAATTTAAAACCGCGTACCTCCAGGTGAAAATTGTTGCAATAGCATGTTCGGAGAAAAAGCGCTAGTGAAGGGTATTTCACCTACATGTGTCATGCTACAGTTATAACTAGAAACTGTGTGTAGCGTAGTTTCATTTTTGAAACTCAATGCTCATAAAAAATAAGCACTTTCTTACAAAGATGGTGCGTGTTTGGAGGGTAAGAGAGCGTGAGGTCATGGATAGGGATTCCATGGCGGATCCCTTAACTCTTAATGCATTACGTTGGTGTGAGTTATTGAAAATTTTCAAATGAAAAACATGAGAGCACAACCAAGACTTCTTGAGACCCTAGTGAATTGTTGGGATCCCAATCAAGGGGCTTTCAATATCCATGGTGAGATATTAGAGATTACGATCGATGACATATACTTTATTATAGGATTATTATGTATACTTTATTACGGGATTATCATGTATACTTTATTACAGTATTATTACGATGTGGGGAAGTAGCAAACCTCAAAGGTGCATTATGCGGGGTTGGGGATCTCTTGGTACAGGATTATACCAACACCTATTCTGTAGCAGGGGTGGAAAAAATTGGAATTCAAGTTGCAATAAGTCAAATTGCAATTTTTCCACTGAAAGTGATTGTGAGCACCATTAATTGAGTGGGAGGTGTTTCTGCATTACACTTAGCCACTCGAAACTATATGCATATAGGTGTGGAGTGCCTTCGGAATGTAGTGTTTGATTGGTGTATTGGCTTGTTGGTGAACATGAAGCACCAACTAACTGAATGCAGAATGGGGAAGAAGAAGAACTTTGGATATGGCAGCATCTTGGCTACATTCTTCTTTGAGAGGGTCCCATGCTTGAGTCTAAGAGTGACTCTACCACTTACTAACCGTCGCGAACCAAGACTGGTTCGATGGAGCGATGTATTTGTGAGACTGAAAGGTGGAGACACTAGGATTGCATATGATGATGATGATTTCCAGGCATGGTGGAGTCAGAAGGTACCAGCCTTCGAGCAGTTACCCTATGCAAGCTTGCACTTTCGTGGAGACCTAGAGCTCATGCTCCCTCCAGGAACAGCCTGGGGAGAGATAGGTATGAATTCTATTTTTTGTTTTGTAATATTATTTTTTTATGGATTTTGTTTGTAAATATATACATATATGTATTTTAGTGAGTTTGAGCACTAACAAAATGTTTGATGCAGATATAGGACCAGTGCGTCTGGCTGGGCACACAAGGGTGTTCGTACATCCAGTTGAGGCAGGCGGAGAAGATGCCATGTTGATGACCATTGAGGGAAAGATGACCCACCTTACCCATGATGTTCCTACCCTCCATATTGAGCAGATGCCTATGGATATGCAGGAGCATGTAGTGGGGATGCCCCCTGCATGGATTAGATTACTCCATAAAATAGTTATATGTGTCATATGTTATAGGGAGGTGGTAGCTGAGGCGTCTAAGGTTCCAACCTCTCTATAGTGATATGTGCATCAAATGAGGCTATAAGCCCAATTTTGCATTTTGACATATATTATTGACTGGATATTGAGACTCATACCCATTTTGTATTTTGGACCTATTTATATACATATATCGGTTATATTTGCATGTGTTTCTTATGTGTGTATGGTTATTGGATTATTGTGTATGATACAAATGCCAATCAAGTATGTAATTTGCATAAGCATAAGTTATAGAATTTTGATTTCTTGAAATGTGCTTATATGTGATAAATTCAAAATGTCTTTCAAGTAACCTTATTTTAAAGAACTAATGTAGAAAAGAAGGATCTCTTGCTCGATACTCACAATTAAGCTGAGACACAACTAATTGGGAATCAAGTCTAAACTCAATACATGAAATGCCATGAAGTAAAGCATCTCTAAGAAGCTCAATGAAAGCACTATACTCAACCATGTTATTAGTATCAGGGCCTAAACAAGCACCTCATGATGAAACTAGATGACCTGTAGGTGAAAAAATCACCCAAGCGGCTGAAGCGAGATTATGAGTATGACGACTAGCGCCATCGAAAAATCAAATAAACAACCTAGTTGACATCTGAAACACAACCAAAACTACATGATAAACAAGAAAAAGGAAAAACTTCTCAATATTGTACAATTATTTACAAGAAAAAGCATATGAACTAAGTATAATACTTCTTCAAATAAAGCCCATTTCTAGGCTCAAGCATCTTTTTCCCATCATAATCAACCAACTCATAAGCACCTTTTCTCAAGACTTTGGATACTATGAAAGGTATGAGCCACATAGACTTAAACTTGCCTGCTCCTAAAGGATCTTTGTGTTGGTCATAAACCAAAACAAGGTCTCCTTCAGAAAAGACCCTAGGTCGAACATACTTTTCATATTAACTCTTGACTCGTCTCTTATGTGCTTCGTTTGCAGTAAGCGCGTCTCAACGCTGGTCATCAAGATGTTCTAAATGAAGCAAGTGTTCTTCCAAAATAGAGGTATCAGGTAAGAGTTGTACATCTAATTTCAATGACGGGATTTCACAATCATCTGGTGTGACTGCTTCCACCTCTTGGATGAGTTGGAAAGGAGAAAAGCTTGTACCAGTCTTTACAATTGTTCGATATGCCCAAAGAGTCGGGTATAACATGATGTGCCAATTTGACCTATTAGTGTTAATCATGCGCTGCAGAATGGTTTTCAAATTTCTATTCACAACTTCTACTTGTCCATTCACCTACGGATAGAAAGGAGATGAATGCTCATGTCTAAATCCAAGCATAGTAGCCAATTCAGTCATCATGTTGTTTTGAAAGTGTCTGCCATGGTCAATGACAATCTCTTTTGGGATATCGAATCTAGAAATGATCTGGTTGAATACGAAATATGTCTGCCTCCACAGTAGGCATTGCGTTTTCCCAATTGGTAAAGTAATCAACAGCGAAAATAATATAGCTATGCCCCCAACAAAAACTGGGTTACATGTCATAAAATCAACCCCCCATTTAGTGAAGGGTCTGACTATGATGACCAGAAATAGAGTTAGGTGTGCTCGCATCTTTTTTGGAAAGAGATGACACAGATGACAACACTTGATAGCTTCCACACAATCTTTAAAGATAGTGGGCCAAAAATAACCAGCACGTAAAAAATTTTGAGCTATTGCCAACGTAGACAAATGACCCCCACATGCTCCACTATGGGAATCAATTAACACAAACTCGACCTCTTCATGAGTTAAACAATGTCATATAATGGAATCAACCCCTCTTCTATAAAGAGTATCAGCAATGATGAGGTAATTCTTAGCATTATGTATAAGTCGTCGTCAATCTTCTCGTGAAAAGGTTATGAGGCACTTCAAAGTCTGGAGATAAACTAAGATATCCTCGTACCACATATCAGAGGTGGATATTAAGAAGATGTGATCATGTGGGAATGAATCATCTTCTGTCTTAGAATCACCATCACTTGGGAACTCTGAAATGAGCTCAACGAACACCAAATACTTTTTGGACTTGGAAGATTGAAAAGTAAGTTCAAATTCTTGAAGTATTGCAATCCACTTATTGAATTTTCCCCCAATTATACACCGGGTTAAAACATATTTAAATGGATTTACATCTGGCACAAGTGTGGTTGTTCGTAACAAAATGTAGTTGTGAAGCCTTTGAAAAACGCAGATAGCTACAAGTGCTAACTTCTCGACATGAGAATATTTGAGTTTAGGTCCTAATAAATCGCGGCTAAGATAGTAGATGACATGTTCTTAGAGTTGGTCATATTCCTAAACTAATACTATGTCAATTGTGGAATCAAATGTAACCAGATATAAAATAAAATCTCTACTATAATCTGGCGGACTCAATAAAGGAGTTGATAACAATGTTTTTTTCAAACCCTCAAATGAGTTCTGAGCAGCCTCATCCCATAAAAATGGAGTATCCTGTTTGAGTAAATGCATGAATCCCTTCGTTATCTTTGCATAGTCGACTATAAAGCATCTGAGAAAGTTAGACATGCCCTATAGACTTTGAAGCTGACGGATAGTGCAAGGAGGATGTAGTTTTATGATAGCCTCAAATTTTAATGGATCAACCATTATTCCTTTATTGGACACTATAAAACCTATCAATAATCCAAATTTAGCGCAGAATACGCATTTATGTGGATTCAAACGAATCTTATAATGTATGCATCGTTCAAACACCGGTCTCAAATGAGTCAGATGATCCTGTCTCTTTCGAGATCATGCAGGGATATCATTTAGATATGGTTCAACTGCGTGTTTGATGTCGTGGAAACCAGAATTCATAGCTCGCTAGAAAGTGGCTCCAGCATTTTTCAGACAGAAAGGCATCTTCCTATAAGTGAAGGTACCCCAAGGATAGATAAAAGCAGTTTTATGTTGATCTTCAGGTTTAATTTGGATTTGATTGTAGTTTGAATATCCATCCATAAAAGAGAATATTTCATTTACCGCACACGCGTCTATTATCTGATCAATTTAGGGTGTGGGTTAGTTATCCTTAGGGCATGCTTTGTTCAAATCCCTAAAGTCAGTAAAAACTCAAATGGTACCTTGCTTTTTGTCGACGTGAACTGGATTGGAAACCCATTCCATCATCACAATAGGATAGATGAAACTAGCCTTTAAGAGTTTTTCTACCTCAGCTTTTACAGTTGTTTCTTTCCTTGGATTGAATGGACGAAGCTTTTGTTGAACATGTTTGACATTAGGATATGTTTTAATCTCATACTCAACAATGGAAGGTTCGATGCTCGGCATCTCCTCATATGACCAAGAAAAAACATCACAAAATTCCTTGAACAGATCGGTATAAATGCAAACTTCCTTAGGAGAACAGTTCGTGCCGATAAAGATGTTTTCCACGACATTGGGGTTTGTAGAGATGTTGATCGGCATCATTTTCGATATGTTTTCCATGTTTCCTTCAGCAAAAATTCCATGTTTCGCTAAAGGATTAATGGGATGATCAACATTTCCACAGAGTCTCACATGGAACTCTTCATTATCAATCATGCCTAAATCTGGAAGGAAGTAGGACCTATGATGCATATGCTCCCAAGGTTGATCTATACCTACCATTGCTTCCAAAATGGATTCGTTAGAAGGCAAAACCATATCCAAGCAATCAAAACAATGAGAAGATTTCGTAGCCCATGCAGGTGTATAATCAACATCTGACTCCTCGGATATTAAAGGAGTAGAGATGGAATCCATGGCAGTTTCTTGAAAATATTGGTAAGCAATTTCTGTTGTGGATAAGGACACTACAGGTTCAACATGAGTTGGTAAAATCCAAGGATTAGTTCTATTAGAATTATAAACAAATCCCCAGATATTGATGTGGTGTTTACAATGCTAGTTGAACCAATATAGTTAATAGTAGCAGGAAAATCAAATGTGCCCATAAGAGATGAATACATACCTACTCCCAAGTTTTCACTAGTTGGGCATTCTTGATCAATCAAAGGAATGTTTGATTTGGAAGAGGCAATGTTACTTTTTCGGGTGAAGGACAATTGATAAACTGTGACAATCCTTCCTTCATGAGGAAACATTAAAACCCCAAAAATGGACGACGAAATGGCTTGCATGGCATAAGTCCAACTCATTCCTAATGACAAATTGTAATCAAGAGGAGCATCCACTACCTCAACTTCTACAGAGACTACTTTTCCTGCTAACTGGATCTCAAAACAGGGTAAAATCCCATGAGGATGGAAAGATATTCCATCAAAAGTAGTAAGTAGAGTTATAGACTGGACCAACACAAGAGAGCCTAAAGCTCGCCAACAAGAACTAGCCATAATGCACGTAGATGCACATTCATCTACAACAGTTCATCCAATAGTCTTAGAACCATGAAATAATTTGATTTGAAAGGCAATGTGATACAAAAAACAGGGTTTGATATCAGACATGTCAAATTTCGCCAATAGATTAGTGGAATCGAGACTTCCTATAACTATCGGAAGTGCATTTCGTTGCGAAGGGAAACTTTGCATAACTTCCAAAGAAGACATTGCACGTGGTGTTTGGGATAAATCTTCCACAACATAATAGTTAGGAGCAACGCTCGCATTAGGGTTATGTGAATCCCACTTGTAGACACCTTTTGGTATCTTTGGCATTGGGTCTGTCAACCTCTCGATATGAAGAGGAGCTGAAATCTCAGGAATCTCTTTATCTTTATGTGACGATTTCGAGCTATAATTCTTGGCTCTGGTTTTCAATAATGTGTCTGAGCGAACTATATTAATGTATGACTAATCGAGTGACGAGGCACTTTGGGTGCCCCCAGCAGCACTAGAACCGCCAGAAGCCATATTTTGTCCTTTGGGAAAAGGATCCTTCAGGATGGTAGGTTGTTTTTGTTGTAATATCTTCTAAGCTTGTTCCATTAAAGGGAATTAATGGTTTAAGCGATCTTCCTTGAAAATATTACAAGGAAACTTTACTTTTTTCCGTTCTCTCTTGCCCCCCTCAGCACTATCATTGGACTTGAGCTTATTTTGACTACCCTCCCCATTATTTCCCTTGTTCTTTTTACCACTAGGTTGTTGAATACCCTTTTGATTAGATCGCACATTGTGTACAGTAGTTGTTTGAGAAGAGGGAGTGGAAACCGTAGTTTCCTTTGTTGCATAACGTTTAACAAATAGCTCTTGAACTTGCTTAGTTAAAGCTTCTACAGTAGGTGTATCAACTTAACCAACGATTCCATTGGCATGCGTTCCAGGCTTAGGTTTTGCAGAATCAGTATTTGATCGTGGTGCATCAGGAATAATTTCGTATAAGATCATAGATTGCGAATAAATCAAATCTAGTTGTTGGGATCTAAGAATGGATTCGTCTTCCGTCGTGACCCCTGAAGTAGAAACATCCTTCGAGATGTATGGTAGAAGTGATTTCAGAAACCACTATAATAAAAACTCCAGAGGTATATCAGCATTAATCATTCTGTTCCTTCTTCTCCACTCTTGAATATGGTCAGAAATATGGGTGGCCTTATTCTGCCTAAAGGTAGACAGAAGGTCTGTGCCGGCATCATATCGAATAGGAAGTTGGAAATGATTTAGGAACACTATCTCTAAATCGTAGAAATGATGGTAGGTAGTAGATGGAAACTCAATGTACCACTTAGATGCTATGTCGGTTAAGGTTCTTTGAAATAGTCTCAATCATATAGAGTCATCATTCAACAAATTGGAGGAACACCATAAATGGAAAGTGATGACATGGTCCCCAGGATCTTCACCAGACTTGCCTTCAAATTTTGGAATGTCTGAGGGAAATTTGGTTGGAACGGGAGGCAAATTCGAATCATGATGAACTGGATCATAGAGTAGTTTTGAAAGGTCTAGCAAATTCAAAGTTTCCATAAAGGGTAAACGAGTTCGAGCTGAAGAAAAATGTGATTGGGGAGTTGGGGGAGGAAAGTTTCATGAACCAAAGTTCCCATAAGGTTGGTTAGGGTTTCACCCATCCATCGGTTGCAAAGTGAAATCATTTTGAAATGGGATCCACCCATATGCAACAAGATTCCCCCCTTGGGTCCCCACTCCACTGAGGTTGAGAGTAAATCCCTCCAACTGAAATAGCAGCTGAGGGAATAACGGTACTACCTCTTCCACCAAAAAGCAAAAAAGGAGAACTCCCTACAGGTGCAGTTGATGATTGAACATTACTCAATTGAAAACCGAAACCTATAAAAGGTTTCTAACTTGTGAAAGGTACAATAGAGTGAGCAGGTATAGAGCGTATAAAAGGAGCAGAAGGAGCAATGTGTCCTCCAAACCAAGGGAATCCTTGAAAAAGTGAAGAAGAACTACTAGGAACATTCTAGAAATTCTGAAAGATAGGGGATGATGTAAAAGGAAGACTAGAGATCCTAGTGAAAGGTAAGCTAGATGGCCCAGTGTTAGATCCAAAGGGTATAGAAGTGCTAGAAACTTGAGTACCAGATGACCCTAAGGATGTTGAATTAAATTTAAAAGATACAACTAGAGCAGAAGTTGACTATAATGAAATAGGTATCTGTACATTAACATGAGGAGGAGAGAACCCTCCAGACACAATAGCTAATGTAGGGGTATAATCATTTCTTGATCCTTCTCTTGTATTGTCCATAACAAAACCAAATGTGATCCTATATGCACTTAACCTAGGTTCGCAAAAAGAAGCTACCTGCACTAATACTGGATCGTGGGATCCAATTAAAGGTGGGTTAAAAGGTCTTGCAAATCCCTCAGCTTGCAAATCTTTAACACTTGTTGTCTGAGAAGTAGGTGTAGTACACCTAATTATATCAGGTTCCCTGGGAATTTCAGTTATCCCAGTTGGCTCAAAAGAGCCACTTGTGTTTATCCGTCATCGCTAAGGCAGTGGTGGAGGATCCACAATGAGTGGAGGAAGGTTCTGTAACCTTCTAGACCTATGAAGAGGATGGTCCTCCAACACTAAAAACTCAAATCAATGAAAACCTAGGGCCAACTAAACACAAGTAAAACAAACAACACACCACTATGAAAAATCCTAAGTAATCCAAACCAGGCAAACATATGCCTTCCAAATGAATGTCTGGGATGATGAGGGCCCTGAACAAACTAGTGAAGGATGAAGAACAGTTACCCGGGGTCCACAATACAAACACTTTGGGGCCAAGCGTTTGAATCGCCAGTCGCCTTCCCAAAGAGTTGCAAGGGGTTTCCTCCAACGTATGTCCTACATAGATTAAAAATAACCTTCCACCGTCACCTGTGTATGAGCCCTAAAGTCAGGATACTAAGGTTACCAACTTTGCAAAGAGGGTCCGATGGGACAGTCGTAGGTCGAGTTAATACGCATGGGAAGGGTAGCAAAGCCCGAAACTAAATAGCACCGGTGGTACTGATAAGTCCCTATACACGTACCAACTCTAGGATATGCTCAATTAAGTATTGGAGGGATATCTCCTCTAATTAACCTCGCACGACCTCATGCTTAACTCCGGTGTAATTGGATATTTCCAGTTCACCTTCTACAAAACTGGATTTCCCTAATGATAGGCCACTATGTCTGATTTTTAATACTTTGGACAATTTAAGACAACTCCTAGTCCAAATTACTAGCCTAAGCTAGTTAGTGATCGTCCCTAGAAAAGAAAAATTACTAGTAAATTTTAAATTAGCGTTCTTTTTAAGGGATGTTACATACTTAGAGGGTAATGGCTGTGCAACTAATGGTCTTCTAACTCATGCATGGAAATAACATTTTTTTTTTAACGAAGACGATTGAGGTTTTTTTTTATAAAAAGGGATGTAAGATCGAAGTACATAGTGCAAGAGAGGACCTGCTTTTCAACAACATAAAGTAACCACTACTCTGACATCATCATAGTCCAAAAAAAAACTGGAAAAAGATCCTACAGGCGAGTAAACAGAATTACAGTTCTAAAGTCTCACAGTCCAAAACACCTTCCTACAGACTTAAAGCAGCTTACAAATAAACAGTATTGTAGCCCTGTTACATGGGATGGGTTCACAACATAACATAAAAGTTTTTTCCAGTAATTTAAGAACACAAAAATTGAAAACTACCAATGATTGAGCTATATCATTTTTCTGCCTTTTTGCCCATCTTATCCAGCAGGTACTTCTTCAGTTCTACACTTTCAGCACATATCCCCTGTACATTTTCATCGACCTTGTGCACCATGCCACGCAACTTCCTAAGCTACATCGTATCCCTGATCTCACGTTTCTCCATGTCCACTTCCAATGCTTCCAGCTTCTCTTTCAGCGGACGAATCTCCAATTTTGCTGCCAGTTCTGAGTTGGACAAATGTAACGCTGTTTTTTTTCCATTCAGTTGCTTCAATCCTAAGGAGATGCACTTGAGCTTCAAGAATAGTTAAGCGGTCGTCCATGATGCCTCAGGAGGCCACATAACCCTGCGAATTGAGGAAAACAGAGCCATGAGACGGTTCTGTGCTTCTACCCACGTTCATACCCTGAAATCCACCGGTCGGGAGAAATTTTCATTTCATGTAAACAACATCCCCATCACTTTTCATGTTACCCTGCACTAGATTCCTGTTCTGGAGGTATTCCTGTTGTCCTGCCTAGGAGGGGCAATTTTTTCGAAGGTTTATGGAGTCCCTATTGGGGATAGGTATGGTGCTCATACGATAGGGATAGCCAGAGTTCGCCATCTGAGCGCAGCTGGGGTTGCTATTCCACGTTTGTTTCCTTCCTATCAACCTGAAGAATGATGGACCTGAGGCTTCTCCTACCTTTCAAGGAGATGTAATAAATAAGCCCATATGCAGGCCACGTGATTCATACGTGCTACCGTCCTTACCTCAAAGAACCCCGATGGGTGAAAAACCATAGACTAAATATTGTGAGAGTGGGGGCATATAATATGTAGAGTAATAAGAGAAGTAAGCGAGGGGCTAAAGACAAGGAATCCAAGCCTTGGAATGTATAATGTTATTGCTAACAAGGGAGCCCTAAGGCAGATTGACCCCTTTGTTTGCCATTTCGTCAGCTTCTTGGTTGTTCACATGCAGAATATGCTGGAAGCTGATGCTATTGAATTCCTGAACCAGATGTTTGAGAAGATTTTGTACCTTGGAATCGGGACTAATCCTGTTCATGCTAAGGTTTCTAGATACCTTGATTACCAACAAAGAGTCTCCACAAACTGCTATATCACTAATTCCTTCACCTTTGGCAATTTCCAGGCCTTTTAGAAGGGCAATCCATTTAGCACTGTTATTGATTCTTCTTCCTATACCCCAAGCATAATCCTTCAATTTGTTTCCTTCGGAGTCAAAAAGCACTCCCCCCACACCTGCCAACCCTGGATTGCCTTTAGAGGCTCTGTCAAAGAAGAGAGAACTGCACCCAATCTTTTCTTTCCAGCTTTGTAACTCACCAGCATTCATCCTGAGTTGCCAGATCGGAGTTGTTATATCCTTACCTGAGGATTTGTTCCGATGGGTTGAATGAGGTAGGAGTAGGTCTGCAACCCAAATTTTCTCTTCCACCGTCAATGGTTCATGTTTGATGTTTTCCATACCCTGCACTATTAAAACTTCGGTCCATAAGGCTTTGGCCGATGCATTAACTCGAGTAGGAGTAGTGGTGGCCCCTTCAAAAGTCTCCATGTTTCTGGCATTCCAAATTTTCCAACATATGTATTTCGGGAGAGCCTCCCAGGCTCTCTTGAAGACTGATTTTCTATACAAGGATCCCATATAGTAATCGTTCAAATTGGAAAAGAGGTCATTCCAGTTTGTAGGCAAGATCACCGAGAAGCTTAAATCTAGATAAGCCCTGTGACACACTTCTTGAGCAAAATGACATTCTAGAAACAAGTGTTCAATTGTTTCCTCTGAAGATTTGCAGAGGATACATTTAACTGGACCCTCAATCCCTCTTTTTTTGAGATTCTCCAAAGTGAGAATTTTTTTATGCACTAATAACCAGTTGAAGGCATTGATTTTAGGCGGACTATTTTCGCTCCATATTTTAGTCCATTTTTTGTCCCTGCGGTTATTGTTGTCCATTATATGATAGGCGACCTTGACTATGTAATGTCCCGTATTGCTCCAACCTCTCTTGTCTGTCGAGTGAAGGTGCACAGGAGTAGCTCCATGAAGTAGATCGAGAAGACTGTCAAAGTCCGCTTGTAGCTGGCATGGTAGAATAGGACTTATCCAGCCATTCCATCTTCCCTTGTCAGACCAGAGCGAGAGATCATAGAGGGTTCGAATGTTAGCTTGCTCCATCCAGTTTTTGAGATCCGTAAAGTTATGACTAAAATTAGCGGGGTATCGTTGATCTGGCCCAAGCTTGTCCATCCAGATTTTAATCTGCTTACCATTCCCTGGAATCCAATATAATTGAATTTGGAGGAAGAAGGTTGGCTTTTTGCAGAGATTTCATGTGGGGGAATCGGTTTTAGATAAGTCAATCTTGTCCACACTACGCCTCTTGTTCATATATTTTTTATAAAGTATCTCTTTCCACCAGGTTTTCTTACTTGAGATGACGCGCCAGAGTATTTTGGCTCCCAAGGCCAGATTCATGTGAGAAGGATCTCTTATTCCGGCTCCTCCGACGTTTTTGGACGAACAAACTGTAACCCAATTCAAAAGATGGAATTTTTTGGTGCCATTAGTTTTCCCACCTTACCAAAGAAATCTACGTAATTCTTTAGTGATTTTTTGGATGACGCATTTAGGAGCCAAAGAGATAGATAAGGTATAGAGTGGATAGGCTGAGAGTATCGAGTTGATCAATACAAGTTTTCCTACCAAGTTTAACCATCTGAATCCCCTGGATGAGATTTTGGCTTTGATTTTATCAATCAAACATTTCCAGTCCGCTACCTTCTTATTTCCTTTGAAAATTGGGATTCCAAGATATTTAAAGGAGTTCCAAGAATGATAACCATTGAAAACAAGGATCCGTGCAATTCTGATCATTGTTTCTTTGGTACAGTTCCACCTGTAGTTTTTAGATTTCATGTAGTTAACCTTTCCGTCTGAAGCTTTTAGGAAGAGAGAGAGAGAGCCTTATTGAATCTTTTTGCTATAATAGTGGATGCACCTCCAAGTAGAATTGTATCATCTGCAAATTGTGTGTGGTTAACAGCCTTGATTCCTCTTGCAACCCTCAGTCCTTTTAGGTCCCCCAGGTTTTGAAGATGATGAATATTTCTGCTCAGGGATTCTGCTACCAAAAGATAGAGGAAAGGGGACATGGGGCAGCCATGCCCTAAACCCCTGGTGGCCTAGAAGAAAGAGGAGGGTCTGACATTAACCAAAGGAGAAATCCATGGTTTGTTGATACAAGCTCTGACCCAACGGATAAATCTACTAGAGAATCCAAATCTGTTCATTATTTCGAAGAGGAAGAAGTGGTTTACTCTGTCGAAGGCATTTTCCATGTCTAGCTTGATGGCCATGCCCTGTTGGTTTTTCCCCACACTTGAATGGATCGCCTCTTGAACTATGATTATGTTGTCAAGGATCTGACGACCCTTGATGAATCCGCCTTGGGATTCAGATATAAGTTTTCCCATGATTTTTTTCATTCGAGTGGCAGTGATCTTTGCAAGGATCTTGTAAGAAGTGTTACAGAGAGAGATAGGCCGAAAGTGATCAATAGAAGTGGTAATATTATCTTTAGGGATAAGGGCTAGGAAGGAAGAGTTTGTGGCTCCCCCAATCTTATCTTTCTTTCTGATCCAATTGAGCATTTGTTTCAGGTCCTCCTTGATTATATCCCAAGATGCTCTATAGAAGTTAATTGTAAATCCGTCCAGGCCTGGGGATTTATCCAAATGTAGAGTCCAGATCTCACCTCTAATTTCACTCTCTGAAATAGGCTTATCTAAAACTTGATTTCAGAAGCAGAGATAAGAGGGGGCAGACCTGAGAGTAATTCCGCTTGGGTAGCTGGGTCAACATCATTGATGTCCGTGTACAATTTTTGAAAGTGCTCTAGGGCGTGCTCTTTTAACTCCTCTTGCCCTTCTATCTGCTTTCCATTATGATCTTTTAGCTCTTTGAGAGAGTTGTAGCTTTGTCGGACTTTGGCTTGCTTATGGAAGTATACAGTATTGCTATCCCCACTTTTTAGCCAAAGCTGTCTGGATTTTATTCTCCAAACTTCCTCCTCCTGTCTGGCTGCACTGAGAATTTTGTAATTCAGGTCCTTTTCACTATTGAGTGAGATAGCTGTGATATCACTCTTTTCCATGCTTTGTTGTAGAGACTCAAGCTCAGACTGAAGCTTCTTTTTTATGAAACTCAGGTTTTTGTAGGTCAGTTTAGCCCAGGTTTTTAATGCATTCTGTACCGCTCTAAGCTTGCATTCCCAGATATAACTGGTTGAGCCCTGAAAGTGGGTAGTCCAGGTGTTATGCACAATCTGGAGTAAATTCTCATCTTGCAGCCATAGATGGTTGAAGCGAAAAGGGATAGGCCCGTGGGATTTTGGAGTCGTTATGTTCAGACGGATGGGCTTGTGATCCGAAGTGGATGATGAAAGGGCATGCGCCGAGAGAAGTAGATTATTAAGAAGAAAGGTGGAGCTTACTAAGAACCTGTCCAGCTTGGCAGCAATGTGCCCCATTCCAGTTCTTCTATTGCTCCATGTATAATTTCCATTTTTCAGTCCTACATCCATTAGATCGAGATCGGCGATTAGATCTTCCATATTTTCTCCATAAGGATCCCTAATCCTGGAACCTCTCAGCTTCTCCTGCTGATTTCTGGTGACGTTGAAGTCTCCTGCAATGATCACATTCTTACCCCTCAACTCGTCTCTTAAGCTGCTTAGATCTTCCCAGAACTAATCCTTATCTTTGTAGTGCGTCGGACCATAGACATTGCAAATGAAAAATGATTCCTTATTGTAATTTTCTTGAGTTTCTAATAGCAACCAATGCTGACTTTTTTTTATAGTATTTATCTTATATTTGTGAGCTAGGACAGTAGCAATACCCCCAGAGGCCCCTAAGGAGCTTTGAGATTTCCCATGGCATTCTTTCCAAAATATATGCGAGAGATCTATTGCCTCTGCATCTAATAATTTTGTCTCTTGGAGTAATAACATGTCTGGCTTTTCAGAATTAATCAGATCTTTTAAAGCTTCAACCTTATTGGCAGCCCCCAGACCTCTGCAATTCCAGGAGACGATTTTTATCATTTTTTGTTGGATTGAGACCCTGCTCGAGACTTATTGTCCATCTTTAACGCCCCAAGGATTTTATTGGTTTGTAGCCACTTGGTTTCTTCTATACTCTTATGCCTGCCCAACTCAAGTTCCCTTTCTACTTCCTACTCTTGCAAATATCATTTTGTTTTCCTTCCCCTAGTGTTTGGGAGAAGCTGCACATCCTGTGATTCCATAGATTCCACAAAGGTCAAGGGTTCTGGAGAGAATTGGGTTATTACAACAGTATTTTTTCTAACTTTTTCCGCCCAGGTGGCTCCGGGGGTCAGCTCCCCTTCCTCATTTGCTCCTCCATTTGGTGTAGCAACTAGACTGATGTGTTCTACAATAGCTTCCTTTTCTTTATCTTTAATAATATGCGGGGGGATTTCACCTTCTTCCATAGCTAAGGCTTGGAACTGATTGCTGGTGGTGGTGTTCTCCTTGGTCTGAGCATTCTCAATGCGCTTTTCAGAGTCTTCCTTTTCTTTGTTTTTTTTCTGGATCATCTGTTGCAGAGGTTAACTGCTTGTTCTTTCTACTTTTCTTAGGTTGCTTCCATCCTTCCTCCTATGTTGCGCCATGGGATTCCATAGAGGCTTTTGGGCATTTTTTTACAAAATCTCTGTATTCATGGCATTTCTTACATTTAAAGGGTAGTTGCTCATAATCAACTTTTTGCATGGGTTCCCAACCTTCCATTTGCAGATTAACTACTTCAGGCAACCCTTTCTCGAGATCTACTTCAACGCAAATACAGGCACAGGAGAAAAGAGGCCCTTTTGGCTCGGCTTTATCAATGCAAGTTCCTAGAGCATTTCCTATGGCTTGTAAGGTTTCATCATTCCAACAGTGAAGGGGGAGATGCGGGAGGCGTACCCAAACGGGGACCGCTGAAGGAACGTCCTTTTCCTGATTGAAAGAGAGGCTCCATCTATTTAAATAGAGTCCACGGGTGCCCAGAAAATACGGCCCACTTCTAAAAATCAGATCTCTGTCAAATTTGTGCTCAAAGAGAAAGGTGAAGAAGCCCTTACCACAAAAATAGTGTTGTAGACCACCGGAGATCAAAGGCAGCCAGTTTTTATTGATCCAAGCATCCATGGTTTTCGGGGATGGCCAAATTCCAGTGAACTGCCTGATCAGACCCCGCTCGCTCAGAGCGATGGCTTTCAGGCGAGAAGCTGCCAACATAATCTGGATCTTAGGCGCGAAGGTGCGTTTGACGAAGGCATCAGAAGCAGCGATAGATGTTGAGGGAGGAGGAGTAGCCGCAACCAAGGCTCGAAATGCTTCATCGAGCAAGAGTCGTTTCTCATCACTGCTGGGATCCAAAGGGGGTTCCATCGGGGCCCTCGAATGGAAGATCCCGAGAACCAAAGCTCCACCGAGCTAGCGGCAGCGGTTAGAACTAGAGCCGAGGTCACGCTAGGTCATGTTTTTTTATCCATCCATGCATGGAAATAACATGACAAGTGCAAAAAATGAAATTGAAAATGCAATACTTTCACTTTTTCCTTTTTTCTTTTCGAAACTAGAGAACTGACATTGCAAATCTAATAATGCAAAAAAAAAAAATTATTTTCAACAAATGTAAGTTTGCAACTATCTTTTTGAAAATATGACTATGTCACTAAACTAAAATGCTTGTAAAGAAATTAACTTGTTTTTCAATTTTTTCTTTTAAAATGAAAAGACAAAACTACTTACAAACAAATACACTACACTAAGACAAAAGCAAAGTGCATCAAATTTTTGTACCTAACCTAAAATATCATAATTTCAAATTACTCAAAGTACTGACAACAACACACTTGAAGATTCAACTCAAAACAAAAGTCCAATTTCACTACCTTTGGCATAAATACTTCGATCAAAAAGACTGAAAATAAGAGAGGAATAAAAAAGAAACCCTTTAGGAGTTTAAACAAATCACAGAAAGTCTAAAAACATCAAAAGAAGTTGACCAAAGCATAAGCAATCCAAAAATATCAAGCACGAAGGTCTAGGGCACAATTCTTCAACAAGCTCTTAATCAACAATAGGTCTAAAGGTGATATTAAATCATTCAACACAAGCACCAAAGTGCTTCAACAGAACCTATAAAGAGCATTAAATTCTGAAACATTCAAGACAACCGCATAAAAATCAAACCCTAGCAATCCAAATTTCACCTACAGGATTACACGTGACTGTAAGTGTAGAAACCAACGCATGACACGCAAGTGTGCTTTCTAGCACTAGTGTGTAAACAGGGGAAAACACCACTGCAAGTAAGGTCCACCAGTGTGTATGCCTCAAAAGTTTTTAAAAAAGAGAAATTATTCAACTAAAACAAGTTTTGGGTTAAAATGGAGGGTTCGGACCACCTATAGACTCAACCTAAGACCTATAACCACACTCAGACTAGAAAAAATTCAAGCAAAATAGGCTTCCCCAGCGAAGTCGCCAGTTCTGTTGTGAGGAAAAAGTTCCTAATGGATAGGGTTCACAAGGGCCACCAACATACTATGAAATTCAAGCAAGAATCAAAGTATTTGCATTAATAGAACAAGACAATATATAAACACAGGTTTTAAAGATAAGAGCAAGTACCTTATTCTACTAAAGGTTGATCCTAGCTTCAAAATCTTCCAGCTTTGTTCCAAATTCCTACTCTAGGACCTGCAACTGATACAAACACAACCTTTCTCAAAGCTTTTGACTACAAACAAATTGATAATCAAATTGAAAGGAAATTAACATTATAAGCATTAATCACTTTCAAATATCCAACTCATTCACCATCAATTAACAAGCTATTTGGTAAAGGAAAGATATTTTTATTCATTGAGATAATGGCAACAAATACATCTTTTACCTTGATCTGCTTAGGCACCTACTGAAACTTTATATGAGTCCTTTGATCCTCTTTTCCACAAAAATTTCTCCTGCATAACATTACAAGTGAGTGTGTCCCCCCTTCCCTTGAAAACCTGGAAAATTCATTCCAAAGGAAAAATGATTAGAGCTTTGCCATATTGAATCCTCTCCAATAAGCACCATATCAGATGGTAGAAACCATCCAGATGTTCCTGCTTATGAGGTACTTAAGTTTCCTTCTCCTATAGGAACTGAACTAACTGGGGGTGTAACCTCTTCAATGATATGTATCTCCCCTATATTTTCCATGCTAGGCTATTCAGATTTTAGATTAACAAATCTCCAGATTTGTGACTCAAGTTTAAAATTTGGACTCTGTAGTGGGTTCAAAAGTCCAGTAAGGTCTTAAATATCCTCAATAGTTATGGGACCTGGGTTGTCCTCGAGCTGAGGAGAATAAAATATGTGGGAATTATTCAATTGACCCTCAGATTCACTAATTTTTCCTTCAAATGGACTGTCAGACTCACTAGAACTCGAAATGTTTTCATCTTCTTGATGTTTTATTTCTGGTTCTTGATTTTCTTCCTCTGCCCCCTAAGGGGGTAGACTATTGTGATCCAAACTTTGCCTAGGCACAGGCACTTCTCTCTATTCAGGAGAGTGTCCTTGAATTCTTCTAGACCTGTGTAAAGGTTGATCGACCGCAATGGCTCGCAAAAGACACAAAGGAGGAAATCTACAAAATTAAGAATTAAAACAAACAACACTCACTAAAAATCTTGAAAAGATTTACACAAGCAAAAATACTCTCCCAATGAAAAGCACTTGGTTGTTTGAACCAAATAACATTAAGTGGAGATCCAGAATTGTGGCCTTCTGAAGGTCAGCCTGGAATGATTAGGGTTCAAGTCCAACTAGTGAAGATCGAGAGACAGTTACCCTACTCTACAACACAAATCACTAGGGGTGCAAGCACTTACCTTTGGAAAATACCCTCCGAAGGAGCTAGTCCAGAGAATATATGTCTGTCTTAGGTGCTGCAAGATATTCCCCTTGTAATGACCTATGTGGAAACTAGGATAAACACCTATGGCTACCACTTCACGCTAGGTAGTCGGGTGGAACAGACACTGGAAAGGGATTCTACGAATGGGAAGGGATCATAGGACACAATTCCTAGACACAAACTGTCAATGACCAATGGTGTCACCCTAAAGACTTTCCACGCTTGAGCAGTTCCCAGACACGCATAACCCCACTAAACCAAGTGACAGGGGACAATCTCCACACTTGGAGTAGCTTTACCTACCGCTTGACGATGTTTTGAGTGGTGTTTTCCCAACAAGTTCTTTGCCTTACTAATGGATTTTGTCTCTCTTTAGTGAATTCCTAGTTTCCAGTCTTATGTGGATTTGGGTAAGTTTACTCACAACACCTATCCCCAAAGTCTTAGAACCTAAACTATTAGATGAGTTTCTATCAAAAGAAAATCTTCAAGATTCTTTTTATTTCTTTATGCTTTACAAAAATAACGTTTTCAAGAAAAATTTCAAGAAGAAAACTAAGTGCACCAAAATAAAATGCAAATGCACTCTCGCTTAATTTTCAATGAAAGAAAGAAGCATAAATAAATACAAGTAAATGTCTTCAAATGAAAATGCATTTGTTTGCACTCTTTCAATTGAAATATGGAGCACTTTTCAACCACCAAATCAACTCTTTCACATGCAATTCTTTCAAACTCAAAATGCATTTTTTTGCAAATGCACAATATCAATCTTTCAATATGCAAAATGTTTTCAAACGCACATCCAAGTTTTTCAAATTTAAACTTTTCAATTGCAAATACAAGTTTTTCAATTTTGAAAACTTTCAAATGTAAGTGCAAGTCTAACAATTTTGCTTTTCAAAACCAAACACAATTTTTGTATCCAACCTTTTATTTTTAATGAAAATGCCAAATTTTCAAACAAGAACTTCAACTAATGCAAACAACAAAACAAAAAACCGATTTGCCTATCACTATGGCGAAAGTAGCTTCTAAACTCAGGACTTTTCAACCAACCACATAAGCAAAATTGAGAAGAGGTAAGGTATACACCTGCTCTTAAACTCAATCAAGCTCCTAGGTATACTGAGTAACAAGGTTTTTTCAAGCCAAATTTTGCTCAAAAACAGAGCAACCAGAAACATAAATAGCAATATTATGTTCTAAACTTTCACACTCAAGTCCTATCAGATACTTGAATAAAAAATAAAAGGACAAAAAAGCACCCAACACTCTGAAACCTTTCATGAAATTTTGATTCAACCTTAGTCTAAACACACTCAAATACCACACATAAGTTTCCAGGAAGGCCACATAGGAGCCTACACAAACAATCCAAACAAACCAGGTCTTTTCAAAACAAAAGGCAAAAATGATATATTCTCGCAATCACAAGAAAATCATTTTTGTTAATAAGGTTTCCTACAAATAAATCGCACCTAATGATTTCACAGGCGCGATTTCCCTTGAAAACAACTACTGTAAGTATAGTTGCTAGCAATTTCACCTGGGAAGTGTGAAAAAGTGTAAAACTCAGGAAAAATCAATAAAATTTTAAATTTTAAGGTGTCTAAGGTATGTCTAATCCTAACAAATACTCTAAATCGTAGTAAGAAACAAAGGAAACACTAGTTAAGGCCCCAGATAAGTTTGGTTTCTCCCCAGCGGAGTCGCCAGTTCTGTTGTACGGAAATTAATACTATGACTGGGGTGAGGTCACCAACATACTAGGTAAAGAGGGATTGACAAAAAAGACTCTACCAACACGCAAAACAAACTCATAATCATGCATATGACCACATTTAGACCAAGCAAAATCGTATTAAAAGAGATTAAGGAGAGGATTTATTCACCTTTTTTATGATGGTCGATCCAAGCCACTCCTTGCTATACTTCGAATATGCTCCAACTTATCCAAGATTCAACCTGCAAAACTGATAAATACAACCTTCCTCAAAATATTTTGACAAAAATAAATACTATTGATAAATTGAAAGATGAAGAAGAACATGAATCTATGAATCAACTTTCAATATAAAATGCTAATTTCTTTATCAAACATGAAATTAACTCAGAATTTGGGAAAGGAAAGATGTCAAATATCTATTGAAACGGTAGAAATAAGTACAATATTACCACTTCTTTGCTTCAACACCTTAAAGAAACTGAGATACAGGTCTCTCCTACTCTTCCACACCAATAGTCCCACTCCACTCACTGAATGTATAAAATGGATAGACCAATTGCATATACCAATCTCAACATACAAGGATATCAATGATCAGCAACTGGGGTTATTGATGGGATGGGATAAGAGGTATGCTCACAAGTGATTCCTCTAGCGTTTCCTTACAATAATGGGAGTCCAAGGGCCTCTTCTTGGTCCCGACCATCCATGTTTATATGAAAAGGAAGAAGTTAGGGATGGACCAAGCAGTTTGGGAGGAGTTACAATCGAGCAAGTTGGTTTAGATAACTTCCCTCATTTAAGTTTTTTTTTTTTTTGAGGGAAATCGTGCTTAAATCATAGGAGACTTTTTGTTAATTCGCATCTTGTTAGAGTGACATATGTGATTGGTAGTTTTGGGGAAAATCACTCCTAATGAAATAGCAAGGTGCAATTAAATCGCAACTAATGAACTAGCAAGGTGTGATTTACTAAGAAAATTGTCCCTAATGGTCTAGAAGGGTCCAAATTTTTTCTTTTGGGTTGCAACTCTTCAAGATGAATTCAAACAAATCTAGGGTTTCACTTCTAATGCTTAATGCCATCAAATCAAAGGCTCTTCCATCCGTAGATGTCCTTTTTTTGTGAACGTACAGTGATGCTTTTCATTGTCGTCTTTTAAACTATTGTCAATGACGGAGAATTGTTGATTTGATCTATAACAAACATTTGAGTGAATTTCCCTACCAAGTATTTTTCTGTGAAGGCCAGAGCCACCTTACATGGTCATTTAGGGGGGATCTCAGCTTCTGTAATGGAGTCAAGCTTCTTAAAAATTTTGGAAGGAATAACATTTGTGGATTTCTTACCTCGATTAGAGATTTGCCATCTAAACACCTTTACCTCCGAAGGGGGAGGGGGGATTCCCCTTCTAATAGCGTCCAACAGACCAACCGATACGTTTCAGGATGCAATATGACTTCTAGCACCTCAATTTGAATTCCCTAGTAGATAACAATTTATAGAAAATCTATATATTTCATGTTCTAACCTTCATTTTGGTTAGAAACTCTGTAGTTAAAATTAGATATGGCTACCTGACTATATCCAAGGAGTCTCTTGTTCCTCAATTCATGTCTCAAGTTCGCCAACTTATAGAAAAACCATCAACTATAATGACTACGAGTAGTCATTCTACCAAGTCGCTTGTCTTTTCCATTGTTTGATGATTGGACCAAACATAGATAGGGAGAACCATGACCCCTGGAGAATGAATCTTATATTTGAAAGCAACTACCTAGGAGTGCCAACACCACCACAACCCACTTGGAGATAGCCCAAAGATAAAGGATGTATACCTTGAAACTAGAATCCCCTCTAAACCAAGTGCATTCTTGGATGAAAGGGCTCAAACAAAGACCTTGATTTATCTCACTTGCCTGCATGAATCATGCTATACCATTTATGAGCCTACCCCACCAACATGTAAGGCATGAATGTAAGTCGATACCTAAGGTCTATGGCAAGTAACATCCTTCACTTCAACATGTTCAAAATGTAATAATGTTTCCACGTGTCTTGGATTTCACCCTCCATAGCTTAACTAAGTTTGCTTCCTAAATATGACTTAAAACCAAAGGACTATGGAACATGGGACATGAAATATGGGATATAGATGTAATGCCATATTTTGTTCTTGTTGTCCTAGTGCTTAAAAGAGTAGCATCATTCGCTAAATTATTTGTTTGCTTTATGAGCTCCTTTAAAACATGGAAGTAGTCTATTGAGTCGAATATCTTTGCTTCTTGTTGAATTCTCATAATGATCATGGCTAGATTCCAATCCTTAATAATTGAGTGGCGTCACAAATGCTAAGAATGATTTTTGAATAATCATATTTTAATATTTCAATACACTTTCAACTTTAAATAACAGGTGAAACCAAAAATTAAAACATTACAATCAACAATAAAAGTACAAGGGTTTACAAATTAGTTTGCAAGCTAATGGTAAAAAATTAGACTTACCGCCTCTTAGATTTCATCATTGAGTCACACCCTTCAAAACATGAGATATATTTATGAAATTCCTCCTATGATTCCTTTGGATAGTTATCATGCATATTATGTAATATCACTCATCTGGCTGGAGAGGATATTATCTCAAAATTAAAACTTAGAACACAATTTTACACAAGCTGGAACTAGTTAACAAAACTAATTGAAGGGAAACTAGTCTAGGACACAAGTAGATTCCCCCAGGGTTAGGAATTTGTTGTCTTTAGGGTATCCAAAGTATGAATTAAATGTACAACATAAAATACATCAGATCCAAGGCCAACTTCATGATCCTATGCACAAGGTATTGGGGCCATTTACGTTTCAACAACCGCTCCGCGGAAGTCTACTATGAGGCTTCCTAAGCACACCAGCATATGCATACTAGACCATTCACTTACTCTTGAAAGTAACCAGTGGTTTTATATCAGTTATTAACCCCCAATATTGATGATAGACAAGTGTTTCTGAGATTTAGGGAAGATATGGCAGAATTTGGGAGTAAAAAGGAAAAGGGTGCTAGGGTGGACAACTCAACTAGCCGACTTCCAGGCTCTCCCAAATAGGATGAGACACCTATGAATTCTCAGGTAAAGGGATGGAGAGTATTCAATAGTGTCTTAATAATTTCATACAACCATCAGAACAAACAATTGATCCACATGTAACTTTAAATATCAAAAACTGTAAAACTAGTCAAGAAATTGTGCTCAAAGAGCCAGTCTTGACAAAATGCAAATCAAACAGCCTCTAAGGATTTAGAATTCCTCTTCTAAACTATAATATGAATCAGACCTGAACATATGAACAGAAGCAAACCGAAATTAAAATTTATGAGCATCAATTTAATGGATTTTACTCTCAGACTTCTCGGGGAGCCTCAAATACATGAATTTCTTACAATATGGAGTGTAGAAGACTGTAAGGAGTGAAGAAGAGAAGATTTATTTACTGGATATGCAATATGATGAATACAGGTAATATTTCTAATCATGGAATGAGCACCATATCTCAGTGACTGCTCATAGGGAGCGCATTCATCAACTGAAACTTCACACGTGCACTCATCAACACTGAAACTTCACACGTGCACTCATCAACACTGAAACATTACCTATGGTGAGAATGGTTGTATCTTGGTCATCCAGACACCGTTTCCAACAAGAAAAAAAAGAATTTCTTACTGGAAACGACCCTCTGGATGCAATGGTGCAGGTATCACAACCCAGAAATTCCCAAAAATGCTGAAACCAGAACCTCCATTTCGGCCCTTCAACATTGTTCCCACTGAATGAAGGGAATGAATAGAGATTTCGAATTGGATGCTTGGTATTCGTTCTTCTGAATCTCAAATCAGCTTGAATAGACTTCGGGACCTGCACATCAGACTTCCATGGCTGCAGTAGAACATAATACTAGATCAATGTTAACCTTGGGGCACATCACCCAAGCTTGGCTAAGGCACATCACTCAACTCTGAGAAGCAAAAGCTCTCAAGACAATAAACAAATGACCAAAAAAATGTGAAATGGAGTTATCCTCCTTCTTTTATAGACTTTTATCCTCATTGTTGAGCTTATCCTCTTAGAAATTCGAATTTGAAGAGGCATGGATGTTTCCTTGACTAGTTGGATTGGCTTTGGACCCACTTAGCCTCATGGATGCACCCTCACTTGCTAAACTTGGACCCTGTAGATTTTTTTGGATGTTTCTAGTCCTGCTTGAGTTGCACAAATTAGGAAACTTCTTTCTTTTTTTCTTTTGAGAACTTTCCTGCTTTTCTGCCTATTTCCGCTTTTCTTTGCTTTCTGCTTTTCCTTCTTTTTCCACTTTCCTGTTTTTCACCGATTCTTGCTTTGTGTTGCTTTTCTTCAAGTTTCCTTCTTTGCAAGGCAACTTCTTTGGACCACCTTATCTTCTTTTCCAACTCATTATTACATTTAAATAAAAATTAAATACTCAAAATAATATTACATCCCTTCTAAATTAATTTAATACAAAATACTTTAGCCATAATTTATTATCTAGCTAAATTAATTAATTATTAAGGTAAATTGGGCCCAAATTATTCCCTTATTATTAATTTATTACTAGAACCCCATGGGATGGAGTGGTGAGTGTTCAGACGATGGTTCTACCACTGGCAACATGACAGTCCTCCCCTCCCAAAATTGCTTGTCCTCAAGTAATAAACCAACTCCAACCATTTATGAATCCAACCAGTGAATTCACTCCTCAAAATATGTTGTTGGTTTTCTAGAATTGGAATCCTCAATTCCAAGCTAAATACCAAAGGTCCACCATGTTGTTGTTGCACCACTCTGATTATTACCCTCTTCTCAAAAAGTGACCTTATCTCCTATGCAGTTGTCCGATAAACTCTACGATAACAACTGAATTCCCAGATCCCACTTGTTTGTGTTGCATTCCTCTAGGTATCACCACTATCATTTGCAGCCATCTATCATCTCCCGGAATGCCAGGGTCCCATGGTTTATGTAGCATTCTGCTTGGCATCTTGGTCGTTTGGAACAACTCAGAATTCCAAAGGTTGCCAGGATCCCATAACCATGTTGGAATCCCATCACTTCTCATGCTTCTAAAAACTCTTGCCATGTACTTGAACACCCAATCCTTGTGTTCATGTGTACTGAAGCCGTCTAATGGATGCAAAACATGTCTTTGATGCTGCTCACATCTCATGAAAATGTTAGTTATAACAAAAGCTTCATTGCATAGACAAAAGAAACCTTTACCTCCCAGATTCTTCATTTCAATGATGTCTCTATCCACCCAATCAATGGATGAATACGCAATTTTGTTTGTCGATCTGTATAGAATATGATAAACCATCACTTCTAGAGTAGAATATACCTCCCATAAAGGTATTCCATGGTCCTCCTGATGCACTTTTATCTCTCGGCCAACTTCCTCCATAATAGTTGTCTTCTAAAGAACATGTATTTTTTATGGCTCCTCTTTCTCACAAAATTTCACCATGACTGAAGTGTCGAGGAATCTCCTAACATGATGAGCAAGATTTGTGTATGCTTGGATCTCCATATTTTTTATGTACTCATCTATCTGATCCTTGGATAAATAATCACATATGCTAACTGATCCAAGTGACATGTCCTCAACTATCTCTCCCATAGATGATTCCTCCTCATCATTCTCTAAAACAAGTGCTTGGCCAATGCCTTCAATATCATTTCTCGCCACAAATACCTGCAAACCAAAATTTTCCTCATCTTTATCATCCACATGAAGTTGATCCATCCAACCCAATGTGTCTCCTGCCATGTGCACATAATCAGTTTCCATGCAGGATAGCGAATATAGTGTGCTCAACTCCTTTCGAAGTTGAAAATTGTTCCTTCTTTACTCTTAAAGAGCTCCTTGGGTGCTCTCCAATTCTTCATGGAGCTGCTTAATATGAATGTGAGATTCATGAATTTCACTTTGAGTTCTCCTCAAGGAATCATGGGTGGTATCCAACTCATGAGTGAGTTTGTCAATCTCCTCTTCATCTTCAATTGAGGCATTATGATACATCTTGCTCACTATAAGGAGATGATTTATATCTTCCAATAGGTTCATGTAGGTTGCTTTAATCTTTTCCATTGCTTCTCTAAGAGATTCAAAATATCCCAAGAAGGATTCTTTCTCCCAATCTTCATCAGAAGCTTTCCAACAACAGCTTGACACCAAGACATTGGCATCAACAAAGTTCTTCAAGGTTGCCATGAGCTTTTGTTGGTCCTCCTTTAGTGATCCACTCAATTGATGTGGATCACAAAGAAGATCCCTCCCCAAGTTTGTTGCATATGTAGGCTGACATAAAATATCTTCATGCTTGTGGCATGAGTCCACAACACACGATTCACACAATTCACCATCATTAGAAGCATTTGCAATATCACTTTCAGGGTATGAAGTAGAAGGCATTTCAAAGTGATGCAATGAAATGTGATTTTTGCAAAGATTATTAACACATCTTAGAATTTCATCTTTAAAACCAAAATTCCCAACATTGGAAATTTCCTCCAATGATTCATCTCCATTGTTGCCTTCATAGTTAACACCAAAAATTTGAGCCTCCATACTGAAGGACTCAACCATGCCAACCTTCTCACCATAAGTGGCTGCCATATCAAAAGGAAACAAAGGGATACAAAGATTAGAAATGTGGAAATGCCTTTGTATCATGTCTTGTTCCCCAGGTGGTGTAGTTATGGTGGTATGTTCTTCCACCAAACTCTTTGATTCACACCCAATTTGTGTGTGCTTATCTTCTGCTCCACTATGAAGTTCAAGAGGTGACTGGGAATTTGATTTATGTCCTTCTTTTGGATCTAATCCAAAAGATGGCTCACCACCATCGACAAAATCAATATCCTTTGCAGTGATATTGAAATCTCCAACAAAGAAACTAGCAATAGATTCTTCTCCCATTCTTTCAACAACCTCATGATTGGTTGTTGGGTCTTCTGTTGCACATTGTCCTTGCCCATCAAGCTCATTCCTTGCACAACCTTCATTTGGAAGAGCTTTGTGCATGCTCTCTAATGGCTGCAATATATTACCATATTGCTTATGGTGTGCATCCATAGCATCACATTCATCCTTGACACCTTAATACCTTATCATGATGCTTTCTTCTTTCTGCTCAATGCATTCACTGAAGGAACCACATGGATCTTATTTGGGAAGATTGCTTATCTTCTCCTTTTGTGGTTGATTTGTCTTTGGATATTGCTTCTCCAAGAAAAATGATGAAGCTTCCTCCTTGGTTGTCTTAGGACCAATATTCTTGGAGGCTCTTCCTGAAGAGGATCCAAAAATTCTCATAAAGTAGGAAACTCTTTCCACACTATTCACAACTTCAACACTTTTTGCTTGGTTGTGTGTTGCTTATGCTTCTTTGTCATCCTCCTCCAAGTGGATTGTGGCTTCTTAATCATCATGGTTTCCACAATTATGCTGATTTTTGCACTCTTCATGCTCCTATAAAGGTTGATCCTCCATTGTATATTCATTGTTGCTTGTACCACCTCCTTCACAAAAAAATTGGAGTCTTCCTTTTGAGACAAACCAAAGAAGAATCTCTCGATACTTCTCATTCCCGATGGTGATATTAAGGTCTCTTTAAGTTGTTGCACACTCCTCCCAATATATTGGAGTGTCATATCATGTTTCTTGACAGACTCCTTCAAAGTGGGATCCTTTCTTTCTACTAGTCTATCCATTGGTGGATCATGCAACCTATCATCTCTATAGGAGTAGTCACATAAAGAGTCATACTCCTCGTGTGAAACATGTAAAAATCCACTTGTGGTTTCAGCTCCTCCATAAATGTAAATTTGACATTCATCAAGGAAGCACTCTTCCCTTGCATCCAATTCCCAATCATCATCACTGGAAACCAATCTCATAGTTGCAATTTCTTCCTTGTCGGAGGATGTGGTCCGCAATCTTCTTCAGCTGAGAGATTTCTTTACACAGGAGTGGAGGAAAGTGATCTGATACCACTGTAATATCCCTGATCTGCTTGGAGAGGATATTATCTCAAAATTAAATCTTAGAACACAATTTTACACAAGCTGGAACTAGTTAACAATACTAGTTGAAGGGAAACTAGTCTATGACACAAGTAGATTCCCCTAGGGTTAGGAATTTGCTGTCTTTAGGGTCTGAAAAGTTTGAATTGAATGTACAACAGAAAATATATCAGATCCAATTCTAGCTTCATGATCCTATGCACAAGGTACTGGGGCCATTTATGTTTCAACAACCGCTCCACGGAAGTCTACTCTAAGGCTTCCTGGGCACACCAGCATATGCATAGTAGACCATCCACTTACTCTTGACAGTAACCAATGGTTGTATATCAATTATTAACCCCCACTATTGATGATAGACAAGTGTTTCTGAGATTTAGGGAATATATGGCAGAATTTGGGAGTAAAAAGGAAAAGGGAGCTAGGGTGGAAAACTCAACTAGCTGACTTCCAGGCTCTCCCAAACACGCTGAGAGGCCTACGAATTATCACGGAAATGGAAGTAGGGTATTCAATAGTGTCTTAAGAATGTCATACAACCAACAAAACAAAACATTGATCCACAGGTAACTTTAAATATCAAAAACTGTAAAACTAGTCAAGAAATTGTGCTCAAAGAGCCAGTCTTAACAAAATGCAAATCAAACAACCTCTAAGGCTTTAGAATTCCTCTTCTAAACTATAATATGAATCAGACCTAAACATATGAACAGAATCAAACCGAAATTAAAATTTATGAGCATCAATTTAATGGATTTTACTCTCAGACTTCTCGAGGAGCCTCAAATACATGAATTTCTTACAATATGGAGTGTAGAAGACTATAAGGAGTGAAGAAGAGAAGATTTATTTACTGGATATGCCATATGATGAATACAGGTAATATTTATGATCATGGAATGAGCACCATATCTCAGTGACTGCTCATAGGGAGCGCATTCATCAACTGAAACTTCACACGTGCACTCATCAACACTGAAACATTACCTATGGTGAGAATGGTTGTATCTTGGTCATCCAGACACCGTTTCCAACAAGAAAAAAAGATTTTCTTACTAGAAATGATCCTATGAACACAATGGTGTAGGTCTTAAAACCCATAAATTCCCAAAAATGTTGAAACCAGAACCTCCATTTAGGACCTTCAACATTGTTCCCACTGAATGAAGGGAATGAATAGAGATTTCGAATTGGATGCTTGGTATTCGTTCTTTTGACTCTCAAATCAGCTTGAATGGACTTCAGGACCTGCACATCAGACTTCCATGGCTACACTAGAACATAATACTGGATCAATGTTAACCTTGGGGCACATCACCCAAGCTTAGTTGAGGCACATCACTCAACTCTGAGAAGCAAAAGCTCTCAAGACAATAAACAAATGACCAAAAAAAATGTGAAATGGAGTTATCCTCCTTATTTTATAGACTTTTATCCTCATTGTTGAGCTTATCCTCTTAGAAATTCGAGTTTGAAGAGGCATGGATGTTTCCTTAACTAGTTGGATTGGCTTTGGACCCACTTAGCCTCATGGATGCACCCTCACTTGCTAAACTTGGACCCTGTAGCTTTTTTTGGATGTTTCTAATCCTTCTTGAGTTGCACAAATTAGGAAACTTATTTCTCTTTTGCTTTTGAGAACTTTCTTGCTTTTCTGCCTCTTTCCGCTTTTCTTTGCTTTTTGCTTTTCCTTCTTTTTCCACTTTCCTGCTTTTCATTGATTCTTGCTTTCTGTTGCTTTTCTTCAAGTTTCCTTCTTTTGCAAGGCAACTTCTTTGGCCTACCTTATCTCCTTTTCCAACTCATTATTACATTTAAATAAAAATTAAATACTCAAAATAATATTACATCTCCTCTAAATTAATTTAATACAAAATACTTTAGCCATAATTTATTATCTAGCTAAATTAATTAATTACTAAGGTAACTTGGGCACAACTATTCCATTATTATTAATTTAATACCAAAACCCCATGGGATGGAGTGGTTAGTGTTCTGACCATGGTTCTACTAAAAATTGGGACATGACATATTACAAGAATCCACACATTTCCAAAGAGAAGTATCACGTAGAAGATATAATGGGGATGATACCCTAGCCCTCATTAATATTCTTTATTCTTGCTCAAAATCCTTCCCCAACAACTGTAATGTCCCCATTCAAATAAGTGCATAGTAAGACAATCCCATCAATCCTACTAGTTTCCTAGGTTGGATGGGCACATGTGGGATGGTAATAAGGAAACTAATAAATGATATTTAGACATTAGAAGGGTTCAAGCATTTAATAAATATGATGAATAAATAAATTCAAGAGAAATTCTAAGTGGCAAGTGGTTTTGGAGACATATGGAGGTGGTGGGACCCACACTAGCTTGATTTTTCAATGACACATGGCAGCTCTCTCTTGCCAATTCGAATTCATGGGAAGGTGAACACTCTTGGGTGATTTGGTAAGTCATAACACATTGCATTGAGCATATTAGGTCGAAATGGGAAGGAATAGTAACCTCCATGGGAGAGGAAGAGTCAAATTGGAGACTAGTGGACACATGGGCTAGATTCCCTAGTTTTATGACAACAATAATGAAGCATCTATGACATTTTATGACAAAATTCAGACCTGACTTCTTACACCTGACCATTATGACATGTCAGACCCAAAAATAGGCTCAAGAAGGCGCTCATGGAGTTGGAGGAATCTAAAGAGACTCAAATTCGAATTTGGGAGAAGATGGAAGGTTGGAACTAGGAGACAAGTGGCAAATGAGGAATATTTTCTAAATGGAAAATTATTGAATCTATTGAGAGGATTTCTACCCCTTGAAGGCTAATGTTGGTTATAAAATGTAGAAATCAAGTATGAGAATGGCTTTTGATGATTTGAGAAAAATTGCATTTGTGAAGAGAGAGCTAGTGGATGACTAGTTTCTTGCCTTAGCCAATTTCGAGGGTGAAAGATTCCCATCCAAGTTGGTGTTTGGAGAGGCCACTCAGGTCTTTCATGGTGCTTTAATGGAGTTTGTATTTGCAGGTAGCAGCTACAGGAAGTTTCATGGTTTGGTTTAGTGCAGCACTTTCTCTCCACCGTTTCCAGTTTTGAAGGCATATTCGTGCTCCTTAAGGGAGGGCGTTTTTGGTGAGCACTTGTGCTTCTTGAGAGAGCTTCTCATTATATATTTATGATTTTAATAGCTTCATACCCTCTGTTATTCATATTCAGAAATTCTCAGGTCGAAATACCCACTGGTTGTATGCAAAACTATTGATTAATGAGCAAACAATGTCCATTTCCCCAATGCATTGATGTATGACACTATAATGTTGATTATTTCGAATGGATGGATGATTCTATGATATATTTGTGATAAATATACTGCCATGGATGTCTTCTACAAGTTTCATGTACTGTACTTGAGCATTTGAAGCATTTTTACTCAGTTTAGTTGTATTGGGAGGTGAAATAGTGCCATTTCCCCAAGGGTCGAATTGGGGGTTTTTGCTGTTGAATGTGAGAGAGTTAGAACAGTATTAAAATCAATTAATGGTGCATATGAGACCTTAATCACATAATTAACACATTATATACCTCTGTTCATAAATTTGTGGGAGTTTGGAGGCATTTGGAAGGCCATTTGCAGTGTTAACCGAGGGGGATTTGATGCACAAATTACTAGTCAAAATTACATATATTGATCAGAATACAAATCAAGTTTGCAGCAGTATTTGGAGGGCCATAAAACATCCCTGAACCTTATATTCAAGTCTAAATACCATTCATACACTCCTACAGAAGATTTGGGAGCATTTGGGTTGATTTGGAGGTCAAAACAGTAAAACTAGTCAAAGGTCGAAATTGGGAAAAAAAGTGGAAAATTGGGCATTTTAATAAAATTTGAAAAAGGGATATTACAACAACTCACAGATGTTAAAATTAGAAATATGCATCTCACCATATTTAATGCAATCTTCAATATTACCTTCTGAAGGTACCATCGTATTTTGTTTTAGTATCTCTATGGCCTACAAAATAATCCTTACTTGAGACCCAGTATCATGATGCTCTGAAGGTAGAATCCATCTTCCAATTGGATGCACCTGAACAAAGGTGTTTAGATTTAAATTTCATGGATAAGCAGGTTTATGTTCTGGAGGAATTTTTTGCTACATTTGATTTGAAATGTAACATCGAGCTTGTACATTATAATTTTGTTGCAAAAAATTAGTCTCTGAGTCAAAATAGATGGTTTTCCTTCATACAAGAATGTTATCCATGAATAAACTACTTGTAACAGGTGGATGAATATTTTCCCTTGGGCTAGGAAAAATATATGGCATCCCTTTTGGATGAAATGAATTTCCTTCAGCTCCAAAAATTTTCCCACATGGAGGAAATAAGTTGAATGCCATAGATGGATTGCTAGAAGAATTAGGATCAGTTGGAATCTACTTCCCATTAATATTTTGACATTTATAAAGCCCTGTAAAGAGAATATAGACCCCATAGGATTAGATTTTTCCAATGCACCATAATGTGAATGCACTAGAAAGTTACCTTTAGATGTTATGACAAGTAGTTTCATTTCTGGAAAATGAATTGAGTTACCAGGTTGTGCCTACCCATTCGGATGCCATGTAACTGGTTTATGGTTATGTAAAGAATACAAGGATTCCATAGGATTAAACTTTCCCAATGCACCACAATGTGAATTGGATCAAAAGTTGACCTTAGATGTTATGGCAGGAGCTTTCGTTCCTAGAAATCATATTAAGCTACAAGGTTGTCCTTGCCCATTTTGATGCCTTTTGATAGGTATATGGTTATGTGAAGAGGATAAAGGTCCCATAGCATTAGAATTTCCAAATGCACTAGCATGTAAATAAGATGGAATGGTAAATTCATATGTTACAACAAGAGGTTTTGTTTCGGAAAAGCACATTGAGATACCATGTTGTTCTTTCCCATTTGGATGCCCTGCTACTATATACGATTAGACAATTTCGTTTGAAATTGAAAAGCTTCTTGAAAGTTAGATTACATAGAATGACAAGTTGTGTTTCTTGTATACATTCTTAGCATGCCCTGAGAAATTGCGGATTTGAAATTTAGTTATGAGAATGACTACACTTTCTCCAAGTGCTCTGTTTTTGGAACATTTTCTTAAATATTAGAATTAGATTTTTTCTTTGTTTGTTCAGAATCCTATAGAGATTTTTTTTAATCAAACATGGTTTCCCTCCTAGTCTTATTGTCGTGAGGACAAAATTATAAGAATGCGAAAATATATTCTTGGGCTTCTTGGTTGAAATTAGATGCATCATCTAGAATGGTGAATATTCAACCATGATAATGTATGTACAACCTACAACTTGTGCATGCCACCTTTCATGAGGACTGGACTCATACTTCCATGCATGTCAACCCCAGAAGGGACATATAGGAATGACATTATATGTTTCCAATGGAGAAAAATCACAGAGAACTTATCCTACAATGGCTAGAGAACATATGGTACATTGCATTGTTTACATCCAGCCAAGAGGGTGACATTGATGATGATCATCAATGACTTCCTTAAATATTTTGGTTGGTTCTATAAATATAAATTTGTTCTAGATTACTATAATAATAACATGTATAGGATGTCCTTTAACCCAAAAGTTAGTATGCAACAATCTCTCTTGCTCTTCTTCCACTTTTGGTGTTGTTGAAAGTAGTTGTTGGACTTGTTCTCTCACTATGGAGGGTTGTGAGGTTCACACACACTTAGGGAAAATGTTGCAACAATAATTCAATGGGATTGTGGTTGGATCACTAGATTTTGTTGTGAGACAAGAGTTGAAGGTCATGACTAGTATAATTATTCTTATTCATTTCCATGACCATAATTTTCTTCTATGCTCTACAATGTTCTTTCAAATGGGCGATGTTTTATGATGACCACTCCAAATTCTTGAGGTAGGCTTCTTGAAACCACTAGTAGCTTGAGGACCTTTTGTCTTTTTCTTCTACTTCCAATGCAACTTGTCTTTGCCTTTATCTTTGATCTATAAACCAACTTGGATATTCCAATGGTCAACTCACCAAAACATAACTCAAGTTAAGATGACTACAATGAGACTATGTTTGACTCTGTGCCTATAATTTTTATCTTTTAATGATTTAACAATAATAAAAACACACAATTTAGATTCTTTAGCTATTAGAACATATGAAATGAAAAAGTCAACCCTTTTCTATGCTTCTACTAGGTTTTTGATAGTTGGAATTAGGGATAGGTTTAGGGTTTCAAAACCCTATTAGAACCTCCATGATTCTTTTAGAAGTCTCTAGTGTATTCCCACATGTTACAGCTCCCCATATTCAAATTATAGTGACCTAACATGGCCGCCAATTGGACATGTAGGAAATATTTGGATTGTTACCTTGTCGAGGGCATAATTTTCACACACAAACTTCCTTTTAGGTGCAACAACATATCATTAGAAATATATCAATGAGAAAGACAATTTACATCCTAAATGAGCCAAAAAGGGTTTTTTAGGGATGAAAAAATGCATTGGAAGTTGATGACCTAAGATTTGACAAAGTCAAAACCATATCTACGATGTCCTAAATTCTAAATTCCCTTGTCTAGAGCATCAAGAGATTGCTACAATACTTATATGGATCCATTTTGGATCAATATTTGTCTACGTTAATTTGACGTTAAGATTATGGTAGCGACATTTGCTCCATGTATTTCACATGGAATGAATGTCATTTAACACATGTCGCTACCATAGCCTTAACATCATATTAATTTATTTCTAACATGCCTTTCATGTCGTTTAAGCAATATTTTTTCCACATACTTTAATGCCTCTTAAGCAACGTTCAGGGAATCGACAAGCAAATTTTTACTTGGTTTTTATAAAAAAAGTCCAATAGGGTTCACGTCGTATTAACGTATTAAAACATGGCTTTGATTTATTTTAAGCGTTGTTTGCTCCATGTACTTTATTGTCTCTTAAGCGACGTTTGGAGCATCGACAAACAAATTTTTACTTAGTTTTTAAAACAAAAGTCTAATAGGGTTCACGTCGTATTAACCTATTTGAAATGTGGCTTTAATGTCCCTTAAGCAATGTTTTGTTCACATACTTTATTGTCGCTTAAGCAACGTTCAAGGCATCACCAAACAAATTTGTATTTGGTTATTATAACAAAAGTTTGACATGTGTTTGATGTTAGGTACGTCAAGCGACGACATCTTAGCGACATTGAACCAACATTAAAACGACACAAAAAAAACGTCGAACTTGCATCAAATTCACCCTACAATGTAGTAATAATAAAAATAATCTCAACTATCACTTGATGCCACCGTGGAATGCTAGACATATGAATCTCCTTTGATGTGATCCAACAAACAAATGCAGATAATTTAGATATGGAACGTCGTAGGTCCTCGGTAAAGTCATGGTTCACACATCCACGCATGAGCAAAGGATAATGGCAATACAAAGTAAACACATAAAAAATTAATTGTGTTTAAATTGTGGCGTAAAAAATAAAAACATGTTTATGACATACATACCCTTAGAAGGTTCATATGGTTATTTGAATTCAACCCCGACAAATGTTCTTCTACAATGAAGCAACACCATAGATTAGACCCATATAAAGAATGCACTTTCACACCTAATATAACTTCCTTTTCCAAAGAAAGATAATCTTTCTTCAAAACCTGGTTGGGACATCACCTTCTTTAAAAGACCAAGAGGGGCCATCCTCTCCTCTATTTTCTTGTCCTGGACAATGCTTCTTTTTAGTATTTGAAGAAATAAGATCTCTCCTAACAACCAGTGTGTCACCTTTTTTGATGATGTGTGCCTCCTCAAAGAAGATTAAACAATGTTAAATATATGCATGGAAACTAGTAAGTGGACAATCCTAAGATGCTCCCAATATGGGAGATCATAAAATATTGATTTCCTTTTCATCTCAAAGGGATTTTTCTCAACATAGGTGTTGAATAATTTAGGATCATCGAACATAGGTTTCCCATTTGAATCGATCATTTCTTTGATTTCCTTCTCCTTCTTTCTATCATATACCCATAGCGAATGAACCTGTGTCATTACTTCAGATCTTTGAGTTCTCTTTGGTTTACATTTGAAATTAGATGTTTCTCTTCTATATGGGTGGTCTTCTAGTAGGAATACCCTGGAGCAGTCATACACTGACTTTCGTACATGGATGGACCACCTATCCTTCATAGAAGGTCTACAACTCACATCCTTGATACTCTTTTGTTACAAGACCTCTAGTGTTATTGTATACATAGCACGTTAGTGTTGATGATCAATACAGTCACACCGAATTATCTATGCCAAAAAATATTGTTAGGAATATAAACAAATCAATAAATATATTTACAAGAGCAAACTCCGAATCCCAAATAATCATGTGTGGTGTACACACATATGTCATACAATGTAAAACTCCTCTTTGTTGGGATGGGTTTTGATGCATCATATATTTGTATCCCTTCCCATAATTACTTCAATTCATCGTTCAATGGTTGTACGTAAACATTCATATTCTTTACTTGTCTTCTACCAGGGATTATAAGAGCTAGCATAACATGTTCATTCTTCATGGACAACCATGGGGGGGTATTGTTATTGATCACTACTATAGGCCAAACATAATAGTTGCTGTTTTGGAGGGAATATGGGTTGATGTCATCCATGGCTAAGCTCAATCAAAGCTTGCATACTTCATCCTTAAATTTATTGGGCCATGTATCCTCTATATGCTTGATGGCTATTGAATCTGTTGGGATTCACATAAATCCTTTATCACTTCGGTGTGAGGCATTGTTGACTCAAACCCAGTCGACAGGGGTTCCACTCACTGTCGACATCCAACCCACCGCGATCTCCCTGAGCACCGGCCCAGACAGGTTTTACCTCGTCCATCAACATCTACGGAGCAAATGAGGTCTCACCCGAGATGTTCAAGGGAGAGTCGACGGAACCATGTTTCCGCCAAATGAAGGAGGATGGTTGCGGCAACAATCACTTAAACTTATTGCGACATTTAGAAATAGATTTATGCACTTAACTTCGACATCATTGTATCCATAGCATCATTCAACAGAAACATTCATCGCAACAAGTATAACAATAAAGCATTACTTGCAGTAAGAAAACATAGCATTATTCATATATCGCAACATGCATTACCATAAGTGAAAAGAAGATACACAGGGATTTCGCAAAATAGCTCTGTCATGTCATATTAACTCAGCAAAACCCAGATACAATATCTCCGCAAAACACAGATCTCGCAGATAACTCAGACGCATACCAAGATCAGATCTCATTCACATTCAATTTCAGTTCAGGTTCGGGTTCTAAATATCCAACACATATGACTCTATGACTATAAATAGGCTTCCGCCTTTACATTGCTTGTCCACTTACTAACAACTTCCTAACCGACGCTTTGAGCAAATGACCCAACATCTAAATGACATGGTCCAAATGACCCAAAAACCCGCATACTGTGGTACAATTGACCCAAAATTACATAACATATGGTCCAAATTACCCAAAACCTGCATACTGCGGTCCAATTGACTCAAAAATACATAAAATATTCTCCTTTACACCCAGGTTTCCGCCTTCCGCAATATCTTCTGATCTGTCGCAGCATCCGCAATGTTGCGATGTTACCTTACCAAACCGCCTCCCAACAGGCCCCCAACACAAGCTTGTGGCTTGCCCTCGAGCCACGTCAGTTGGACATGGTGTACTCACTAATATTGACTCAGAAATCTTCGTACTGCTACCGAATTTCGCTGACCTGCTGCACAACTGATGCAGCAATTTCCTTACTGTTCTCGAGGTCCACTGCCAGAGGGTGGTCACACATGTGTGTGTCAACTCTTTGCTTTGCTTCCTGCACCGCCTGGAGTGCAGAATCAATGGCGGCATTAAGCTTGGCACCAATGTCCTGAAACTCATCCAACTGTGTAGACCGTTGCTTCTATCATTCTTCTCCTTTGGCAACTCGTTGCTCCAAGTCCTTGATCTCTGCCTTTTTAGATACCTGCGCCACCGGTGGCATGGTGCATAGGGCGGTCTTCAGTGTAGCCAACTGCTCTTCCACCTCACGTCGTTGCTTGGTCAACTGTTCCAACGGCTCATCCTGGACGATGTTGTCCCAGAACAACACAGTCTCCGCAGTGATCCTTGTCGCCTCCTGCTCTAACTCGACCAACTGAGTCACCACTTCTTCAATGGCACTCTTCCGTTCCTCGACTACCTTCAATGGTGTGGCGGGCTTTAGGGCATGTGTTAATACCGCATTGTCCTCCTGCAACTGGGCGATAACAGCCCCTAGCTTCTGCGCTCACTCGATCGAATCTAACTCTATTATTGGCTCGAAGACATGGTTACAGGCTTCATCGATGGTCGCCTCCAACCGTGCTTGAGTTGCCCACAAGTCCATTTTTTCCACAGTCAGTCGATCTTGTTCCTTCTTCAACTCTGTGATCTCAGTAGCCTTGTCGTCCCGAAGGCTCTCCATCGTCTCCTTCAACTCATCAACCACTTCCCATGTTGCCGTGGCCTTTCCTTTGAGATCCTCAGCTTCCTTGCGGACTGCTGCATCTGCCTCCTGTGACCGCACCAGCTGACTCTGTGCGTCACTTTCCCTATCCACCAATTCCTAGCTGGAAACTGCTTGTATGCACACCAATTCCGGTGAGGATAGTGCATTGACATTCACTGTCAAATCTTCGAACTGCTGCAGCATTGTCCTGAGAGTTGCATCATCGGTCGCAATGGCAGTCGATGGAATTTGAACATTCTGGACCCGTGGCTCAATACCGATTGCGCCAATTTCCTGCACTAATGCACCCTCGGGTGCCTTCTTCAAGATGATATTGCACAAGGCATCCAAGCAGACGGTGACTGCATGGAAACCTTCATCTGCCTTCTCCATCATGGCCCAAGCAGTCATATTGGTTACCTAAGTAACCGCATGAATGAAATGTCCCAACTGATTTTCGATGGTCGGGGACGCCCCACTGATTGTACCATGCTCATGGCATGCCTTCGTCCTCCCCTCCTCAAAGTCATGGTCAATTTCATGGTCCGTCAGGGTCTTTGTCGATTCCTAGTCTGAGTCATGGTGACTCTGCTAGTCCTGCGCTGATAGTTAATCATCTGGGCCTTTCACCGATTCTCCAACCTCAATCTCTGCCAACCCCATGGGTTCACGCCATTCCGGTGGCTAGTCGTTCACAATGGCATCCATCGCTTCTGTCATCACCTTGTAGGGGGTCAACAACCATTGCTTACCTGGGTCCCGTCTGGCTTGCACATAAATGGCATGCAACCGAATTATGAACACCATAATCGGCTTAAACTTTGTCGCAGTTTCCTCAGATAACCAAGGCACCTGTACTGCTGCATCATAGAGCATCTCCCAATAAAACCAGAACTACAATGCACAATCCTGGAGTCGATCTTACTCATGTACCCACCACAAGTTTTGATATCGCGCACCGTGATGCTCTTTCATAGCCTCAACCTCCATACCTTGGTAAGTGTTGGGATCCTTCCAGGAAACAAGTGCGATCAAAATTAAGAGCCAGCTATATGTGAAGGAGCCCTTCCCAGCTTGGACAGTGACGGCATCCTTTTCCAACTGGTTTAGCAAAAATTATAAAGACCAATTCATCTGGACACCTTCTCCGCATTGCTCTGCACATGCCACGATCCCCGAATTGCACTGATTAGGCCGACCGCCCCGAACCACCTTGCAAGACAAGATCTTTACGCCGATGAGAACCGCCTTATCGTTGATACTGCTGGTGCGATAACCCCATCCATCTCGTTCCAACCCATAGCGTTCAACCAACTGCTTCGCCCTCTTTTTGTCGTTCTCCTTCCCTCAAAAGTATTGCGACGGGTCTACCCCATCTTTTGGCAACTCGGTAATGCTCGCGGATCACGTCAACAGTGACCAGAATCTCTGTGTCCAGCCACAATGAACCACCGTGGAAGCAGGCCAGTAGCTACTTCACACAAGTGTTAACCTCTGGCAGTCGTCCGAAATTCAGCATGTTAATAAGGCCCAACAAACGAGCCTGGTTCAGCCCCCGTGCCCAGTCTTGCGGAATTGGCATCCCAGTGATTTGTGACTCTGGCACATAAGGGTCCGAGGAAATTTCTGGATAGGCCACCATATCGTGATCATCATACTTCAGGCGCATCAATGCCGGCGAAATATCAGTAGAGCACTCCATTCCAGCAGGGAGCGCTGGCATCCTCAATGGATACTTCTGATTTTTGTTCACTTTGCGCAGTGGTGCACCCGACCGACTAGGGGGTACATACCCAGGGATGTCGACAGCAAACAATCCCTCCCATGCAACGGACTCGTCAATTCTTTGAATGGACTGTCCCACCTGCACTTGAACCTTTTCCACCGCCGTCGTGGATGATCTAAGCAGGCGCTTGCTCTGCAGGGACTCGGAATGCTGACCTCCCCGACACTTCTTGGCGATAACTGACGCTCCAACTGACATGTTGGCAACTTCCTCCTCAAGATCGATGTCCTCCTCAACAGTAATAGGATGGATGGGAGACTCTACTTCGCTAGAGATTTCAACTGTCTCCAGCTATCCTAGCATACCTAACTTAACTCGTCAAAACTTCAAAGGATGACGCAATGCCACTCACAATCCTAGCTCAGTGCACAACAACCGTACTCCACAAGTGCAACTGAACCTTTCCCAACTCACAAATTCTCTCCACAGTCAGTAAAAACACTCTGCAACACTACACAATATTGCACACTTAACAACTAAATTCTCTTGGTGCCTTCTGGCCAGCTTTGACCCGTTCTTATAGCATCCAACTCGATCCTTCGTAATCATCACCAAATCCTGCATTAAATCGGCCTAAATTCTGTATTGATGACCCAAATCCACCGTCGATCCTGTCAGTCAATCAGTTGGATCCGCCATTAATGCCCATCATTCGAACCAGCACCGTTAATTAACTGTCTTAAATTTTTGCATTTATTGTTGATTTAACCCGGTCGCGACCCTGCCACTATCGTAGACTGCTCCTAACTTATGGCACAAGCCTCACTGCTTATGCATTCTGCTCATGTCGGTGTGCCAGCCTGCCACTGATCAACCTGCAAAAGATTTTTTTTTCCCGATGCAACTCAAGCATCGCGCTGTTCCAAGCCCAACCTATAGGGCTTCAACCTGCTACCATTAATCAGTTTTGGGAGCATCGCTCCGTCCAACTGCTGCAACTATACTGCGCCTCCTGAAGTGATGCTATTGATGCAATATGGACCAAGCCAATGCATATGCAGTTTTCCTGGATGTTTCAGAAACTTACTGTCATACAACAGCACCAAGTCACCCTGCTGAAATTGTTTGTTTTTTATGTGGCGATCGTGCAAAGCCTTCTAGTGATCCTTCTCCACACCCTGGTGGAAACCTGCAATAAAGCGATCTTCCTCCAGCTGTACTAACTGCGCTAGACATTCTTCTAATGCAGCTACAGCATCCATACCTATCACTGCCGCGATGCACAGACTCGAAACGATGTACTTCATTGGCATAATCGCTTCTTGTCCATACACCAGCTTGAATGGTGTATGTCCTGTCAACCTTTTACACGTGGTGTGATACGCCCAAAAAACTACTAGGATTTTCAGATCCCAGTCATCGTGGTTCGCATTGCACACCGTTGTCAGCGCATGCTCCAATATCTTGTTGAAAGCTTCCACCATGTCATTTTCCTGCAATTAATATGGCGTACTCTTCTTATGTTGTATCAGCAGTTCCTCTGTCGATGCGCTGATGGTGTGATTGAGAAAGTGGTTGCCTTGATCACTAAGCGGTATCTTGGGGCAGCCGAAGCAAGTGACAATATTGTCGAACAAAAATCGCGCAGCTGTGGCCGCTGAACAATCAATGACTGGTGCAGCTTTCGCCCATCTTGTCAAATAGTCTATCGTCGTGATGATGTATCTTGCACCAGTGCGTTTCCATGGTGGATTGATTAGTCCCACAAAATCCACAGCCCATTTGTCGAATGGTTGAAGTGTTAGCTGAGGCATCAGCGACATCTCATCCCTCCTAGATGGCTGTCCATTTCTCTGACAAACATCGCAGGACCACGCATAGTCGGCGCATCATTGTGCAGCGTGGGCCACCAGAGCCCCGCACGAAGCACCTTCCTGGCAGTTGCACGGCTGCCATAGTGCCCCCCAGCCACTCCTACGTGTGCTTTTGACAAGATCTGCGCTTGTTCATGTGGTAAGACACACCGTCGCAATATCTCATCTAGGCCCATGTTGTATAACTCTCTTGCAATTAGCTGGAAATCTGCAGCCTTGAATACCAACTGCTTCTTCTAACTAGTAGTGAATTCTTCTGGTGCAATACCTGTCACCAGAAATTGAATGATTTCTTCAAAATAGCCATCGCCTACTTCAACCTTAAATAGTTGCGCAGCAAGCAACCCGTCTTCAATGTTAGTTGGCTCCTCTCGTGTTTCAATCCGTGATAGATGATCAAGGCCAACATTTAATTGCCCTGGCTTCACAATCACTTCAAAATCGAACTCCTGAAAAAGAAGTAGCCATCGAAATATCTTCCCCCCCAACACAGGCTTATTGACCAAGTTTTCCAAGGCAGAGCAGTCTGTGAACATCTTAAAATGGTCGTCCAATAAGTAGTGTCAAAACTTCTGCAACGCATAAACCATCGCCAGGCCTTCCCTCTCGGTAGTGGTGTAGTTCCTTTCTGTAGATGACAACTTCCGACTCGTAAAATCAATAGGGTGATCGAGATCCCCCTCTCCTGGTTGCGCTAGCACCACACCTAGTGCAATCGACGAGGCATCAACATGGACATGGAATTCCTTACTCCAGTCCAAAAATACTAATATTGGTGCCGAAGCCATCTTGGCCTTCAGCTGCTCAAAACTATCCTGACATTCAGGGCTCCATTGAAATACCGCATCTTTCTTCAACAACTTCTCCATAGGGGCGGTGATCACTACATAGCCCCTGATGAACTTGCGATAATACCCAGTATGTCCCAAGGTCGCCCTCAACAGCTTAACATTAGTCGGCGGTGTTAAGCTCAAAATGAGCGCAATCTTTGCTGGATCGACTAACAACCCTTGTTTGCACACAATGTGACCCAACAATATCCCAAACGGTGCACAAAAGATGCACTTCTTCAAATTCAATGATATCTGATGTTGTCGGCAACGCTCCAACATCAATCGTAGATTGGCCAGATGATCACGGATCAAACCATAGACTGTCCAATCATCCATGTATACTTGCAAAAACTTCTGAATGAAATCCTGGAACGCAGCAACAACAAGCCGCGAGAAGATAGCAAGTGCGTTCTTCAACCCAAACGACATCATGGTATACTGAAAATAGCCCCATTCTGTCACAAAAGTCATCTTGTGGCAGTCTTCTTTTGCAATGCGCATCTGATGATAGCTTGAGAACCCATCCATGAAAGAATACATCTCCTGGCCGCCCACACCTTCGAGTACTTCATCAGTAAATGGGGTCGAAAATGGATCATGCAAGCAGGCATCATTCAACTTCCGCAAATCGACACAAATGCGCACCTCGCCAGCCTTCTTGTCCTGCACCACCATAGGACTGATCCATTCTAACTCTTCAACCGGTTCAATGATACCAGCATCCAACATGCGATTAAGTTCTACCTTGACCCTCTCCTTATGTCGCGGATTCAGCCGGTAGGGTCGCTGCCTGATCGGTTTAGCGTCTGGTTTCAAGGGGATCTTCATCTCCCCTAAATCGCCCAAAATACCTTTCATCTCATAAAAATTCGTAGGAAAGAGGTCTTGGAATTCATGCAGCAAATCAGTGACCTTTCCCATCATCTCATTATCCCAATAATCTCCAACATTCGTGAACTTGGGAGCGGCCTCCGTCCCAATATTGATCTTACGAATCTTCAAGGGTTGGTTGATCAGATCACTTGGTGCATCAGGTGCTACCACATCGCGACTCCCTTCAGACTCGAGAATACTGACATTCCACGGATCATCGCCATCTTCGGGCCCACTAGTGATATTGTAACATTCCATCGTGGATTGCATCTGGCAGTGCACATGTGGATTCGCAGGATATGCCACTGGAACAACCTTCAGAGCCATATCGCAGATGAGCTGCAAAGCATTATTGACATCAGGGTTGGCATCCGCGAAGTTGAACGTATGAGTGAAGCATACTGTCAACTCCACCCAATTGGCAATTTCTCCTCGCAACTCGGCTGCAGTATACCAAGATCGCAGCATCTAATCAAAAGTATGGTTAAAGGCATGGACCCACTCATCTCGCGGTCGCAATGCCCACAATGTCTGACACTCCCTCAAATGACTTCCAGGGTTATTCCGACCATCATATTTACCTGTGTGGTAGACCTTGGTATCACTGAAACGAGCCGTTAGCAAACTCCTACATTTCGACCATCCGTCGATTCATTTCTTGTGTGTCTCCCACCATCATGCTGGAGCAGCCTTTAGTGCTTCTTCCAATGCCAGCAGTCACTGGGGTTCTAAAACTCTTTCCTCAAACTCTGCGAGAAAGTTGGACAAACCAAGAAACCCCTCATATACTGGTAGTGTAACTGTTTCAGTCGCAATGCGGCATAATGATTGCGTGACTAACCCGCACTTGCGGAGCGACACCTCATGCAAGCGGTTCTGCAAATGTTCTAACGGATCATTAGAGTCAGAAGACTCAGAGTTGTCACTACACCATCCCAGCTCACCGTTGGCAGTCGGATGAATATAGTCTTCGAAAATGTTGAATGCATGGTCCCATCCACTGGGATCTTCATCCTTCATTGGCTCAATGTATCTGCAGCCTTCAGCGAGATCCAACGGGGTGATAACTCTGAGATCATGGTTTTCGAAAGTCATCATCCACCGCTTGAAGTTGATTACCGCTCCACTTTCATTAGCCCATCCAATCCCCAGCAATGCCGGGTAAGAGCTTCCCCCTTCAACTACTTCGATGACATCGAAGTCGGCATAAGTCTTCATTCCCTCAATGTCCACCACCAAGCGTGGAACTCTCCCAATCGGTGTCACTTTAGCATGATTAGCTAACCAGAGCTATACAGGAGACCAACTCAATGGGGGGATCCTCATTTTTTGCCATGCCTGCTTGGTTAAGATGTTGACATCCGAACCAAGATCCAAAATAACTGAATCAACATCGTAGTCCCCAATTTGTATGTTCATGCGCATCTCCTTGCCGGTCTTCCGTCCCTGTAAGAAGTTTACCACGGACTCTTGCCGTCCCCTGGTGGGTCGTTGCAGCAACCCCTCGATCTCAGCTAGAGCAGTCGGATCTCTTTCCAACAATAAGCAGCTCTCAAAAAACTTCTGCAAGGTTCCAGACGGCACCGACGGACTTGCCTCTGAAGTAGCATAAAAAACAAGGGGCATGTCGCAAATAATAGCTTTACCGCGATCTTGGTCCATCGCACGACACGCCTGAAAGAATGCATCACGTTCGGACTCAATGTCAAATGAGACCTTCTTCTACCCGGTTAATCGAATGAGCAGTTGTGAGCTATCCCCTCCTGTTGTTGCACCTCCCTACGTGATGACTGCGACAGTCGCATCCTGTGGCCTTGGCTCCGCAGAAATTGTTGCAACACTCGCACCCTGATTTTGGTTCAGCGGTGTATTCCCTGGTTGGTTCACATTCGGATTAGCATTCTGATTTGGGCGTTGGTTTTGGTTCTGCACTGGTTGCTGCACCTAATTTTGTACTGGTTGTTGTGCCTGGTTCTGATTCTGCAATTGTGGAACATTCCCTGCTTGCCACCGTGCAATCAACTGTGGGAAGTTCTCCACTGTGTGGTCTGCAACAAAACAAAATGTACACTGTGTCTGCAATAGTGGGAAATCTCGCTGGTAATGTCCCCATACCGCACAGTGATAGCACTGAATAGGTCCACGACCTCCTCGTCCTCCTCTATGACTAAATCCTCCACCACGTCCACTCCGAAATCCTCCACGTAATCCACCCTGATGTTGGTACTGCGGTTGGTTGTATTGTTGCTGCATAGGAGCTGGATGCATGCCCTGCCCTTGCTGTGCATACTGCGATTGTTGAACGTACAGTGGCTGTTATGGAGCCATTTGCATCGGAGCATTTTGCGGCATAAACTGCTGTGGTTGTTGCTGCGGTACAAACTGTACCTACAGTTGAGGTAGCGGTTGGGCTACCTATGGCTGCGGTTATTGTATGGCACGCTGATCGTCCTTTACATAGAATGCATTGTACGTTCTCTCATGAAGCAACCCGTATGCCCGACAATCTTTGTCGTCATGTCCCACAGATTTACAGAATGTGCAATACAGATTCATCAGTTTTGTGACCATCTTCTGCATGTATGGACATTCCTCATGGCGGTGCCCATATACCTAACAAACGCGACACCATGGCATGCCACCACCATTCAATGGATTTGGTGCTCCTGAAACCATATAATTGCGGAAGTTAGGGCAATTGTCCTTAGTATGCCCTTCTCCTCGACATCGCGTACACCATACTTCTTCACGCTACTCCTTTCCCTTCTTCAGATCTTGTAGCTGGATGGTCAAGTTAGCCAACTGTGTTTGTATCTGCTACATCCCAACTGCATTTTCACCAATTGGCGGCGCCTCCAACCGCATTGCAATTTCCAGAGCTTCACTAGGCGTCGTAATGTTCTATTGCATCAGTGGTAATCAAATGTGCGGGAGCAGTGCCACGATGAACCATTCTTTGTGTTGGATGACACTCATATCAAAACTGACCCTCGCCATCAGCGTCTTAAACCGCTGGTCAAAATACCACACCGTTTCATTGGGATACTACTTAATTTCTTTCAATTTTGTAATATACTGTGCTTCGGACTTGGGTTTTCTAAATTCTGCAATCAATTCGTCCTTGATATCATCTAGCGTCTTCTCTGGAGATCCTGTAGGGACTAGAACAAACTTCATAAACTAGTCTAATGCGTGACCTCGCAGATTTGTCGCTAACTGTCCTTTCTTAGCGTTATCATCAGTAATCTGTTTTACGGTCCATACCGCTTCACATAAAAACCAGTACTGCTCCGGGTTATCTGTCCCATTCCCGCATAACATCGGCAACTTAGCGTCCTCAATCGCCATCCTGAGCTTCCTTCCTGTAGTTGTTGAACCACTAGCAATCAAGTTTTGTTGACCCAGTGGCGTCGAAGTTGTGTTTCTTACCGGTTGATAGATAGTGAGCGGAGGTGTGGGTACGTTGTTGCTGGGGTTTGGTCCTGCCTCTATCGTGGGTGTAGCTTGGTTTTCCTTGATCGGACTGTGAGGTCGCTTCATCTCATGTGGTCTTCCTTCGCGAACTTGTGATTCGATCGCAACAAGACCTTCTCCTATCCTCTACCACTTTTCATGTTGAAACCTCGCTCCTCCCCTTGTAAGACCACTCTCTTCCTTGGCTTCACTCACAGTCTCGTCATGACCTGCACCCATCTACCACTTTTCATTCCATGTACCGCCCCCCCTTCTGTCGCGATACCCACGACCTCCGCCGACCAGGTTGTTTGCTGATCTAGATGCATTTTCAATATACCCTTCTCGCAAATAAGCATCTTAATGGACAGTTGGAGCGACAGCAGAAACCTTCCCCGGGGTTCGCGGAAGAAATATCTTTCAGCTTCACTATAAGACTTTTGCGTATCAACCGCAAATTCAGTGATATACCCTTCCAAGATTCTATCAAGGCACACTTCGACAGCCCGCGACGCTTTGTTGTCGATTTCCTGCAGTTCTTGGATCAGCTACGGGGTCCAGGTCATCAGTTCACCACCTTGGAAGTTCCTCTTCTGGAAGGTCAACTTCGCCAACCACTCGTACAAAATGACTGGGAATTCACAGAAAAACCATTCGTGTGGACCATCGTGAATATATCTTCCCATCCACTGATCTACTGTCAGTCGAGTGTTTTGACTTTCTTCTTCAGGAAATTCCTGCAACTTCTTATCAAACCAGCTTTGTATCTCCGGTTGTGTCGGATGCCACAACATATCCTCCTTTCACTTTGCACACAGTCCTAGCAATGAAACCATTTGTTGACTCAAACCCAGTCGACAGGGGTTCCACTCACTGTCAACATCCAACCCACCGCGATCTCCCTGAGCACCGGCCCAGATAGGTTTTACCCCATCGAGCAGCACCTGCGGAGCAGATGAGGTCTCACCCGAGATGTTCAAGGGAGAGTCGACGGAACCATGTTTCCGTCGAATGAAGGAGGATGGTTGCGGCAACAATCACTTAAACTTATTGTGACATTCAGAAATAGATTTATGCACTTAACTTCAACATCATTGTATCCATGGCATCATTCAATAGAAACATTCATCGCAGCAAGTATAACAGTAAAGCATTAATTGAAGTAAGAAAACATAGCATTATTCATATATCGCAACATGCATTACCATAAGTGAACAGAAGATGCATAGGGATTTCACAAAATAGCTCCGTCATGTCATATTAACTCAACAAAACCCAGATACGATATCTTCGCAAAACACAGATCTCACAGATAACTCAGACACATACCAAGATCAGATCTCATTCACATTCAGATTCAGTTCAGGTTCAAGTTCTAGATATCCAACACATATGACTCTATGACTATAAATAGGCTTTCGCCTTTACATTGCTTGTCCACTTGCTAACAACTTCCTAACCGACGCTTTGAGCAAATGACCCAACATCTAACTGACACGGTCCAAATGACCCAAAAACCCGCATATTGCAGTACAATTGACCCAAAATTACATAACATATGGTCCAAATTACCCAAAATCTGCATACTGCGGTCCAATTGACTCAAAAATACATAAAATATTCTCCTTTGCGCCTAGGTTTCCGCCTTCCGCGATATCTTCTGATCTGTCACAGGATCCGTGATGCTGCGGTGCTACCTTACCAAACCGCCTGCCAACAGGCATGCCATCCCTACAACATGGCTAATTCTTTGCAATGAAAGAGCCTTTGAATCCTTACACATGTGACCTTTGGGATGTATCCATGGATGTGCCATGTGTGGGATGGATCCATGATATGGCTTAATTAAAAGAATGAAAAATTATATTATTAGAAATGTATTTTACAATACCTATGTTTTGGTTAGAGATCCCTTGCAAACTTGGAGCCATGATATAATATTCATTATTTAATTATTTTAACTAAACTAAAATAATTACTCTAAAGTCATTTTCTAAATGAGAAACCGTCTCTGGCACTATATCTAGATTCCTCATATATTAGACAGATATAGATTGCTTATCTATTAGATGGATGGAATCTCGCCATGTGCATCCTCACTCTTCACGTCAAATTTACCATTTCTGTCAAATTTATCATTTCCGGGTGATTTTTAGTGGAGTTGAGAAAAGATAACCCATAGATAGTGTGGTCTTGAAATTACGCCACTTACCATTTGAGTTGTGGGGCACCCTACAATACATACTAGACCTAGGTGGAGCCAAGATGAACCATCTTCAAAACCTTCCCATAGTGGCTCGATCCTCAGATCAAAATTTTCATGGAAGATTCATAGTATGGGGTTGGTATTTTCTCATATCTTGATTGCTCGATGATGTACATTAGGAAAAAACAAGACCCTTGGAATTCTATAATTGTCATAGACACCATCGGAGGGTTTCTCCAAATGCAGCAGGGGCTAGGGTGGCTACCAGGTTCGCTTTATTTGTCAGTGTTTCGTCTACTTTGATAGAGGATATGGGGATTCTGCTAAATAGGGATTTGATTGCACATTAGCAATTATTGTAATACTAGGCCAGTTGAAAATTTGAGAGATAACAATAAATAAATTCAGTCTTAGGAATGGAAACTTTCATGGAGAATGGGTAGGTCATGAATATTTTCATGTTTCCATATGCATTGGCCATGGAAGGTAAGTGTCATGATTATGGATGCCATGCATCCACCACTGTTAGGGTTGCATCGTCCACTGTTGATAAGAGAATGAGCGGCAATACCTGGTTCTTGAGGATCGTCGACCCATCCTCCCATTTGATCACTCATAACATCGTGCAGTGGTTTTCTTTCTTCTTTAAGAAAAATATGCATTAGATTCCTTCTGTCGGCAACGAGGCTGTAAGTATGTTTTTCCCCACTTTTTCGTTGCAATAGGGTTTTGTGCTAGGGTTTTACTCTAGGGTTTTAATTTATTAATTTCTTTATGTCTTTTTTTTCTCTGTGAAACTTTGAAAATGACAATGAGTCCATGTTGTGCTCTTCTAACAATGTTGTTTTGTGTTGTGGGATTTCTCTTCTTTGGTGCCCTAATTAAGTAGCTCGCGGGGTCTTTTTAATTTAAGAGTTCTTATTTTTGACATTTTCCCCAATTTTTCATTTCATCTCTAGCACTACTTACCTCTCTCTCAGATTTTATCTCTGGCTCTCATTTTTAATTTGCGTACAAACTTGATTTATACTTTAAACAAATCAAAGGAGAATGATTCTACTTTTCTTTTGAGGTTTTACTTTGATTCTGGGTTTCCTTTTCTAAGGTTTTCATGTGGTACTTATAGGTAGGTCCTTGCAAGGGTGTTGTTAGTGAAGAAGATGTTTGTGATAGGAACAAGATAAGAAGATTATTTTCTAGTTATCATAATGTCGAATGGTCACCAGAATTTGATGTAATTTTGTTCGTTGTGATCTATTGCAAAATCGGTGATGTGTTTCTATTTTAGGCTATAAGTAAAGATTGATTGAAAGTCAAAGGAAAAAGAAATATGTCCACTTTAGGTGTAATCAAGCATTAAATTGGTGAGAATTTTCACCATTGATTCAGGTCTGATTCTTAAAATAAAATTGAACTAGAAATCATGAGAGTAATATGTTTTTTTTAATATCTCATCTATAGAAGTGAAAATCATCATAATAATATCCTCTTGTTTATTTTATTGAATATTCCATGAGGTTTAAATAATGTTGATATTATATTTAGGTGGGATTGAATGCAAGAGTAGGGTTAGATGGAGGATCCAGAGTTGCCTTTAAGCTTTGATTTTGAAGGAGGTCTAGAGGCAGGGCCTGTTGTTACTGCTAACACCCATGTATTGGAAAATTATGTAGTCTAGAAATATTTAAATACACGAGCCTCTTCAAATGGGGCAACTATTTTTGCTATTGCTGGAAAGAAACCCCCTATATTGTTTGGTGGAAGTCGTTTCTAATAGTGTGTGTGTAGGACTAACTAAATAGCTTATGCATGAAGAATGATACTTGTGGATTTTTGTTGTTGTAAGCATGCACATGCCCTCTACCTATGATACATAACTTTTGGGCTTGTCCAAAGAGTCTCTTCTTTGTTGTTCCATCTTCCTCATGATGTCATTACTGTGCTGGATTTGGTGAGTCCACCTTGCTGAAGGAGGGAAACTGTTGAGCAGCAAAGGTAGAAAAACTAGCAATCCCTCTTTGTGAAGAAGGTGTTCTTGAGCAATTCTAATCTCTCCAACATCATCTCAAACTTCCCCTTAGTTGGGAATTGAAACACCATAGTCTAGGATCATGCACCCTTCTGAACTTTGTCCTTCATGAAATGCTACTTTATATCAATGTGCTTGGAGCTATCATGGAACACTAGATTCTCAGGGAGCTTGATGCAACAATTATCACAGTAAACAATTGTGGTCTCCAACCTATGATCAATCAAATCTTCTATGAGTTTGTGAAGCCAATTAGCCTTACAACTAACAATACTTGCTACCATATACTCTAGATCTATTGAACTAAGTGAAATTAAGGGCTGATCTATAATTTGAATATTGAATTGAAACTAAAGCAACACCCTACATCTCCTGCCCAGTCAAAATCAACAAATCCGTGCAACAATAAATCGCCATCTCTCCCATACCTCAAACAATAGTGAACTGTTCTCTTCAAGTATTTGACACGTGTTTTGCAGCTACCGATTGAACCTATTGAGGATCAATCATGAAATGACTCATTGTATTCACTACAAAACAAATATTAGGCTTGGTATTCACTATATACAAAAAGAAACCAATTGATTGGTTCTATAAAGAAGGATATACAAAATCTAGAGTCTAAATCAATAGATAACTTCATATTTGGAACCATAGGAGTTGCTAGAGGTTTTACAATACATCATGTAAAACCTCTTCAAAATATTTACTACTGAATTCTCTTGTCTAAGGAAAACTTCCTTGGAACCATGCCAAATATCTAGACCTAGAAAATAATGCATTCACTGATGCCCTTCATGTCAAATTCACTTTCCAGTTTCTTCTTGCACCATGCTATTTCTAGATTACTTGTTAGGGCCAAGTCATCTACATACAACACTAAAATTAGCATATTATATTTATCAAACAAATAATACAAGTTAGATATGCAATAGTCTTGGTGAAAATCCCAAATTCTGTAGGTACTCATCAATTTGTGAGTAGCAAGCACGCGGTGCCTGCTTCAACCAATAAAGGGCCTTCTTCAACCTACACACATGGGTATTTGACCCATTCACTTAGAAACCTCTCGATTGCTTGGTGAGTAAACAAATCATTTATAAAATTTCTTTCAACATCCATATGATATAAAGTCCAATCGCTAGAGACATAATAGTTATGATGGAAGTATACTTCGCACTCCTTAGTTGACGAGATGGATCAACTTTTCAAAAAAACATAATGCATTGGTGTATTGGTAAGGATCCATTCATGTTGTTTGGTTATTGATTATATTTATCCCATGAGTCCCAACTAATAGACATAATGGTACAACTAGTATTGCCCCAAGAAGCATGTTGCTCAACTATTATTTTGTTTACATCTTTTCAACAAAATTGTACACAATCCTACATCTTAGAGATTCAGAAGTAAGGGGATCTGAACCCAATCCATACACACCAATTGCTTCAATAAAGGTATGTCAATATTAAAATCTAGAAATAATGGAGGGCAAGTTTGATTTAAAGTTGGTGTTTATGGTTTTCTCAATAGTTTCATGATTATGTTTCTCTCTATTTCATAATTCCAAGGATTCTTCATTTTCATCTTTTTTGTTTAGTATTAGTGAATGCAGCAGAGCTGGCCATGATCTGATCTGTACGGTTCATAGGAATGCATGGGCATGGTTTCATATCATTGGAAGGGATTTCGATAAGGTGGTACTTAAGATGGCTTATTCCCCCCCGCCCTATATTTTATTAAAAATTTGCACTGGACTGTGTCCTTCCCTAGGGCCTTGCAACAAACCCAAACACAATCCCTCTTTTCTAACCAATTTTTTTTCTAGTTTCTTACATATTTAAAAAAATAGTGTGGATGTTTTTTTTAAATAATGGGTGACGAGAGCAACCCAAATACCTTTTTCAATACCCTTTATATATGTTGAATCATATTGTTGAGAAAGAAAACCCGAAAAAACAAGTTGTTGAAACTTGAAATCCCTTGTTTGGACGACAAACACTAAAAATCGCTTCAATCATTAAGAAAAATATGGATGCAAAGTATATTTAACCAATCATGAATTTTTTTCCCACCATTAGTTGAAAGTTCACTGCAATAGACTTAAAACCATTGATACAATTGACAGAAGCTGAAATTCTGGTATAAAAATGCTCTACTTGAAAAAGTTGGTCGCGATTTCACCATAGAACATTGAAAACAATCTTGGCAATCCTGAAATGTCCAAAAGAGGAGAACCTTGAAAATTGCTCTTTTTTGGCTTGTCTCCATGGCTAAGTTGTACAGTGAGTTTGATGGTGAGTCTTGTGAAGTATGATTTTCAATACATAAGGTAAATCGTTTCGTTGCATATTTATCTACTTTGGATGCAATGGGAGTTTTGAGTTCTCTGCATAGGATCATTAGTTTTTTCTTTTGGAAATGTACATGAAGATCTTATAATGTTCTTACATAAGCATGACCTTTTATCTTTCTTGTTTCTCTAGAGAAACTGATGTTGGTTTCTTTGGTGAATCTAGGTATTTTTCTTTCCTAAGAACCAAATAGAACAAATGCATGAAAAAATTAACTCATTTGTTTATTTTACTTGAAGCACTCGTAGCTTTCTCGTAATATTATAAATCCAAAAGTTTCCATGTATATGTCTTCCAATTTGCAAGCAAGTGTTTGAGATTTATTTGACACAATCATGATGCAAGCATCATATACTATGATGCTTGATTATTTTGGAATTTACATAGTGATAGTTGAATGTTTTATGTTTGATGTTGTAATAGGTACAAACTTGGTTTATGTCCAAACGGGCATGATTATCGATACATGCATCAAAAAATGCCTAGTCCACCTCCACTTGTTGAAGAGATTCTCCAAAAGACTCAACAGTTGGCTTCTGCAGTGGATGATGCCTACCCAAACATATATCCCCATCATAGGCATAACAATTATCATCATCAGTCAAATAGAACCTACTTGCAGCAACCTTTGGCCAATGCTTCCCAACAATTTCCTGGAATTTCACCTATACCCGGGGATCCAAAGAATCAACAAAAGCAATAGACACATCATCTCCCCCAACATTAGGAAAATCATAGTCAAGGCCAATCATCAAACCCTATGGAAAATGGATTATTGAGTCAACCATACATAGTCTCTGCTACATTGCCACTTCCACAAGGACATTCTAGGTTTGTTGACATGACTCAGTGCATGGATGTTCTTCTGTGGGGACTGTTGTAAATTTGTATTATCATTTTTATGTTAACTTGTATCAAAACATGTTACTTTGATGCCTATCTACCAAATTCTTAGTATTCCCTCCAATTATGTTGGGGGCATGACAGTAGACATGATTGTCAAAATTATACCTTGATTGGTTTATTTATTTTGAGATTTGACATTCAATTGTACCAAAGTTCAAAATTATTGTTTCATATTAAACTCCTTAGTATTTAGCACCAATTAATAGCAAATTCTCTTTCCCACTATTTTGCTCTAAATATATTGCCCTTTGAGAAATTATTGAACAACTATTGAGTGAGAACTTCAGATTTATAATTTATTCAATCTATTTAGTTGCCTTTAATATTGCCAGAGTTTATGGGCACTTATGCTGCACTATGGATGATCTAATTTGGCCATTGCAGGGTTCAACAATTGTAAGCTATAATTTAACCTTGGTCAAGAGAGTTTTATGTTCAATTTTTGCATATATGTGATTTATAAATTTATAAATCTAAAATACAATGGCAATGCAAGCACACAACCAAGAGGGCATTTCTTTGGGTTTTTATTTACAATAAGTGATTAGAAATTTTGGTGTTTGCCATATTAAGTAATTTTTTTAATCTCAAATTTCAGTAAGTGCCCAGATGTTTTGTTTGGTGGAATTCACAACATAAATTTTGAGTGTACAACAAAGGAGAAGATTTTTCCAAAGTTGTTGGAAACAACTACTACAAAGTAAAAGGGTGTGGTTAAAAATATGCATACTAAAAATCCTTATCATCTCACTAAGTAGATTCCAGAGGGTATTTACATATCATCTTTAGAGAATTGATGATGAGTTTGCAAATTTAAGTCATGTTAAGTAGTTGGGTTTTATTTTTGTTTTTGCAATTGCATTTTCTTAATATAAAGTTGGATTTGAATTTTAGCTTTAATCAATATTGGTATGGTTGGGATATGGATTTGCATTGTAGCTAGGCAATACTTTTATTAAAATATGTATAATATTAGACCATATATTTTTGGTATACTTTTCAGTGCAGCATTGCAATATCCATTAGAATTTTCTATATTCCTATAAGCAATTATTTTCTCATTGTTTTCTTGTTTTGTTAAAAAGTTGAGTATGTTGATTTGATGTATAATGATTGTTTAAAAGAAGTTGAAATTTTCAAGGTAATGGATCATTCGTTGATTAAATAACTCACAATTTAAGAAATGAAGAATGAATGATTGTTATTTTTTTACTTTTTTTGTATTAACTTGATAGTGTGTACATACAACATTTGAAAAAATTGATGGTAGCAGTGAATGCCACCAGAGGGTCATAGAGGTATAAATGGTTGTCCTTTAAAAAATCATAAAACTAAATATCAATATGGGGCATTAAATATATAAAATTCCCATCGAGATCTAGATATAATAGCAAAAAAATTTGGCACTGGGATAAACTATAGAGGTCCATATTAGAAATCGAAGTGTTCTTCAAAGGGTACACCATTGATAATCATATTGTTGTTATGACCTTCCTTGGTAATGTTATAAAGTCCCAAGGGTTAATTAGAGTTAAGGTTAGTGGATGTATGATGTCTAATTAAAGTAAGGTGACCTAGTCACTAGTAAAGGCCAATAAATGCCCATTGTGTTGGTTATTAAATAAGGGCCACTACGTTAAGACATTAAATAAGGTTCAGTGGTGGTGGATCAGGGTTAGGGTTAGGAATAAAGGAATCTTATTATTGCTTTAGTATTTGTATTTGTATTAGGGCTTGCCCCCTCAAAATGGCTAGTAGAGTTTTCCCTCTCTTGAATAAGTTGTGGATAATACTGTCCTCTTGGCATCCCATTGTTTGTTCTTGATATTTTTGCTACCATTATGAAATAAGGATCGTAACAAGTGATATAAAAGTAGTGATTGGGCAAGTGGATGATTTATTCTGGTATTTTTGCATATTATATTGAGGCATGATTTTCTATTTGCTTGGAAACTAGATTGTAGTTGCACCAAGGCCATCAAAGTAGAGTTTTGATGCCATTTCTAGAATGGGTACATAATAGTGATTATAGGAAGTATTGAGGGAAATATGGCCGCAAAAGGACGACCTTCCACATATGTGATTTCTTTCTTGTCAAAACCATAACTGTATCTTGTGGCATGATTTTCTTTTTGCTTGCAAATTGGATTACAGTCACACTAATGCCATCAGAAGCAGAATTTTGATGTTGTTTCCAGATTGGTGTCATGATAGTGATTATGGGAAATGTTTAGGGATATATTCCTTTGAAAAGTTGATTTACAAGATTTGTGATTTCTTTATGGTTTCAAAAACCTGTCTTGTGGCACGATTTTTTATTTGTCCATGAACTAGAGTGAAGTCGCACTAGTGCTATTTGAATCATGATATTAATGCCCTTTTTGAATTGGGGTTTCCATAGCTATTATAAGTAGTGTTTCAAGAGTTATGACTAGCAGAGAAAAGGGATCCATTGAAATATGGATATATTTCCCCCCATCATTATGTAATATTTGGGTTTATGGAAAACCTATGTGGAGGAAGTTCCTGAAGGAAACTTTCCCTAAAATGTTATTGGCTATGAAGAGCATAATCGAGAGTGTTTAGTGAGACTTCCAAAAATGGCCAAAGAGAACCAAGATCTCAAGATCACTTTACCATGTGCTTTAGCACTTAGATTCATTCCTAATATAGTTGCTTATTTTCTTGGATATGGATTTCATGCTCCCACATGGTACATTTATTTGATGGATGTACTTTTTATTCCCATTGACCTACTCTTGTGGTCATTTGTTGGATATTGATAAAATTATCTTGTTTTATCTTGTGAAGTCTTGAAGTAACCTATAATGAAAAATGCTACACAAACAATAGGAAGCATGTATTTTCCTTTTTGGTTATTGTGAGACAATGCATTCAAAGTCAATTTCAACAGAGGAACACTATGAGGAACTAATACTCCTAGTTCAACTTGTGCCAAGATAGAGGATTAAGTGGTTGTTCCAATTCATATGGAGGAAGAGACCCCCCCAACAAAAGCGATCTCATCAATGTGCCAAAGTGAAGTGTAGCCTGAGAGCTTCGCCAAGTAGCCAACATGTTATTGTTTCAATCTACAATTTGTTTCCTTTTCATAATTTGAAGCTTACTATTTTTTGTTCATTAGTCACAATTAGTGTTTGCATTTTGTAGTTCATAATGGCAATTCTTCATTTAAAGCATCTCCCTACACATCACATATATATTTGTAGGAAATTAATGACTAAGTCAAGTTCTATATATGGTACAAGCTACTTGCATTAGTTTTTGGAAGACTAATAATCCCACATTTACTTGTTGACAAATACTAAGGGAGAGCCACATTCAAGATCTAGTACACTATACATATATTTGACCAAGTTCCCTAGCAATGAATATTCATTCCACCACTTTTTGAGATAGTTGAGGAACATTTAAAGTGTGGAATACAAACTTAAAACTCAAAATAAAAAGGTTGAGTTGTGAACAAGGAAGTTATTGGATTGAGTCCTGGCTACTAAAGACATTAATTGGATAAATAATGAATACAAGAGGACGCACGTGAATTATTAAACTAGAGTAAGGACCTTAAACTAGAGTAAGGAGTTGCATGTCAAGTACTAGGCTAGGTTCTAGTACAACATTCATCCATTCAAGGCAAAGTTCTCTTTGATTTGGTCCCAATGAAATCCAACGATATGATACTCATTAAGCCCTTTATGTCAAAGTACATGGTTTTAAAGAGTTGCATCCTCACAACATCATCCTGCAAGTAGTTTCAAAAATCATGAAACTTCTCATTTCAAATAAATTATGTCCCAAATTTTGCAGTCACTTGTAGAAGCATGGTTTTCTAGTTTATACCCAATGTCACATACTTACCAATGTATTGTAACATTTTATTGAATTAATAGTTTTCCCACAAGTTGTGTATGAGTATGGAACATACCCAAATTTTCTCCATGACTTAGCTTACATAACAGAAGTAGCTCAATTCATACTTATCGATGATTGCACAAACATTTTGATGCATTGTGTTTTAAGCACTAAAGATGTATTCAACATCATATATATTCTACTAAATTATTTGTGGTATGTGAGGTATGCATTAGTAAAAGGTGTATCTACTCAACTCTGATTGCAAAATTTACTATAGAAACCCTAAAGTTATGTATTAACACAAGCAAAAAAATAGATTTAGTGCAAGAACAACATAGTACTAATCCCCTCCTTTGTTATTTGAGAACTCATTGTTATGTGGATTGATTACCTAGGTGACATTTTATGGCACGATTTATTTGTCTTAGAGATGTTAAGGCCTAAATGTGAGAATTTATCATCAACTAAGGTGGGGGAATAATGAATGAATCACAACAAACTTTAGTGTTGGTTACGATGTTCATAAATTGTGTGCACTGCATCATGTCTATGTTGGCCACAAACTATACAAGATTTCTATTATTGGTGAGATAGGGTCGTTGGATAAGTTGGGGGATTCTTTCTTGTATTACACAAGGCCCACCCTAATAATCTAGTAAATGACAAAGTTGAGTGAAGTCAAGCTCAATCATCTACACTTTACTAATGAATTTCAATGATAAGTTAGATATGATAATTTTTATCCTATTTAGGGGCCATGGTTCTTGGAACTTTATAAAGCAAAGAATCTTATCACCTAAAAGGATGGATTTCCAAGAGAACATGGGGTGGGAGTGGTGTATATAGAACGTTTTGGCCCATTGCAAAGAGCACTTCAACAACAAAAAGGATAGAAATGCAGCAGGGAATCAACCTTTTCAAAAAAATGGCACCAATGATTCAAGAGACTAAAGTGAATAATGATGGCCATCAACCAAACTCCTTCAGACACATGACCATGCAAACAAATTATTTTCCAATGGGATTTTTTCAAATGGAATGAAACCAAAAAACGCATCTCGATAGCTTAGATTGTAGTGCACAAAATTTGTTCAATCATGAGTTAGGTTGTAGTAACAATATGCATATGTTGACTTTTACTTACTAAAGTCATGGAAAAATTCTTTAAAACATTGTCATAATATATTCAATCTTTGTCCAATCTTTGTGATCAAACATGTATTGTTGCAAGTGATTGTTGTAACCTTCGAGGTATCCTAGGTTGTGATTTAGGATATTCTAAAGCACAATTAAAAAAAAATGACTTTGAGCCTTCATGTTGGCCCTAGGTCAAAGGGGGCTCCTTCCCTTAGAACTTACAAGAATTGGCCACCCTGAATATTTCAAGGCATCCTTTATGCCAATGTCATATATAAGCAAAATCCAAAGTGAAATCGGGGTGTGGGAGCAAGTTGATATTACAGGTCTATTTCTTCCAAACTCACCCAGTCACTAAAAAGGAGCAGGGCAGCAGATGGGGACTTTATTTGTACGGAGTCATAACATGTACATGTATTCAGATATTAGGTAATTATGACAGTGATGAAAGTGAAAGAAAAAATTGTTGAGCGCTGGAGAATTAACAATTCAAGACGTATTTGTATTTGAGGCAGGGACCATTCAAGAGCTAGTTACTAATAGTAAAATCAACCCTCAACATCCATTCATTTCTACAAATATTTTACAAGAAATAAAAACCAAATGTTGCATGAGTTTTATATTATGCAAGATGTCAAATACATAGTTTTGGAATACAATGGAATATAACAATGAAGAGGGCACATACTGATACATAATCAAGGATGAATCTCCAATACAAATCAACTCAAATCTCTCATGTTGCACCAAAGAACCCTCACAGTTCTTGAGGACTCATAACATAGACCCTGCTTCTCTCTATAACTGGCCATCCTTTTGGACCGGTTCTCTCTTTCCTTTTATAGATGCCACCAGCCCCTTAACATAATTTATTGCTCCCAAAACAAGCATTGCCTCAAATATGATTCTCACAATCACCACCTTATGAAATCAATGCTCTAGCTTTCCTCTTGAATGGATCTTTTCAATCATTCTTATGCCACACTGCACAGTCGGTGCTGAGTTTTTATTTATGAGAATATACATTTTCTAGTTCGGTCTTGCCTAAACCATCGATGCATTTAAAATCCAACTGGTTTTAATATTTAATTAAGGCAGTTTGATGGATGGTCGATTTGACTTAAGGTGGCGAGAGGTTGCGCTATGTGTACTAAGCTAAAATCCCTTCAAAATCTGCAAATAGTCGGCATTTGAATTGTTATGGAAACAGGACCTCCATGGTATTTTTTTAATTATTTTTGACAAAGTTGGATGATGTCAACATGACATTACCATGGAACCTCAACAGTTGTACAGACACATGGCATGTTCTAGTTGATTCCCACAAGGCCAATCTATCTCCTAGTAGCCCAAGTGGTTGAACTATGTGCTTCATATTTCTGAGCCCCAAGTCCCTTTATTGTCAGGCATGTAGATCTCCACATCAGGACCCCTATGTCGACAAGAAATCATAACATTACAAACCTTCATGCCCAACATTCTAGACCCAACGTTTTCTCTGTTCTGGCTCTATAATTTTTTTGGGTCTGTGACATAGGGTTGAAACTTCGACAGATTCATTTTATGGGCCCAATGCTAGGTTCAATGTTTTTAGGCCCAAAGATCTCAACATTGGGACCCCTATGTCGACAAGAAATTGTAATATTACGAACCTTCCCACTTGACATTTTGGACCCGATGTTTTCTCTGTTTCGGTTCTATAATTTTTTGCGTTCGCGACATCAGGTTGGCATGGGATAAATGACACTCAAATCGCCCCGCTTTTTCGGCGATTTGTTCCCTACATCCGGTTATAAAAACTGGTAGAATCGTAGTTCCATCCCATTTACTACGGAACTATGCCATAGAACTGTGCCCCTAGGGGTTTTGGCCCATTTTAAGACGACCCAGATCGTCGAAATTCAAAAAAAAATAACCAGAAAAGGTGGAACTGTGCCTCCCCAGAAAATTTTCCATCGCCGGTCACCGGAATACCTGGGCGATTTGAGTTCCAGTTATCACACACCCATCGGGTTGGGTAACCCAAGAACTTTAGCTTTTCATCCCAATGTGTCGACTCCAATGATTTCTTTATCACTGATTTAAATGCATCTAAATGGTCACATCAGGCTTGCTTGATCTTTGCTCGGCTTCTCCTTCCTACAACTTTGAACTCCCCGAACAAAGGACATTTTTTACCACATTCTCCATCAGGGGCTCGAGCCTCAACTTCATTATCAGCTTCACCTTTCCTTTCTTTGTCCATGATATTGAACTGTGATTATTTAAGCATTGGAAATCACCTTCAATGAACCCTCACGCTCTTTTACCACAACTTATTTACCTTCATTAATACTAGAGAAAAGGGCCCCGATCCTCGAACCTTTGATACTGTTCTTGCAGTGCGGATTTTGGTACCAATGAAGATTTAAATGATTTGATTACACTAGGTGAAAATAAGGTTGTTTTTTAATGAGTGGATGTAGTTGGTGAAGGTCTCTAGGATGTGATAGATGAACACCACAAGGTGAATGTTCTCTCCAAAAATGGTTTGTATACCTACAATAATTGTTGGGGTGGATCCCACTAAATTGCTTGTCGATTAAACAATTTTTTAGTTATTTTCCATTTCTTATATAACCCACAACTCTCTACTATATATGTCTCTCTCCTTTGGTTCTTTTAGGCCATTGTCCCATCCTTCACTATATTGTCACATAATAATCCCTTTGCTTTGAAAGGGATACTAGTTTTCAACAATGATGGGATCACTATGTGCGGTTTCATAACTCTAGAAAGAATGTATTTCAACAAATGTCAAAGTATCTCTACATTGACATTAAGGTCAAGAATAAGATAATATTGTGCTATATATTTTTAAGGAGGTACATATGTACGGAGATATCATCACAACTACACACTTATCAATTAACAAGGAATCATTCAACCTCAAAGTCAAAATAAGATATAACTTATTTATAAGGTGGAGGGTTTGGAGGGAGAAAGATAAGATTTTTTTAGAGTCAAAATTCCCACATATTGTCACTAAGAAAAGGGGATCAAAATGCAAATTTATTTTTCCAAAAAAACATGAAAAAATAGAATTGTAATAAAATTCCCTTCGTTTAGAAGGAAAAATTTAGAATCAAACTAAGAGATTGCAAATGAGTTAACACCATACTCTAGAAAAAACTTTAATTGAACCACCCTTAGACCACTCAAAGAAAACCACACAGCAAGCTCTTCATAACATTTGTTTCTTTTTTTTAATTTCATCACATCTACTTTACTTCCCATTTTTTTTCCTTTCGATTTTCCTTTGCACCTTTCGGGGCAATTGCTAGTTTATATATATAAACACTATTATAGGTTGATATCATAATAATATATACAAATGAACATTATAATTATATGTCAATATGTTAATGGTGGCTTGCTCAATTGGTAAGAGAAAGGTGCCAATACCTTTGTAGCAAGAGGTTAAACTATCACCTTGGTTGGAAAAGTTTAAATACAACATCGACTCATTTACACATTAGAAGGAGGCATGTTGGTGGGTACATTAGTCAAACTGGGTATGTTGTAATGCTTCCTTGATAGTGAGCATGTATGTATATTATTCCCTGACATGCTAGAAAGTATTAGTCCATCCCTTAAGTGTGGGGGTACCTCACCCTTCAACTTGAAAACAAAAAAATAGTGAGGTGTTAATGTGGCCTCCACTGGGATTCAAGTCTAACCAATGACATGTTGTAAATCATTCGAGTGGATTTTGGGCATTGTGCCAAATGATGTAGCCTTTGGGCATGTTGTAATGAGCATTCGAGTTGAAATCACTACCATAACATTACCTTGTTCTTGGGATTTTTGTCCATCAGGTGGTTTCCTTGAAGATAAAATGTATCAATATATTTACAGTTCATGTTAAAGAGAAAGCTAGTTTGTGAGATATTATATATACAAACAACTTTATTAATTTCAAGAGTTTTTTTTTTAAATATTGGTGGAAAGTATCCCACACCCTAAGGGGGTCAAATTAGACTTATTAATATAAATCAGAATAACAAATTGGCATTCTCACTACTAGTTGTTGAGAGACTTGAATCATCTATCTAACACTCGAGGGAGATTGACTAACTGTGGTTAAAATGGTAGCTAAATGATGTGAGTAACTTTGGAGTGCAAGTCACAAGATTGATATAATAACATCTTCCATAATTCACATACCGATATCAATGACTAGCAATACCAATGTTTGTGTTATAATTCCAATACTTAGTGTTAGACGAGGCAAGTGGCTAGTGGTAGAGTATGGATGTAGATATTGGATGATAGGTGAAGTCCAACATATGGAAGGAGGTTTCTTCTCTTGTCCATTTAGACAAGCCTATTAGTGATTTGATCCCTATTCCCCATGTGAATTCCTACAAATAAGTTGTGTTCCTTTCCTTCAAATGAAAAACCTCTTATTTGGAGACCATGGTGATGAATAACCATTTCAGTAGCCTTAATAACCTCACTTCCTTGAATGAATGTGTTCCTTATGTAGCAAGTCAAATCTACATGATTTGAATTTTGTAATAAGATGAATTATTGTTGGGATGGCCCTTTTGGGCTCAAGATTATGCATAAGGTAGTGGGGGGGTGGCCTTGCTATTCCTCCCTATATGTAGGGTTTTGTTGTTGATCATGGGTGTGACTGAAACAATTGTTTGTTTGAATTACTCTTTTGGCTCAAGAATCCATGGTGGGATTCTATTAGGTGTATACATTGATATGATTGTAGAGAGGTGTCATCTTTGGGATTTGATGGCGTCTTCATTGTTATATGTAGATTAGATTGTTTGTGTAGACTTGATGTGGTTGAGTGAGAAGGTGATTGGGTGGGTGGTGTTGGTACTATGGTTAGTTGTGATAAGAAAAAGACTTGGGTGCATTGTAAGTCAACACTTGAGATGGGTGACTCAAATTGGAAGAAACTTAGGGTTGGACTATGGGGATTGTTTCACTTGGTTTAATTTCAATCAAGGGAAGGACAAAGTTCATGAGCAGTTGGATTGAGTGTATGGACCTTAGGATGAAAAATCCTTTTCAAGGAAACACTACTCTATTAATGTGTTGATAGATGGTACAATATTGGGTCACCTACAAATTCAGTGTGATCTCAGTTAGACACACTAGAGTGAATTCCTCACCTTCTTCTTTGTTTAAGATGAATGTTTCGCACTTGGGTTCACCTAATTTACATGCACTAGTCATCATATGTGGAATATCATCCCATATGGGATAAATGGTGGCTTCTATGGTGGGATTTTTCCATTTGTTAAATGGTCAAACTCACGAGAGGGCAGGGGAGTATGAGCACTCATAGGCATTGATGGGGGTTACGACAAGCGAGACAAAGGCTTGATGGGGTGCATATTATTTTTTAGGATGATCATCATAATATTACTCTCCGCAAAGAATATGCTTGTTCCAAGTTGGTGGTGTGTAGAGAAGAGGAGTATATTTCCAAAGGGGTTGGGATTCACTCCAGATTGTAGTGAATTCACGAGGGAGACAGGGGTTCTAATTTTTTTTTTACTTCTTGAAAAAGAAGGTGATAGCAAAAAAGGTTCTTGGTTTCATATCACTGATGGTCATCTTGAAGAGGACCTTGATGAGATCATAAGTTTGTTTGGTTTGAATTTTCATTATATTTTTCACCCTATGCTTTGATGGACTTGTTTATGGTTGCTAGGAATTCCTACGATAAGGTGATTCCTTGTAAGGTCTTTGTTGGGTATGGGGATAGGTTAGACATAAAATTCTCAAAGGATAAGCTCTTTGTTGAAGATTTTTAATAAACTGTGTAAGAAAAACAATATGAAACCGAATGTAAAACATAGTAATTTACAATGGCTCACACACACATTACACAAAGATTTTCCGTAGAAACCCAAAACCTAGAAGACCAACATTCCTAAGAGTTTATCCACTCTTTGTCTCGTTGTATTATCTTTTATGTTTATAATATAATATTCTTACATCCAAATGTTGATGTATTTGTAACTTCGGAAGATATTCACTTGTATATTGTATTTGTACTTTATTGTATCCCCAACAGAGATGTATTATTCCTCCGATTGGAAGTGTCGTCATGTGTACTTGCAAGTGTCGCAAGTTATATTGTAAGTGTCGTAACTTATACTTGATGGGTTATTAGACCACCTTGATGGGGTCGGCCATGTATGAGTTGTGTGGGTCAAAGGGTTATTAGACCACCCTAGTTGTTGATGTATATGTAACTTCGGAATGTATTTCATTTATATATTTATTGTACTCCTATAGAGATGTATTATTCCTCTATACAGAAGTGTCGTCATTTGTATTGACAAGTGTCGCAAGTGTGTTAACTTGCCGATGGGTTATTAGACCACCTTGTAATAGGTCGGCCCGATATAATGTAATATGAAGTTATTGTACCTAGCTAAACAAGTCGGCCCCATAAGGTTATTGGGCAAACAGGACAAGTGTAAATAGAGATCGGGACATCTCTATTTGGATCACTCATAACTCATTCTTCCTTCACTCAGAAAGTGGCGCACATGTGAGGAGGAGGATCATCTGCTAGTAGAAGACTATCTCTGTATATTTGGTTGTACTTTGGTTGAGCTATTTGCTCTATCTATCTCTGAGGAAGTTGTGGGGTTTTTCACCATAGGGTTTTCCCCACGGAAACTCTGTGTGTCTATTGTCTCTCATGCTTTTGCTTCTTGTGATGATTGACATGCTTGTTATGATTGATATGAATTGATATATTGTACATGTTATTCTCTCAGTAAAGATCCTAGAGTATTGTGAATTAATGCTCAAAATTTAACAAGGTATCAGAGCTAACCTGAGAAGAAGACATTGTGCAGTGATGAAAACTAGGGTTTCTTGGTTATTGGGTTTCTCTCCACATATTTTGGAAAAGCAGTATAGTAGATTGACTCTACTCATCAAGGAGAATCTATCTGTCCAATCAGAATTCAATTCTGAGCATTTTTCGATTTGGCCCTAAAAATTAGGGTTTCCACAAAAATAGGAATTTCAGCAATCTGAAGACATAGCTGGAAGCTCCTTGGAAAAATCAAAGTTTAGAGCTTTGGATCGAGATTTTTGGCTGGGTAAATCTCCGAGAAACTCAAACCCTAATTCAGGGTCCTCCCTAGTGAATCTAGAACACAAAAAGGCAATTCTGAAGGGTGAAACTTTGCAAATCTCAAATTCTGAATACACCAAGCTGATCAGATCATCAAGGCGCGTATTTCTATCCTTTCAGAAAGTTGAAATTCAATTTTTGAATTTTTAGGGTTTTTCTGACAAACCCTAATCCGGGACCAGATCCAGTTTTCAGCAAAGCAAGTGGTAAGACCTAAATCTCTTCTATTTCCATTTGAAGTACTCTTTAAGATGTCTCACCACACCAAGCTTGAGGATAAGCTTGAAGGGGCTGATAACTTCCGAGCCTGGAAGTATAGGATTGGGTTAATCCTGGAAGAAAATGAATTGGACTCCTACATCAGCTCTGAGGTCCCTATCCCAGAGGATGAAGAGGCTAATGTATTGCACAAGAAGAACTTGGTCAAGGCAAAGAGAATCATTGTTGATTCTATCAAAGACCATCTCATACCACATGTGTCATCTCTAAAGACACCCAAGGAGATGTTTGACTCCCTGACCAAGTTATTTGAAGGGAAGAACATAAATCAGAAGATGACTCTGCGGAATCAATTGAAAGGGGTCAAGATGTTGAATGGAGAGACCATTCAATCTTACTTCTCCAAGGTCTCTCAGATCAAGGAACAACTTGAAGCTGTGGATGAATTAGTGGACAATGGTGAAGTTGTTATGACCACACTAAATGGCCTACCCAGGTCATGGGATTCCTTTATTCAAGGAATCTATGCAAGAAAGAAGTTGGTTTCTTTCAGTAGACTGTGGGAAGAATGCTCTCAAGAAGAAGCAAAGCTTGTGGCCCGAGAAGAAAAGATGGGGAATGAAGATCAAGCTCTCACAGCTCACACCAAGGGAAGCAAGTTTAAGAGGGAGAGATCTCATAACAAGAAACATTCTCACCCTCATCACAAGAAGAAAGACATATCTCATGTTCGATGTTTTGAATGCAATGAGAAGGGACACTTTGCTTCAGACTGTCCCAAGAAGAAGAAAGACAACAACAACAACTTCAATAAGAAGAAGAAGAACAGCAAAAGAAAATATCATGCTCATGCTACTGAGGATGATGAACCTCCTAGGAAGAAAGCTAGAGCAGAAAGTGATGATGACGACTCATTAAGTGAAGAAGAGTATGTTCTAATATTTTCTCTCATAGGTACTATCTCTCATGGTTGTAATGATTGGTTAATTGACAGTGGGGCTTCCAAACACATGACTGGGTTTAAAGAATCTTTTATAAATCTATCTGAACATGAATCACCCCATAAAGTGAAACTTGGGGATGACTATCAATACCCTATCAAAGGAAGTGGTGAAGCCTCCTACAATCTAGATTCTGGAAAATCCTTGAAGATGAAAGAAGTTCTCTATGTACCTGGGCTTAAGAAGAATCTACTCTCCATTTCTGCATTAGATGCAAAAGGTATGAGGATTGCATTTGTAGATGGTCAAGTCCTAATGTGGCCAAAGGGTAAAACTATTGATGATGCAATGGTGATTGGAGAGCAAGAGGGAGGATTGTATAAATTGAAAGGACAACCTGAACATGCCATGGTGCATGATTCCATGGAGCCAAGTGAACTTTGGCAGAGAAGAATTGCACTACAGAGCATTACCAATTGCAAGTAAAGCTGTAGAAGGTCTTCCTGAAATCAAGACCAAGCATGAAGGTGTTTGCAAAGGATGTGCAAAAGGAAAGAACATCAAGAAGACATTTCCAAGCAGTGAAAGCAAGGAAAAAGATATATTGGAAATTATCCACTCCGATGTATGTGGTCCGATGTCATCCAGTTCTTTGAGTGGGTATGTTTACTATGTCTCTTTCATTGATGACTTCTCCAGAAATACTTGGGTTTACTTCTTGAAGAACAAAGATGAAGTGTTGGATAAGTTCAAGGAATTCAAAACCTTGATGGAGAACCAAACCGATAAGAAGATCAAAATATTCAAATCCGACAATGGTGGAGAATTCACTTTAGGTGACTTCAAGAAGCTATGCAGTGATTTGGGGATTAAGAGGGAGTTGACTGCTCCTTACAATCCACAACAGAATGGAGTTGTAGAAAGAAAGAATAGAACAATCATGGAAGCAGCAAGGGCAATGCTGCATGACCAAGATCTACCTATGCATCTGTGGGCAGAAGCAGCTAGGACTGTTGTATATGTGCAGAACAGAACACCCCACAAGATATTGGAGAACAAGACACCAGAAGAGGTCTTCTCTGGTAAGAAACCTGAAGTCATCCATCTTAGAATATTTGGTTGTCCAGTATACACTCGTGTCCCAAAGGAAAAGACAACCAAGCTAGATCCTTCAGGAAAGAAGGGTATCTTTCTGGGTTACAGTGAAAGCTCGAAGGCTTACAAAATATACTTTCCAGGGTTCAAGAAGATTGATGTCAGCAGGGATGTGACATTTGATGAAAACTCAGCATTCATCAAATCAAGGAAGACACGTGTTGAAGATTATGAAGAACCTAAGGAAACTAGATTTCAAGACACTACCATGACTGAAGCAATTCCAAATGCAGTTCGTGAAATTGAAGATCCGCAAGAACCTGTCGATCCACCCCGTGAGAATAACTCTCACAAGAGGAAAACTGCATGGGCTAGAGAGCTCATTCAAGATGCAAAAAGATATGGCATTCCGGAAGAAGAACACAGAGCAAAGAAGAGAACTAGATCTCATACCAGTTATGTTGCTTTACTCTGTGACATCATAAACAAAGAACCTTCCAGTTATGAAGAAGCAGCAGAAAAGAAAGAATGGAAGGATGCCATGGTCAAAGAATACCAATCAATAATGAAGAATGATGTTTGGGATGTTGTCCCAAGACCCGAAGGGAAGTCTGTTGTGACTTCCAAATGGATCTACAAGATCAAGCATGCTGCAGATGGCAGCATAGAGAAATACAAGGCAAGATTTGTAGCTCGTGGCTTCTCTCAGAAAGAGGGAATAGATTATGAAGAAACTTTTGCTCCTGTAACTAGGTACACTTCCATCAGATCAGTACTTGCTCTGGATGCAACGATGAAATGGAAGATACACTAGATGGATGTCAAGACTGCTTTCTTGAATGGTGTAGTTGAAGAGGAAGTATATGTGGAGCAGCCACTCGATTTTGAAACACATGACAGGGAGTCATATGTATGCAGATTGAAGAAAGCCTTGTATGGCTTAAAACAAGCTCCGAGGACTTGGTATGGTAGGATGGAAAGTTTCCTATCTAGTTTGGGCTTTACCAAGAGTAAAGCGGATTCCAACCTTTACTACAAGGTTGAGGAAGGGAATCCTGTGATTCTACTCCTGTATGTGGATGACCTGTTTGTAACAGGAGATGACAGATTGATTGCCGATACAAAGAGGATGGTTGCTTCCGAGTTCGATATGAAGGATTTGGGGATGATGCACTATTTTCTAGGTATGGAGGTGTGGCAGAGTGCAGATGGGATCTTCTTTGGACAAGGGAAGTACACAATAGACATCCCGAAGAGGTTTGAGATGATGGATTGCAAGGCCATGGCCACACCTGTGGCATCGAACCTGAAGCTTCTGTGTGATGCTTCATCTGAGCTGGTTGATGTCTCTATGTATCGTCAGATGATTGGGTCCTTGATGTACCTGACGAACACGAGACCAGATATTTGCTTTGCAGTGAACACATTAAGCCAGTTCCTGACGGATCCGAGGAGTGTTCACCTGATTGTTGTAAAGCGTATTTTGAGGTACCTGAAGGGTACAGTTGATTATGGGCTCAAGTATGAAGCGAATCAAAAGTTTAACCTGCAGGGTTATGTTGATTCAGATTGGGCAGGCAGTGCTACAGATAGGAAGAGCACATCTGGGTGTTGCTTCAGTATGGGATCATGTCACGTCTCCATTTCTGGTAAAAGATTTTAATTATTTAATTTTGTTTATCTGCATGATGACACTAATTAGAAGCCTAAACTATTTTCCCGTAATGCAACCAAGAGTGAAAAATGGCATGGTGAACCACAAGGGGGAGAGTAACTAAGTCTTAGTGTCGTAAACGTCGTCGCGAGTTTGGCTTGGTTCAACTCTTGGTTTCAAGTTAAGTTAATTTTTGTGTTTGGCATTGTTGTGGGTATATGTAATTGTATAGGCTTATGCTTTTGAATGCATATATATAGGTCTATATGCATACATCTTGTTTATACAATGATGCATATATTTTATGTTGGTGCTCATTGTTGTGCTTTAGATGAAAGTATTTGTGTTATGTGCTTATGCTTTATAAACACATATATCTTGGTTTTTTTATATAGAGAGACATATATAGTATGTATATATATATATATATATTGAAGAATTATTATAATTCTTTTATATGAACATAGATGCTATACATCATATGTATCTTATGGGAGGTATTTAATACATCTAGGTTGTAATATATTTTATGATGATAATACAAAAAATATATATATATATATTTCATGCCAAAATATTTTATGGGTATATGAAATACCTAACACATATATCTTGGTTTTTTTATATAGAGAGACATACATAGTATGTATATATATATATTGAAGAATTATTAGAATTCTTTTATATGAACATAGATGCTATACATCATATGTATCTTATGGGAGGTATTTAATACATCTATGTTGTAATATATTTTATGATGATAATACAAAATATTATATATATATATATATATATATTTCATGACAAAATATTTTATGGGTATATGATATACCTTTTATGTTTGCCTTTGTTATATATATATATTTCATGCCAAAATATTTTATGGGTATATGATATACCTTTTATGTTTTCCTTTGTTTGTTTTATATAAAGATGAGAAAAATAATTATATAGAATTTTTATTTTTTTTTCACAAAAAAATTTAACTTACTATTAATATACGAAATAGTAAATAACACCAGCTGTCAGAATCATACAAGTCTGCTCTCAAGCCTAGTAATATGGACATGTCAGACATATGCCAGATGAGTCAGCATCAACAACAGAAACTCCAGAAATATAGCACCATATGTCCACAATAATAGACAGGGATCCCTCCGGAAGGAGAAACGGATCCAAATAACGCAGAATAAAGCAATATGTCCATACCAAATAAGTGTATCAAAAAAGTCTACAGCAACAGCTGTCAAAAAACCAAGTGTATCAAATATATAAACATAACCATGTAATAATATGCCAAAATACAGTCATATCGACTGTCATATCTGCCGCAAATAAGGATAGTGTGAGCATAGATGTCCAACAAGTAGTTGGATCCAGGCTCTAGGATGTATCTGCACATGTAGCTAACCGAGATGTAAGTATAATACCCGCATAATAAAGTGCATAAAAACAAAAAACAGTCATACATAAATAGCATCAAAGCATCAAGACCAATGAAGATGATAAGAACCCTGAGAAAAAAGTGAATCCGCCCGCCAATCCTGCCACATAATGACCCCAGCCTGAGAATGAAGAGCACGCTTAGACAGCATATCCGCCTCCATATTAGCCTCCCGAAAGACATGCTCAAAGTGTAGATGTTCAAAATCCCGGATAAGATTCTGGGCCGCATCCATCCAGTGTTTGAGTAGCAGAACATTGAGAGATGTCTTGCCACACGCCCAAGAAATTATAGATAAAGAGTCCCCAAAAACTACAAGTGAGGTGATCTTTCTCAGCCGTGCCCAGAAGAGTGTAAGCCACAGGGCACATAACTCACTCCTAGTATTGGAACCATTCCCCAGGTTAAGCCAGATATGAATGGATAAATCCATGTTTAAGTGTAAGATGACACCCACTCCACCACCCCCACACCGACCCACAGCCGCCCCATCAAAAAAAGCACATGGGAATACAAGCACAGGAGGAGCATGTCTACGGGTAATGGCAAGAGTGTCTCTCCCACAAACAGCACCATGAGCAGAGACAAATTCCTTATGAGCAACAATAGTTTTATAGCAGATACCATCCCTAGAGGGAACTCTGCCTTCAAAAATACATAAATTTCTAGCCTTCCATACCTCCCCGATCATAAAAAATGGAAGTTCAGAGCATCCCCATCATATCGAGACCAATACTCAAGATTTTCATTTAATGTGCCTTGATTCCATAGAATATATATATATATATATTACCACGTTAGTTTATTGTGCAAATTTTTCTTTTATATTGTGTGGTGTGATTATCCAAGATATTTTGGGAAAAGACTTATATGGGAAAGTATATATATATTTGTGGTTATGAAAGCTGGGGAAAGGTTGTGCTTTTCGTTTTATTATTTGAGAAAAGAAAGTGTATGGAATTTTGGGGGATTTATATTACCTTTTGACCTAGTTTTGGGGAGGTTCCTTTGATTTTTGCAAAAACCTTTTCTTTGAGCCATTGGGTGAATGCCGAGGGGAGAGGAAGGAGGGAGAGCTCCCTAGGCAGGTTTAAGGGTTCTTGTGTTTTTTTACAAAGAGAGAGAGGTGCCTGTGATATCTCTCTTAGCGCCCAGTATACAGCGTGAGCTCATGGGCAGAGCCAAGCATTTTTTTTTACAAACTTAAGAATGGACTACGATTGGGCAGAGGGAAACTCTGTATGTTCTATCCTGGAGCGTTGAAATGCTGGTTGTGAGGTCGGCGTAGAACTCTCATTGCGCATGACCAGTGGGAAGGACGGCTTGTATAAGCCCGATCCCTACGCATCCATTTGTTTGATGGTTTTTTTTTCTTATGATCGCTATGATGTGTTTTGGCAGCATGATCTCCGCAGGAAGGGTCGGCTGAGGGAGTCGAATCCCTGATTCCCTTGTTATTTTTATTTATCTCTGTGTTTGCCATTGACGGGATAAAACAAATTTATGCTATGTGTGGGTCTTCGTATTGCTGAAAAACGGATTTGGGGCTCTGCCCGTTCCTCGAAATTTGCTGGAAACATTTTACAACTCCGTGTGTTGTTTGAAAACGTTTTGGATCCCTGTATAGTGTGCGATTCTGCTTTCTTTCTGGCTGTATCCATTTTTACATAATTGTATCCCCAGGTTTGTTGCCCAGAAGATGGATGGATTACCAAGTGGGGAAACCAATACCTCTTATTGTGGGGACTTATTACTTGATTTATGATGGTATATACATATAAATACTTCTCTGACTGTATATATTTCATTGATGCGCAAGCACAGAGGTGTCGTGCAGAGGAGGAAAGGATCCCGACAAAAAAAAAAAAAAAATGGGAGGACCAATGTCTTTTTTTATGGGAGCTTGATAGTTAATTTATGATAATTTTTAGTATAAATCTTTCTGGCTAGATATACTTTTTAAAAGGCGTGTACACAGATGGGTTAGTTTTAGTGCTGGTTTCTGTTTGTGTATATAAATACACTCAGCATATATGAAACAACCTAGTGTGATCACGGCCTTGTGTTTCAGTTTTCTCTGCTAGAGATAGCGTGCAAAATATTCTTTCACCAAATAATTAGTCTTCCATTTGTTAGATAATTATTTAATTATGAAAGAGCTGGGGAAGGGACGGCCTTATGGGCTCGATCCACTTTGGCGTTTGATAGAAATTAGTAAAATCAAAAGACGAAGGTTTTACTTCTTTATTTATCCACATGGATATGATGTACATAGAAGGGAAGAGAGTTACCCCTTTTTAATATTCTCATAAAGGTTTGTTTTTCATTATCAACCGTGGCCATGAAAACAAGTAATAGTATGACATAATTTAGTTATGAGATTTTCATACCTTTTTGCCAAAGGAACGATACTATAATTTAGCTATGAGGTTTTCTTTTCTATTTGTAATAAAATGGTGAGATACATATGTTTTTATACAATGATGATATTGTATATAAAGCATACAAGGTGGTGCTGCCTTATATATACATATATTGTATAATGGGCATACATTGTATATATTATCTTACCTATAGATGCAATGTGTATTGGGTATATTTATACTTTTGTCATTTTGATATGTATATATATATAGTGAAAATAAAAATAAAAAGTAAATAGGGAATAGGCTATATATATGTGTATTGCATAAAGTCTTTTTATGATTTATATACTTTCTATGGAATGTTTATATATATGTGTATATTTATATAAGGATTATATTGTATGTACAACACATAAAGTGGGTATGTTTATACTTATGCATATATTGCATCAAGTGGTTAATTCATACACCTAGATGATTTTGGTGGGAATGCATGCATTTAAATGAATATGGCATACATTCCTAGATTAAATGAATTGGGTTGTATTCATAATTTTGAGAAAACCATTGCATGCATTCAAAACTCTCAAGTGTAGGATGTATGTGTTCGTAACATCTATGCGAATGTTGCAATGATCTCATATTTGAATGTGGATCGTGTAGGCATTGTTTGGGTACACGATGTATGCTTGCTTGTAATTGTTGACGTCCATCAGTTGCATGACGAATGCATAGCTTGCATGTCGAATGCATTGGACGGGGCGTAATTTCATGTTCATGATATTTCCATGTTACTTTATGTCGGATGATTTGCTTGTCGAATGCATAAGTGGCATGTCGAAGGAAAACAGAAAAGTTATTCACACATGTTCATGTTATTTTATGTTACTCTATGTCCTTGGGGGACGCATGGCGAATGCATTCTTGCATGTTGCATGCACCTTTTATGTTACATAGACATATTCATGGTAATTGTATTTCATTATGTATTTTGTGGTTGCATGTCGAATGCAGTGTTGCATGTTGAATGCGCTTCTCATGTTTCTTATACATGTATTGTATCGTGAGTCATAGATGGCCAAGTTGGGAGTACCAACTTGGGCCTGCGAAGAACTACACCATAAGCTATGCACGAGGTTAGGACACGAGAAGTGTCTAGGTAGGAGTACTACCTTTGACTTGCAGGAGTGCTGCATTAACCTCTAGAGCTGTGTGTGATTGGTTTTGGGGTGACGAGACTTAGAGACTCTCTATGCCATTTGTGGATCACCATGCCCAGCTCGGGGGTGGCCTTCGGACGGACTAAGTATATGCCATCAAAGAGCCTACGATTGGGTGGAGCGTTGCATTGCCCACATTATTTTCCCCTATTACATGATTATGTTTGTGATATTAATTTGATGTATCTTGATTAATGAAATGATATTTACAGTGGTTATATTATGTTTTATATTACTAATAAAATGTTCTTAGTATGATGAGTACAGGAATAAGACGACAACCTGAATGACCATTCCTCCGCTTTGCTAAGGTGGTAAGAAATGTTTGTATAGTTATCATACGCTTGATATTTATATATTGGCTCGTGTTATTGTGTCCTTAATTGTATTCGATTAATGCAAGAAAGGTTAAGTTTTCTTATTCATGTGCTCATGTAAAGTTGATGGTTGGATGGCCATGATAAAGAGGCCACCTTTGTTTGAAAAAGAGACTTTGATATGATGTTAACCCTAGGGGAGTTAGTATAATACACATGCTTAGAGTTTTACCATTTTATGTCATTGATGTGAGGACATATATTTAGACATTATATTTCATGAGAAAGCATGTGATTGTGAATGCATAAAAGAATGAATGAGCTTCTTGTGCATTATAATGAATGTGTAAAGTCTTATGTGGATTATGATTGTAACATGACCTTAGATCAGTTGCATTGGAAATGATGTACGTAAGGATACGTGTGAAAAGAACATGTTGGTATGAAATTGTGGTTGATGTAAAATAGATTAGCCATTATAACATAGCCTAAGGTTATTATTTCACCTTTCGACACCATCCCTGGTTGACTTAGTATTCATGTGGGGTAAGACAAAGATTTTACATGTTTTCATTTTATTATACCTGTGCTTAATTGTGTCGTCAGCATCTTAACAAAAATATGACGTGCCGCAACCATTAAATTGTCTTTAGTTAAGAGCCTCAATAATTAATTATTTTTCTGCATAAACGACTTTGTTAATTAATGTTGTCTTTATAAGCATTTATTATTTCCGCGGTTACAATTTTTTTTTTTTTTTCCATGTGGTTCACTTTAATCGGCTTAGCCGACCGCTACATCCACGAAATAATTTCCGGCGGACCCGCCCCGAAGGGGTTTCCACCCTGCGGCCGCTGCGTGCCTAACCCCAAGAGAGTCAATGAGAATGGATCCCGTGACCTTGCATGCTGGGAGGCCTAACTTCCGAGAACACATCCGATCGAGCTAACTCTTGGGGCTCCGCGGTTACAATTATTAACCATTAATGCTGATTTAAAAAAAAAAATTACGAAATTATCGGGATGTCACAGATCAGGTGTGATCTCTTGGTTTAGCAGGAAGCAGTCCTGCGTAGCACTGAGTACAGCCGAGACAGAGTATGTTGGAGCATGTTCGGCTAGTTGTGACGTAGTATGGCTTCAGAAGCTACTGTCTGAGTTATTTGGTCTCCCGCTGGAAGCTACTGGTATCTTTTGTGACAACCAGAGTTGTGTGAAGCTGTCTGAGAACCCGGTGTTCCACGACAGGTCGAAACACATAGAGATCAAATATCACTATATCAAGGATATGGTGCAGAGAGGAGTAGTGAAGCTTCTGTATGTTGTGACGGATGAGCAAATTGCAGATGTACTGACGAAGCCATTAGCCAGAGTGAAGTTCGAATACTTCAGGGAGAGGCTTGGTGTTCTTCAGATCGACGAGACTTCGAGGAAGAAGTGATGGAGACATTTGCTGAAGCCATTCCAAGCATGTTGGAAGGAGGATCCTTCACATGGCTATGGATGTAAGCGCTAGATGATGCTCCAGTTACTGCTCTGTATGCATCATGTTGGATGCTGGATATGATCAGTTGGATCATTGATATGTATGTATGTACGCATCATGTTGATGCTGGAGATGATCAGTTGGATCATTTATATGTATGTATGTACGCATCATGTTGATGCTGGATATGATCAGGTAGATCATGTATTTGTATGTATCAGGTGGATACTTGTATGATCAATGTGATCATGTACTTATGTATGTATTAGGTGGATACTTGTATGATCATGTACTTATGTATGTATAAGGTGGATGCATTATGTATATCAGATGGATGCATTGTATGATCAGGTAGATCATGTATGATATGTATCAGGTAGATACTATGTATGCATCAGATGGATATATTGTTTGATCAGGGTGATCACAGATGACGAGCTTTAGGATGTTGCTCCAGATGATATGCATCAGGTTGATGCTATGATGATCGAGATGATCACAGATGATGAGCTTCAGGATGTCGCTCCAGATGATACGCATCAGGTTAATGCTATGATGATGATCAGGTTGATCATGTGATGATGTACATCAGGATGATGTATGGTGAGTATCGGTTTGATACTCTGTGGCCGTGGACAGGTTGTGCAAGTAGCATAGAAAAGATCCTGGGAGATCCTATAGTCTACGCTAGGATGCTCTTTCGAGGTTTTGCTACATGTAACATAGAAAAAATCCTTTAAAAATTAGACAGGTAGAGCAGTGTGCTCGTAACATCCTAGGTTGCTCTATCGAGATCCTATAGTCTGCACTGGGATGCTTTGAGTAGGTTTTGCGAAAGTTCACATAGAAAAGATCCTTTAAAATCCGGACAGGTAGAGCGGTGTGCTCGTAACATCCCGGGATGTTCTATCGAGATCCAGATAGGTAGAGCTGTGTGCTCGTAACATCCTGGGATGCTCTGAGTAGGTTTTGTGAATGTCAACATGTAAAAGAACCTATAGTATGCGCTAGGTTTTGTTGACGCATGTAATCAGTCCTGGGATCCACAGTATGTCCATTAATGATGAAGACCTACAGGTGGTGGGCCTACATCCAATATGAAAAAGGATTGGCTCTGTAGAACTTCCTACGACGAGTAGATTCAGAGATTGGTTGAGATAGCAGCAGCAGTGACGATGACGATGATCTAGAGAAGAAGACTTGTGCTAGCAGATCTGTGTCGAGAAATACCTCCATAGTTAAGAGGGAGTGTTGATGTATATGTAACTTCGGAATGTATTTCATTTATATATTTATTGTATTCCTATAGAGATGTATTATTCCTCTATACGGAAGTGTCGTCATTTGTATTGACAAGTGTCGCAAGTGTGTTAACTTGCCGATGGGTTATTAGACCACCTTGTAATGGGTTGGCTCGATATAATGTAATATGAAGTTATTGTACTTAGCTAGACAAGTCGGCCCCATAAGGTTATTGGGCAAACAGGACAAGTATAAATAGTGATCTGGAGATCTCTATTTGGATCACTCATAACTCTTTCTTCCTTCACTCGGAAAGTGGCGCACATGTGAGGAGGAGGATCATCTACTAGTAGAAGACTATCTCTGTATATTTGGTTGTACTTTGGTTGAGCTATTTTCTCTATCTATCTCCGAGGAAGTTGTGGGGTTTTTCACCTTAAGGTTTTCCCCACGGAAACTCTATGTGTCTATTGTCTCTCATGCTCTTGCTTCTTGTGATGATTGACATGCTTGTTATGATTGATATGCATTGATATACTGTACATGTTATTCTCTCAGTAAAGATCCTAGAGTATTGTGAATTAATGCTCAAAATTTAACACTAGTGGGGTCGGCCCAGTTAGTATTATGTTAAGTGGTTAAGTTGGGGCCAACCTAGTTGAGTAAAAGTCAAGTGAAAGTTAGTGTATAAATAGAGAGTGTGTCTCTCTCATTTTACACATTCCATTATTCACTCACTTCGCATTAGTGAGGGAAGAGGAGGGTGTGCACAAGTGGAGGAGGAGCATGCTGCTGAAGATATCTATCTCTTGGGTTTGATCATGGTGATCCTTATATTGATGCTTATTCTATCTCTGAGGAAGTTGTGGGGTTTTTCACCTTCTTGGTTTTCCCCGATGAAATGTTTTGTGTCTCTTGTCTCTTGTCTCTTATGCTTGATATGCTGTACATGTTGTTCTTTTAGTTAAGATCCTAGATCAAAATGAATTAAATTATGAAAAACTAACATGGTATCAGAGCTAGCCTGAAGGAAGGCATGGTATGGCATTTATGACACTTGTTGCACTTGCGACAAATTGGAAGTTAGGGCTTGATATAGCAAAAACTAGTCATCGTGGAATGTTCGCTATAAATCCATTTTGGCGAAGGTTCAGGATCTGAAACTTCTACAGGTCATAGATAACATCCCCATGTACCTTGTGTTTGAAGAACATCATCTGATTCGTTGTACGTTGTGATTTATTATCCGTACAAGGTAGGGTTTCTGCCTCTTCCAGATCTCAGTCATAAACAGGTGACCTAGGAAAAAAGGTCACAACTTGGGCTAGGAAGATCCAAATGAAATTTCGTAAAAAGCGACAGGTAGGGCACGGACTGTAATTTCACAGGTCCGCTTTTCAGAGGCTGAAATTGAACCAGTGACACGTGGCACGCCGTACAAGTTTGCTCTTCTATTTTATCCCATAAACAGGTCGCGTTGCAGCGCTTGGCATAACTCTCTCCCAGAGAATCCAATTGAGGTCATACCTATGGGGTTGGAAAGATGACAAGTCAGGCTACCACAGGCTGAAGTTTCAGGCCCTGTGGATTCATAATTTCAGAGATGCACCAGAAACAATCAGGTGCATATTTCTGTCAAAACAGATTTGGATTCTGAGCACCTTCATTCTTGGCTTGTCACTGTTACGGGAATTTAGGGCTTCGGAGAAAGTTAGAAATTTTGGAATCAGAGACCACGACTGAATGCTCCTCATCAAAATCGAAATTCAGAGACCAAGATCGAATTTTTTGGTTGGGTAGAAGGCCGGGCTTGATCAAACCCTAGTTTGGGATTTTGATTAGAAAGATGGAAAATTAGGGCTTCTGCAAAAGTTGGAATTTTTTAAGTCTGTGACCACGGCTGGAAACTCCTTAGAAAAATCGAAGTTTAGAGCTTTGGATCGAACTTTTTGGTTGGGCAGAAGGGTGGGCTTTATCAAACCCTAGTTCGGGGTCCTGTCTAGTGAATCCGGAAATTTCAAAGGCAATTTTGAGTGGTCAAATTTTGCAGTTTTCAAATTGAAGTATACCAGCTTGATCAACTCAACAAGCCACATCTTTCCATCCATTCAGAAGTTTGAAATTCAAAGTTTGAATTTTTAGGGTTTCTCTGACAAACCCTAATCTAGCTCTAGATCCAGTTTCAGCAAATCAAAGTGGATTGGGTGAGGCTTTACATGAGAAGGCTACAAGCAATCCCGACAGGTATGACTTGAAGAAATATAGGTATGTTTTGAAATCTGTTCATGATTAAGTTTATGATATGTTTTGTCTTCATATTATTGAGGTTAGTACAATCTTGATTAATCTTAGACTTGTCTCATCACCCTAGTAAAAGTATGAATGCATGTGAATGATAGAAGACATTCATTGATTAGGGTTATGACACTTATGATTGTACTAATGCACTGTGGTGTTGTACGAGGTTGATGCTATCCACTAACATGAAAGGTACATCAAGAAAGACAAATCAAGTTCTAGATCAAGAACATATGACCATGGTGACATGAAAACAAAGACTCATCCATAGCCATTATAGAAGCTCTACTTACGAGGTATGTATATTTTGGTTCTACAATGGTTAACTTATGAGTTATGCGGGTCACTAGCACAGGTCATTGAAGAGAACAAGAAGACATTGTTTGGGTATGTTAGACATAACTAGCAAACATGATAACCAGGTATGTTTTTCCTATATCAAGTAGAATCCTACCTTGTGTGAGGATCTTATACTTTTGGATGATTATTCTTGAAGTTAGAAGTTTAAGTAATCTAGGGTTTATGCATATTATGTTTCTTACTTTGATTGATAATATGACTAACCAGAAGAGTCCTATGGTCAAATAAGAATATGCATGAGTAAAAGAAATTTTCCCTTAAACCTTGAATATTAACGCTTATTACCTATGTGTGAAATGATCATGACCATACATGTTAAGATTATTTAGGATCATAATGTTTTGATAGTATTGAGATTATACTAATGTATGTATGGTTATGTATGACATCTTGAGGATAATACAATGATGACACTAGTGCACACTTAAGCATGCCTAGTGGTTCAGGATGGATATAAGTTCAAGGACAGATAATCCATGAAGCAAAGATCAAGAGGGAGCTCACTCCAGTAGCTTCTGCAGGGAAGCAAAGATCGAGAGGGAGCTCACTCCAGTAGTTCCTGCAAGGAAGCAAAGATTGAGAGGGAGTCCACCCTACAACTAAACAAAGATAAGTATTTGAATTGTTATTTTTTGTATATATGATTACTTAAATGATGTTGTTCAATGATGTATATACTTATGTTCCTGGACTTAGTTTGTGTATTATGCATATTAGAATAATTGCATTAATGAACAGTATACTACTAATCTGCATATGATGGGTAAGTGGCCTATGGCAATGTACAACATTCCATTGCTACTTATCTAGAATGAAACCTCTTTGTTGACATGTTGGGAGTAGTGCAAACTCTTAACAATGTTCTGGTAGAGATGGACGACATCTAGAAAGTTAAGGGATATGGATAAATGTTGTATTGAAGCATTGGATAAAATAATTACATGAATGTATGACATATATCTTTATGTGTAAGAATTTGTTCCGAAATCTATGAGAAGTTTCTAATCATGCAATTGAATTTGACTTGTAGGAAAGATTGTGTACAATCACCTACAAAAGAAGGACTACAACATTTGTTCCAGCAACGAAGTTCAAGAAAATTATCTATTGAAGATATTGAAGAATCTGAAGTTCCCAGGATCCGGGATGCAGTAATGGAAGAATGCCATGATTGAGGAATACCAGTCGATCATGAAGAATGATGTCTGGTATATGGTCCCGAGACCAGAAGGGAAGTTTGTTGTGACTTCCAAGTGGATATATAAGATCAAGCATGCTACAGATGGTAGCATAGAGAAATACAAAGCGAGGTTGTGGCTCGTGGCTTCTCCCAGAAAGAGAGAATAGATTATGAAGAGACTTTTGTACCTGTAGCCAGATACACTTCCATCAGACCAGTACTTGCCCTGGTTGCAATGATGAAGAGGAAGATACACCAAATAGCTATGGTGTAGTTGAAGAGGAAGTGTATGTGGAGTAGCCACTAAGTTTTTGAGACACATGACAGAGAGTCATATATGTGCAGGTTGAAGAAAGCTTTGTATGGCTTAAAGCAAGCTTCTAGAACTTGGTATGGTAGGATAGACAACTTCCTATCCAGTTTGGGCTTTACTAAGAGTAAAGCGGATTCCAACCTTTACTACAAGGTTGAGGAAGGCAATCCAGTGATACTACTACTGTATGTGGATGACCTGTTTGTGACAGGTGAGGATGGGTTGATTGCCGACACGAAGAGGAAGCTTGCTGCCTAGTTCGAGATGAAGGACTTGGGGATGATGCACTGCTTTCTAGGCATGGAGGTGTGGTAGAGTGCAGATGGGATCTTCCTTGGACAAGGGAAGTATGTAGTAGAGATCATGAAGCGGTTCGGGATGATGGACTGCAAGGCCATGGCCACACCTATGGCATCAAACCTGAAGCTTCTGTGTGATGCTTCATCTGATCCGGTTGATGTCATGGTGTATCGTCAGATGATTGGGTCCTTGATGTACCTGACGAACATGAGACCAGATATTTGCTTTGCCGTGAACACATTGAGCCAGTTCCTGACGGATCCGAGAAGTGTTCACCTGGTTGCTGTAAATCATATTATGAGGTACCTGAAGGGTACGATTGATTATGGGCTCAAGTATGATGCAAATCAAAAGTTTAACCTAGAGGGTTATGTTGATTTAGATTGGGCAAGCAGTGCTGCAGATAGGAAGAGCACTTCGGGGTGCTGCTTCAGTATGGGATCAGGTGTGATCTCTTGGTTTAGCAGGAAGCAGTCCTGCGTAGCACTGAGTACAGCCGAAGTAGAGTATGTTGCAGCTTGTTCGGCTAGTTGTGAGGCAGTATGGCTGAGGAAGCTACTCTCTGAGTTATTTGATCTCCCTTTGGATGCTACCTGTATCTATTGTGACAACCAGAGTTGTGTAAAGTTGTTAGAGAACCTGGTGTTCCATGACAGGTCGAAGCACATTGAGATCAAATATCACTATATCAGGGATATGGTGCAGAGAGGAGCAGTGAAGCTCCTATATGTTGCGACAAATGAGCAGGTTGCAGATGTGTTGACGAAACCACTAGCTAGAGTGAAGTTTGAGTACTTCAGAGAGAGGCTTGGTGTTCTTCAAATTGAAGATACTTCGAGGAAGAAGTGATGGGACACATTTGCAAAAGCCATTCCAAGCATGGTGATAGGAGGATCCTTCCCATGGCTGTGGATGTAAGCGCTGTGTGATGAGCATCAGGACGATGCTCCAGTTACTGCTCTGGATATGCATCAGTTGGATGCTTTGTATGATCAGTTGGATCATGTATGATGACATGCATCAGGACGATGCAGTGACGATGATCAGGATGATCATGTGTGATGAGTATCAGGACGATGCTCTGGATGATATGCATCAGGACGATGCTATGATGATGATCAGGATGATCATGTACATCAGGATGATGTATGGTGAGTATCAGGTTGATACTCTGTGGTCGTGGACAGGTTGTGCAAGGGTAGCATGTAATACATCCTGGAGGTCCGGACAAGTTGTGCTAGTCACGTAAAAGGCCTCGAATGCTCTTTAGGGTTCTTGCTAGGCAAGACACCCTTTAAAGGTTTCGCTAGACCACATGTAATACGTCCTGGAGATCCGGATAGGTTGTGCTAGTCACGTAAAAGGTCTCATATGGTCTTTAGGGTTCTTGTTGGGCAAGACACCCTTTTAAGGTTTTGTGGGGACCACATGTAATACGTCCTAGAGGTCCAGACAGGTTGTGCTAGTCACGTAAAAGGCCTCGGATGCTCTTTAGGGTTCTTTCTACACAAGACACCCTTTTAAGGTTTTGTGGAGATTACATGTAATCAGTCCTGGAGTTCCGGACAGGTTGTTCTAGGCACGTAAAAGTCCTCGGATGCTCTTTAGAGTTCTTGTTGAGTAAGACACTCTTTTAAGGTTTTGTAAAGGTCACATGTAAAATATCCTGGGAGATCCGATAGGTTGAGCTGTGTGCTCGTAAAAGGCCTGGGATGCTCTTTCGAGGTTTTGTTGACGCACATAATTAGTCCTGGGATCCACAGTATGTCTAGTGGTGATGAAGACCTACAGGTGGTGGGCATACATCCAACATGAAAAATGGATGGTTCTGTAGAACTTCCTATGACAAGCATAATTCAGAGATAGCCCAGTGATCGAGATGACGAGTACAGCAGCAGTGATGACGATGATGCTCCGTGATCCAGTGTTGATGATCCAACTCCAGAATCAAAGACTTGTGCTTATATGTATTCATGACTTGTGTCAAGAGAATACCTTTCTAGTTAAGAGGGAGTGTTGATGTATTTGTAACTTCGGAAGATATTCACTTGTATATTGTATTTGTACTTTATTGTATCCCCAACGGAGATGTATTATTCCTCTGATTGGAAGTGTCGTCATGTGTACTAGAAAGTGTCGCAAGTTATATTGTAAGTGTCGTAACTTATACTTGATGGGTTATTAGACCACCTTGATGGGGTCGGCCCTGTATGAGTTGTGTGGGTCAACGGTTATTACCACCCTAGTGGGGTCGACCCAGTTATTATTATGTTAAGTGGTTAAGTTGGGGCCGACCTAGTTGAGTAAAGGTCAAGTGAAAGTTAGTGTATACATAGAGAGTGTGTCTCTCTCATTTTACACATTCCATTATTCACTCACTTCACATTAGTGAGAGAAGAGGAGGGTGCACACAAGTGGAGGAGGAGCATGCTGCTGAAGATATCTATCTCTTGGGTTTGATCATGGTGATCCTTGTATTGATGCTTATTCTATCTCTAAGGAATTTGCGGGGTTTTTCACCTTCTTGGTTTTCCCTGGTGAAATGTTTTGTGTCTCTTGTCTCTTGTCTCTTATGCTTGATATGTTGTACATGTTGTTCTTTCAGTTAAGATGCTAGATTAGAATGAATTAAATTCTGAAAAACTAACACCAAAACCCTAATCCAACTCGTATTATATTACAACCCCAATTCCTTAATCGAAATATGTTTACAGTGGGCAAAAAATAACTCAAATCAGACCCAAAATAATATTTCAAGGCCCTACCACCCCTTAGTTGAGGGGGGGTTTCTCTAGGAGCCTACAAATAGTACAATGTGTGTCCAACATTTTTTCCTTTAATTGATGCAAAATGGTAGGTCCCTGCATATGGATGGGCTACCTTATGAGTTATATACGGTTGTGTAGGATACAACAAAGGATGATTTTTTTGCTTGTCATTTGAGGCCTTCATTGTGGGACAAATGATTAAGTCTTTTAATGGGGGACTTATCAAGTTGATTCTCAATAATTTTTCTAGAGATTCCAAACAACGATGGAGATATATCACTTTGGTTGGATTTCCCTACAAGATCCTAGTCAAGGCAGTGGCGCTTTGGGTTTGTAGCATTGTTGTGACAGGCCGTATTTCTTTTATATAGTTAGAGATTCAATCAATCGTTTGTTTATTCAAATTTATTTAATTGCAGTAAAAACAAAAAAATTCCATAATGTACATGTATGTATGGTATTTATTTAATATGCAAATATAAAATTTAAAAACTAAATTGTCATTCGATCATTCATGAAACAACGATTGCTTTGAAAAATGTTTCCTTTATTTATTTATTTTAAAACAACAGTACATGTGTTCCAGTACTTATCTTATTCACAACTGATATTGAGCCCCAAAAACATCGCCATGGGAGAACTAATGCATTGATTTATCAAAGAAATGTCACTATACTGGATCTCGGCAAGCGGTCTTCACCCAAGGATAGTGCTATATCAAATCTCGTCCATCGGTCTCAACCTAGATATAGTCCTAACCATGTATTTTTCCTCTTGTTGATGGCTTCTCCCAATATCTTTCCTCCGTGGCCTAGACATTACCCTCCCTACCAAATAAATATCAAATGAAAGGTTGTATAACAGAAGGTAACTACCTTTCACATTATCCTTCGCTATTTACAAAATTACAACATAGTTTTTTTCACTTTTTCGCATTATTCTTTCTTTTTGTTTACATATATTTCTTTTTTTTTACATTTATCATTAAATCAAGGATTATTTTCTACCGAGATAAATATAGGTAAGTGACATTCTCCCCTCCTTTAATTGTTGATGCCCTCAACAACCTTGTTCCCATCTGCATCAAAACAATCAATGTTAGTATAAATTAATAAGTAAGGATATTGCTTAGTAATCATATCAAAATTTTCCCATGTAGCATTATTTTCATCACAATGTGTCCACTTAACTTTTACTTCTTCAATGTTTCTTTTCTCAATTGTTTAATTCTTACATATAAGATCTGTTCAGGTTCCACGGTGAATTCACACCCAAGTTCTATTTTAATATTTCCCCACTTAAGAAAGTGACTAGTAGCATGGATGTATTTCTTTATAATACTAACATGAAATACATTGTGAATTCTACTTAATTGAGAGGGTAACGAAAGTTCAAAGGCCAAATTTCCTATTTTGTTAATAACTTTAAAAGGACCACAATAGTGTGGAGACAATTTAGTAATTTTTTTTTTCCAGTTTAATTCTAACCCTCGTCACCTACTTGGAACTGTCGAGTTTAATTCTAACCCTCGTCACCTACTTGGAATTGTCGAACTGACCATTTCAAGTCAACCCAAATTTTAAGCCTATCTTGTGTTGCTTTCATATTAGCCATTTCCTTTTTAATTGTTCGTTCCACTTCTTGTATATTTTCATTTGCCTACCATTTCTTATGAACTAGCTTTGACCGTGACAAAACAACATTACAATTCCTACCATATATAGCTTCAAAAGGAGAAATCTTAATGGAATAATGATAACTTGATTATAAGCAAATTCAATTAAATGTAAATAATATTCCCAATTGTTTGGGTTTTCATAACTATACATCCTTAACATATCTTCCACAACTCTATTTACGCCCATCTGATTATGGATGGTATGCAGTACTCGGGCTTATGTGTGTGCCCAATTCTTTGAAAAATGATTTCCAAAATGGAGAAGTAAAACAAGGATCCCTATCCGATACTAATCCTTAGGAACCCCATGAATCCTCGAGACCTCCTTTAGAAAAATATGAGCTATTTTTTAAGTTGTAGATTGAATTTTTGTGGGAATGAAATTGGCCATTTTTGTAAGTTGATCCACCACAACTAAGATAGCATCATGTCCTTTCTTACTTTTTGGAATTTATGTGATAAAATCCATGCTTATTGATTCCCAATTCCAACTAGGAATAGGTGAGAATTGCAAAAGTCTCGGAATTCTACATTGTTTCGCCTTGACTTGTTGACAGGAAAAGCATTTTTGTATGTAATCCCCTATATCTGTCTTCATTTTTTGCTAGAAGAAAATATTCTTGATTGAAGAATATGTCTTAAAGAATCCATAGTGATCTGATATAGGTACATTATGAGAGTCTTTCATAATCATGTTCTTAACATCGAGAATATCCACAATGCAAAGCTTTTATTTATAATATAGTAACCCATTATCTTCCAAAACACAATTCATAGATTTTTCAACAAGATGAATGGTAGTAAATGGGTTCCTTAAGTGTTGATATATTGGTCCAAAATAAGGTTCAGTCGGCCACTTTTATCTAATTACTTGTTCAAAGTCCATTCAAGGAAAATAAATAGCATTTGTAGAAATACGTCTTTGACTAAGAGCATAGGCCACTCTATTTTCCTTACCTAGAACATATTGTATATCAAAGTTGTATTATGTTATCAATTCCATCCATCGACATTGTTTTGCATTGAGTTGTGGTCGATCCAAAATGTGTTGTAAACACCGATGATCTGTTTTCAAAACAAATTTGCTTCCTAGTAAATAATGTCTCCAAATTTTCAATGATGTATGACAACCAACAATTCTAAATCATGAGTGGGGTAATTTTCTTCTGCCTCGGACAACTTTCGTGACTCGTAACATATCACCTTATCTTCTTACATTAGCACTTCACCTATTCCTACTTTACAGGCATCGATTACCACTACACAAGGCCCTATTGGATCATGAATGTGTAATATAAGTGCTGTGGTCAACAATTCCTTAGGTTTATTAAAATACTTTTTACATTCATTAGTCCATTTAAAAGAATTATTCTTTTTGGTTAAGTTAGTTAAAGGAGAGGCAATTTTGGAGAATTTTTTAATAAATCTCTTATAAAATCCACATAATCCTAAATAACTCATGATTTCATGTACGTCTTGCGGCTAACCCATTCTTGTATAGCCTTAATTTTAGAAGGATTGGGAGCTATACCATGGTTAGACACCACAATACCTAAGTAAGACACCTCTTCTTTAAAGAATTCACATTTTTACTCAATTTCACGTATAATTGGGTGTTTTCTTAGAACTTCTGGAACCATTTTAAGATGTTTTTCGTTTTCATCTTCACTTTTAGAGTAAACTAAAATATCATCTAAAAACACAATTATAGATACATCCAAGTAATGTCAAAGAATATCGTTCATCAAAGTCATAAAAGTGGTTGGCGCATTAGTTAAACCAAAGGGTAGGACAACAAATTCATAATGTCCATATTGGCTCTTGATGGCGGTTTTGGAATATCACCTTCCTTGACTCGAATTTGATGATACCCACAACACAAATCCATTTTAGAAAAACATGTAGACCTATTTAACTAATCAAACAAATCATTTATCCTTGGCAATGTGTATTTGTTTTTTATAGTAATGTTATTTAATTGTCAATAGTCAACGCATAATCTCACAGTTCCATCTTTTTTCTTTCCAAGGAGAGATGCTTGGACGGATTCTCCCTTGACTAAGTATTTCTTCCAATTATAATTTTAGTTTTGTTAGCTCATGCAATGACCATCGAAAACGTGTTCTTGAAACATGTTTTTCCCTAGGTACTAAATCTATCGCATGTTCTAAATTTCTTTTTGGAGGTAATCCTTCTAATTTGTCAGGAAATACATATTTAAACTCTTGAATGATAGAATGTTCTTTAGAATTTGACTCTTTCGTTGGACCTTCCTTCTTAATAAGAGCGCAATACAACTTACATTCCCTTCTAATGCTCTTCTTAACTTGCATTACAGAGATCATATTCAATTCGATAGACCTCTTCTCCCCTCTTAGGATTCTAACCTTGTTATAATCTTCATGTATTATTACTTGTTTATCCCTACCCCCAACATAGGCATTATTACCTTCTAACCACTTCATACCCACTATGGCATCATACTTATATAAGCTTAATACATGAAATTCATCCCTAGTGTCGACATATCCATCTAATTCAAATCGCAAGTTTTCGAGGATGGCATCGGTTTTCCTTATAGTCCGTCCATCTACCATTTCTATGGAAATGGGTTCAGTTTTCCTAATTTCTAATTCCAATTGGGAGACTACTCTATAAGAAATGAAATTACTACTACTTCCTGAATCAATGAAGAAGGTAATAGGTTTGTTTCGTATTATGCCCTTGAATTCTATTAAGGATATTTGCTTATGGACCATACTTGTATCTATTTCTTCATAGATATTCATTGGAGAGTGTCATTGTTTTGTAATTTCCTTGGTTGGCCTATCACTATTATTGTTCATACGTTGCATAAGCTTCTTCCACCTATGACAATCTCTTTTATGATGGTTTTCTCCACGCTCAAAACATTCGAGGTTGCGTCTGAATTGCCTATTTTGTTGTCCTTCCATTACCATAACATCTCTTGGTGCTTCCTTGAAGGAAGGATGTTTGTAACTATAGTTCCAATTCATTAATTCCCCCTAACATAGACAAGTCTCATACCAAGAATTAGTAAGGTCTGTACAGTGTTTGGAAGAGCAATTAATGGAAGACCTAAGGGGGATTTCCACTACTCAAATTTACTAGTCTTGTCCCGATTGCAGACCATGGATGGGTATATCAGTTGTTTGGGTGCCTGATAGATGTGTTAATGTGTCCTATTCCCCATCAATACCTTCCTCCCCAAATTCTAAAGCATTTGGAGGTGTTTGGAAGCAATTTTAAACTACACCCCTAGAGTCGAAACAAGGTGAATCCAAGTACTTTTCTTTGGAGGAATATTACAACTCAAGAGACATATATTGTTGATCTACCACACTTTCAAGGGAAATGGTCAATAAAGAATGGTCTCTTTCTTTAGCATGACATTTGGGACACATATGCACAACCTTGGAAGGATTGGCGCACCGTGCCAGGGGGTATGCCTTGCTCCCCTCAGATTGAACCACCATCATGAAGATTGTTGGGATAATTTCATAGGAGAATGTATTCGGGATGAAAATTGATATGTTAGGACCAATATGGCATGATTGGGGTTAAATGTTTTGGGTTCCCACTCGTTTAATATGATTCTCATAAGTTGTACCCATTCGACATTAATGTTTGCTAAATTGTACTCCATTTCTAAAATGATGAAGCATTGTTTGCGAGATTGCTAGTTTGCTAAATTTTGTTGAGATACTGTGTAGACATAACATTTGATGCTTCTTCAAGGGAGTGTTCATTGGTGTGCAATGTTGTTTGGTGACTCTAGGTCTTTGGTTCACTCTTCTTTTAGTGACATCTAACATTGTATGAGAATTTTTGCATTGTTTTCCGTTTGGAAAATTTGTTGGAAGTGTGTTTTTGATAATGAGGTCAACACTTTGCCTGTTCTTTGTGATATGTGGAGGGATGAGGTACACATGCAACTATTGTCCAAAGTTTTTTGGCTTATCAAAGATGCCAATTTATTAGAGCCCGATGCATATTCAAAGTGTATTTTTGCTTTACTAGTGTAGAGGAAGAGGATATAAGTGCCATTGTGTATACCCTTCACCTTTTTTTACTTTATTGATGTAAATATATTTATGTGAATATAAGAAGCACCATTTCGAATGAAAAGTGCTTGGTGGAACCATGCACATTCATGCGATTTCATGCATAATATCCATGATATCAAATTCCAAAGGAGAAACTTTGCCATGGTGGATATTATTTACTTAGTCCTTTATGTGACTAGGATGCCCTATTGACTATTTTGCATGGTTTATTGGAATTCTTAATGATACTGAGAGGGGGGTGAATCAGTATCATGCACATATTAGACAAATTTTCACTTTAAAAATTATGCACCAATTCTTACTTAAATCACAACAATAAAAGACAACTGTGCACAGAGTCAAAAATAACTTGATATATATATATATATACACACACACACACACAACATTGAATTACATTAATAGATGGGAGACACCAATATCCAATGATGTGAGCACCAAATCACTCAAACACCAATCCAACATGCACCAACTCGCTGATTATAGGAACCAACCTGTGAGGACACCAATCCTTTGCGCAAGCACCAACTTGCTGATACAGGCTCCAACCTGTGAGGACACCAATCCTTTGTGCAAGCACCAACTTGTTGTGTTCAGGTACCAACCCGAGAGGAGACTACAATCTCCTTTCCTTGCCCCATCCTACCACTTTGAGATATAGAAACAGACGTTCTTCTCTCGCACTACCTTTTGGTTTGCGCACATAGCTTCACACTTGCCTTGTTCATTGTTTCACTTTTACGCGCACTTGTGTGCTCTACTTTAGTACTACACAACTGTTATGCTTCTTTATTTGTTCTGCACACTACTCCACTTGCTTCGGTCCATGCTCTTGTTCTCTTGCTGTATATTCTGCTACTGCTTTGAACCTGCACACCTCTTCAATCTGTACACTGATACGGTTATGCGCACTATCTGTTGGTTTTTTTTTTGCGCACTTGGCTCTTTACTGTTTCTTTCTTTTGGATCAATGAGCCATTGAAACCCTAATAAACTGAAGCTTCCAAAGTATTGAATACTTTTACATCTCCATTCCGCGCTTACCCCCTTCACTTCAATCTTTGGTTTATTTATATCACTACTTGTTTCCTTGATTAGATTGAATTGTCCACAAATGGGGGCTTCTTTATGTTAGCTACCTTTTTCTTCTTGATCAAGTTAACCCATCACAATGCATTCGAGCCGATTACCTTTTTCTTTTTGGTCAAGTTAACTCAACACAATGCACTTGAGCTGACTAAGTCTTTTTTGCGCACTTTGATATTCGTGCTTACAAAAGCCCAGTATATGTGCGACATGTACCCATCTATATTGCGCGAATAGGCATACTTGTTTTGTATATATTTCTTCAAATTGACATCAAGGCTTCATGTTGCTTGCTTGACATCATCATGCTTCTTGTTTGACATCATCATGCTTCTTGTTTGACAACAATGACAACACCAAAGTTCAACATGGTTCACATGGAACTATGCACATTTGCAATGTTTAAGTGGAACCAAAGTTCAACATGGTTCACATGGAACTATGCACATTTGCAATGTTTAAGTGGAACCGTGCACATTTGTAATGTTTAAGTGGAACCATGCACATTTGCAATGTTTAAGTGGAACCGTGCACATTTGTAATGTTTAAGTGGAACCATGCACATTTGCAAAGTACTTGGTAGAAAACCCATTACATGAAAGTTTTAGGTAAAATGTCCACATATTCACTTAGTCCTCTTTGTGATTGCGATGTTCTCCAATTTTTTTTTTATATGGACAATAATAAATATTGTCCAATTGTTATCTATTGCTTTGTTGTTAGTTGACAATGGTACATTGACAAGTGATATTGTTCTACAAGGGAAACTTGTTTACCTCATTACAAGCAATTTCCATATATACACAATGCTATCATATAGGGTGAAGATAAATATAGTCTTGAGGGTTAGTTCATGAATCCATGAGCTAGATGTTAGATCTCTCCCCAAAGTTGAGGAGGTCATGGTTTGATCTCTTGATCCCTCACAACGGGGTGCTTGGATCTTAAGCATAAAAAAATTACTTTAGTTACCACCCGTGGACAATGATGAAGTCTCTGAGGGTTTCTCGTGCTTGGTTACAAGGTGTTGGCACGAGATTAGTCCGCATGAAGTGTAGAAGCCGACAACTGCGAAAGGGATAATTCGCGAAAGAAGGGTCATTCGCGGAGAACGAGGAAGCGCAAAGGTAGTTTAGTTAGTTAGAAATGGGTCATGTGGACTATTTTGTAACCACTTAGTGTCATATAAATAGGAGCATGATTGCAAGCCTAAGGGCATCCATCAATGAATAGAGCAATCGACCATTTGAGTTTTGATCCAGTTGTTGATCTGTTTTGTATCCACGATATGATGTATTGATTGTTTCTGCGAAGGTCATTCCGCGGGTTTTAATGAATGCATGAAGATGTTCGATTATGGTTCTATATTTGTCTTTGTTGCTGTTAGATGATTAATGCGAATGTTTGTGAGATGTTTAATGCTCTATGGGTTTGGTAACTGCTGTTCATACTAATGAGTAGTTAGATCATGTTGATGCGAATGTCTATTATGTGCTGACTTTGCGATTGATGAATATGCGAATGATGAACTACTAGCATAGTGCGAAAGATATAATATCCGGTTTCTACGGTTGTAATGTATGTTTGATGCATGTCCTCAACTCCACTGCGGAAACTTGGTTTCGGCAGCCCCCTTATTCATCTCGGGTGAGACTTCACTCGCTCTGCGAGTGTTGCTGGAAAGGGTAAAACTTTTATGGGCCGGTGCGTAAGGGAGTTCGGTTGATGATTTGTTGACGACAGTGCGAAGTGAACCCTTGTCGACAGTCGCTGTGTCAGCACAAGGAAAAAAAATAATGTGAATAAATAACATCTATATTACAACCAAAGCTACCAAAAGGTTAAATGCAAGCAATACGAGTAGACTATACAAAATGGTACAACCATGTGTACACACAACGTAATGCCAAATAGACAATGCAACTTGCATTAGTTCATTAAGCTAGCATCATGGGTGTATATACAAGAATAATTCTCCAACACATTTGATTTCAACATCACTTTTTTTTTCACACAGTAAAAAGACTATACTTTATTAAGAAGTATATGATAAAAGGTACAAAAACCACTCCAATCCAAGATGGATACTTCAATCTCACAGCCTTCCTAAGGCATAATACCACCAACCCAACACATTGAGCAAAGAAACCCCCAGACATATAGTATTGGCTACCCCCAGCCATAAAGGAAAATTACCAGCCCAACCTATTGAGCAAATAAACCCCTAGTCAAAAAGTATATAGGCTGCTCCCAACCAGATAGTAGTGAGATTAACTCATAAACAAAAAATAGACAACGAGTCCATAAACTAGGATTGAGACAACTAATGAGCCAAAATACCTAAAGATAGACCTCAAGTACCAAACATATCCAATCTGCCAGCGTCCCGAAGAATATCGTCGGTCCAAAACTCAAAAAACATTATACCTTCTTCCGAGAACAAGGCCCTCTTCTAGAGAGTATCCGCCTGCACATTCTCATCACGTGGAATATGAAGATACTGGATACCCTAGAGATCTTACTGCAAAATTCTGATCATATCCAGCCATGGAGCAAGTGCAATGACATTTATAGTCCCAAGTTGATTGATCCAGTTTATAACGACTTGAGAGTCTCCTGCAATATGCCGCAACTCCATATTTCTGATTTTAACAAATTGTAGAATAATCCAGAGGGCACAGACTTCGCTTTTGGTATTAGTACCGGGGCCTATATTCAACCAAATGTTAAAAAAGAACTGATTGTTCAAAACTATAACCGCACCTGCACCACAAATAAGGCCCAATTCTTGAGAAGCCCATTAAATTTACCAAATGACCCAGTAAATTTGAAAGGCATCGACCTGCTAATTGGAATAGTCCTATCAGTTTTTTTCCACGACAGTGTCCCAAAATTCATTATGAGCCTCTATCGCTTTCCTGGCCACCCATACATGCTGGAGTAGTTTGTCTTCGAAGATGGCGAGGTTCCTAGACTTCCATGTTTCCCATAAGACAACGCATGCCAATGCAACAACTCGGTGGCTGATTTTATACCAATTGTGCAAACCACCCGCGAGTGATGTATCTGTCCAGACAAGTATACCTGCAATGGATAGTCAAACCAGCTCCCATACCCGAATGCTAAATACACAATTGAAAAATAAATGCATATCTGATCCGCTGCCTGTTTGCATAATAAACATATATTTGGCCCAATAAAATCCTCGTTTTTGCAAGTTATCCCATAGTAAGAGCTTACCGTCGAGCACCAACCACATAAAGATCTTTATCTTCTGTGGAATGTTCCACCTCCAGAAAACCGAATGCCACCAGCTGGATGCATCCCTAAAAGGGAAAAAAGTTTCATAGGCCAGACTAGCTGTTAACATACCCGTGGCAGTATTCCTTGACCAAAGGAGCTTGTCTACCCCAGTGGATAGATGGATGCTTCACCTTTGTATATCACGTACATACTTAGTCCATTCCGAGGCCAAAGAACCTTATAGGCCAATTTGTGTAGCGCTTAACCAAGTCTGGAAAGGAGAGTTTGATACCATAGCCGAGGATGCATGCTGAAGGGTGAAATAGCCTCGAGCCCTGAGTGAGCTGATCAATTCAAGTGAAAGTTGATATTGTGGAGGATCCCCAATAATCGGGTCAGTACCCAGTTGGATATATCGACCATTCCTAGGCTGCCAACCGACCCAGTCTGCCAAGATCTTATATGCAGAAGATAGTCTCGCCCATATATTGGACACACCTTTATTCTTTTTGATTCCAGATCTGAGCCACATTTGTACCGTTTGGCCATTTAGATATTTGTCAATTACCACTGCACCCCAAGGACCATTGATCATGAGTGCCCGCCACAGACTCTTTGCAAGTAGGGCCGTAGAGAAATGATATATGTTCTTGATGGACCAACCCCCCAAATAGTATGGTGAGTCCATCCTTCGCCAATCCACCAAATGCATTTTGTGAGCTTTCTGTCCCGACCATATAAAGTTGTGCATTTTCCTTCTCATACCTGTCAATATAGACCTCGGGACTTGCTTAAAGATATCCAATAAACACCTATGTTCTGTAGGACAGATTTTACCAGTGTTAATCTTCCCCCGATTGCTAGCCACTGCCAACACCACTTATGTATATGCTTATCAAATCTCTTTAATAACCAGGACCAATCATGTTTATTATAGGCATAGGTTTGATATAGTAGCCCAGGTACATAGTGCTAGCCGCTAACTCCTTGATATTATAATGTACTAAAGCAGAGATATCCTCCCGCAATTGCCCATCCAAATTATGCTCCAAGATGGTCGATTTTGTTCCATTTATGATCATACCAGATGTATTAACAAATAGTTCAAGGATTTCCTTAATAGTAGACCATTCCTTTTTGCAAGCCTTACCAAAAAGCATCATGTCGTCCACGAAGAATTGATGTGTCACAAAGATATTTTTGGATATATTTACACCAGATATCTTCTTGTCCTCCTTAGCTCTTATCAATAGTCTACTCAAACCCTCTATCACTATCAGGAATAGTAGCAACGACAATGGACAGCCTTGTCGAAGTCCACGAGAAACTGAGAAGAATTTTGAAGGACAACCGTTTACCAGGACAGAGTAATTCACCGATGAAACACATCCCATGATCCATTTCATTGCTTGCCAGGGTATCCCTATCTGAATCAAAGCAAGTCTAAGGAAGCTCCAATTTACCATGTCATATGCCCTGTTCAGGTCCATTTGAAAAAGATGTTTATCTTTTTTTTTTTATTTATAATAATGAGAATTGGTAGACCCTAGTGTCTTTCGTCAAGGAGACCAAGGTTCAAGTTAGAAGAGACCACCGCTATAAACCTAAGCTTGATGCTACTGCCCACAAGCACACTGGATGAGCTAATTGATTTTTGAACCTAGGCAGGGCCCCACTATTAGTTGGCCAAATGCCTTCCGATACAAGACATCCACCGTTCAGTCTTAACCAATGAGCTAAATGATATTTATCCTTATAAATATATCATACAACCGAAAGCTGGACCGTGTGATACAATGGTACCTTGTGGCAGTTATGTTCCCATAGGTCCTAGGGTCCATTTCAGGGGACCTCGGCAGACCCTTGCCTAAACAAAAATTATCAAGCCGAATAAAAATTTGAAAAAAAAAATATATCATACAACCCATGCTATAGCTGTCCATACAACCTCACTTAAATAGAACGATAGTTTTTGGACCTTTAAAACTATATTTATTTTAACTTTCACATTGCGCTTTTTTTTAATTAAATTATTTCAATTTATACTTTGGAGGACGGCATATTATATGGGTTATTAAAATGTTTGGAAAATTTCACATAAAACAAAAAATTTCAGAAAAAAATAGAGTTTTAAATTTGGTTGTTTCGAAATCTTCAAAACCGGTGCGTATAAAGCAACCATACCCTTAAAACCTTTTACCTAGTCGACTCGCCGAGCATCTCAATTTCAATTTCTTACCGATGTTTCTCTGAAACTTCACCGAAAGTAGATGATTTATGATAATTTCATACGGCATCAAACACCACTGCAGAGTTCTAAATGTGATGTACTGTCATCAATTCAAAATGTTGTTCTGATGGGCATTAAATAATGTCATCCTTCATATGACTCACCATTCCCCAATTCAAAATGTTGTTCCGATGGGCATTAAATAATGTCATCCTTCATATGACTCACCATTCCCCACGTCCTCACAAGTTTACGACCACAAAACTAGTCAGCTTGAAGACACTCACATGCGCATACGAAGTAAAAATGTTCCCAGTTGCTGCACATATCCTATAAACCATCCATCAAGATTTGACTGCAAAACTTTGACACCTATATTTTATTTGCCCGCCAACAAAGAGTAATATCCCCTTCAAAAAAGGAACCCCAACCCATGTACTCTGGCCTTCTTCAAGCCCATTCACTGGTCTTTACATATTCAATGAATATATAATTTGGTTCCACCATTGGATCGCATACTTCAACAAGAGTGAATTTTCAAAATCCAAAAGCCCAGCAAAGTTTTTGGCACATGCCCATCTCCATTATACTCAAACCCATAACAGCAAACAAGCTTCTTCGACTTCAAACTACCGTTTCCCTTCACAGTGCTAGCAGAATTGTTAACAGGAAAATAATGGAAGGGAATTCTCTAATATGGTTCAGAAAAGGGCTGAGAATTCACGATAACCCTGCTCTGGAATATGCATGCCAGAATGCCAAGCATGTGTTCCCTGTGTTTGTTTTGGATCCATGGTTCCTGGAACCCGACCCAAATGCACCTTCTCCTGGTTCTGCCCATGTGGGTATCAATAGAATTCGGTTCTTATTGCAATGCATTGCTGATCTTGATGGCAATCTGAGACAAAGAGGATCTCGCCTGCTCCTGTTCAAGGGAAATCCCGGCGACGTTATTCCACAGCTTTTGAAACAAGTAAGTACACTGTATTTTCACTTTTTATAATCAAATTTGCAATCAGTTTCGCCGAACTAAACTTCGCAAATAACTCATAGGAAAAACATATTTTCTTTTATCAGTTCAAATGATTGGTGTTTTTTTTTCCGAGGAAAAACCATGTCATAGGTAGTGCACCAAATTGAAAATATTTATAACAATATTGACAACGGTTTAGCTAGCCCAAATTAGTGTTAGCCAGATTGACAGTTTAGCTAGCTCAAATTAGTGTTAGCCAGTTTGACTGTCCAGAGAGTTTTCAATAGCTTTTTTATAATTTATATTTTTAAGTAGCCCGAGGTAATTGTCACTATAAAGCTTGGGTATAGCGCCATTGTATCTTGCTAAAATATTGTGGACTGGGCAGTAGAAGATCCTTTGAAGATAGCTGTTATTTAGGTGGGCAAAGTGCCCCTAAGATTTGGACCCTGGTGTCATCATAGTAAGTGCCTTGCACTTATAATTCAATGATATGACCCAAGGGGGTATATATAGGGCTAAATGTATATGATATGATTTCAAGGGGGGCATATATAGGGTTAAACGTATATGTAATGGGGTAGATGTATATGTAATAGTGGTTGGGCTGGTGAAGCTTGGTGGACTAGCTCAAGTGGTTGGGAGTCGTAAGTTGTGATCAAAAGGTGTAATGTCCCCATTCAAATAAGTGCATAGTAAGACAATCCCATCAATCCTACTAGTTTCCTAGGTTCAATGGGCACATGTGGGATGGTAATAAGGAAACTAATAAATGATATTTAGACATTAGAAGGGTTCAATCATTTAATAAATATGATGAATAAATAAATTCAAGAGAAATTCTAGGTGGCAAGTGGTTTTGGAGACATATGGAGGTGGTGGGACCCACACTAGCTTGATTTTTCAATGACACATGGCAGCTCTCTCTTGCTAATTCGAATTCATGGGAAGGTGAACAATCTTGGGTGAGTTGGTAAGTCATAATACATGGCATTGAGCATCTTAGGTCGAAATGGGATGGAATAGTAACCTCCATGGGAGAGGAAGAGTCAAATTGGAGACTAGTGGACACATGGGCTAGATTCCCTAGTTTTATGACAACAATAATGAAGCATCTATGACATTTTATGACAAAATTCAGACCTGACTTCTTACACCTGACCATTATGACATGTCAGCCCCAAAAATAGGCTCAAGAAGGCGCTCATGGAGTTGGAGGAATCTAAAGAGACTCAAATTCGAATTTGGGAGAAGATGGAAGGTTGGAACTAGGAGACAAGTGGCAAATGAGGAATATTTTCTAAATGGAAAATTATTGAATCTATTGAGATGATTTCGACCCCTTGAAGGCTAATGTTGGTTATAAAATGTAGAAATCAAGTATGAGAATGGCTTTTGATGATTTGAGAAAAATTGCATTTGTGAAGAGAGAGCTAGTGGATGACTAGTTTCTTGCCTTAGCCAATTTCGAGGGTGAAAGATTCCCATCCAAGTTGGTGTTTGGAGAGGCCACTCAGGTCTTTCATGGTGCTTTAATGGAGTTTGTATTTGCAGGTAGCAGCTACAGGAAGTTTCATGGTTTTGTTTAGTGCAGCACTTTCTCTCCACCGTTTCCAGTTTTGAAGGCATATTCGTGCTCCTTGAGGGAGGGCGTTTTTGGTGAGCACTTGTGTTTCTTGAGAGAGCTTCTCATCATATATTTCTGATTGTAATAGCTTCATATCCTCTGTTATTCATATTTAGAAAGTCTCAGGTCGAAATACCCACTGGTTGTATGCAAAACTATTGATTAATGAGCAAACAATGTCCATTTCCCCAATGCATTGATGTATGACACTATAATGTTGATTATTTCGAATGGATGGATGATTCTTTGATATATTTGTGATCAATATACTGCCTGGATGTCTTCTACAAGTTTCATGTACTGTACTTGAGCATTTGAAGCATTTTTACTCAGTTTAGTTGTATTGGAAGGTGAAATAGTGCCATTTCCCCAAGGGTCGAATTGGGGGTTTTTGCTGTTGAATGTGAGAGAGTTAGAACAGTAGTAAAAATCAATTAATGGTGCATATGAGACCTTAATCATATACTTAACACATTATATACCTCTGTTCATAAATTTGTGGGAGTTTGGAGGCATTTGGAAGGCCATTTACAGTGTTACCCGGGGGGGGATTTGATGCACAAATTACTAGTCAAAATTACATATATTGAACAGAATACAAATCAAGTTTGCAGCAGTATTTGGAGGGCCATAAAACATCCCTGAACCTGATATTCAAGTATAAATACCATTCATGCACTCCTAAAGAAGATTTGGGAGCATTTGGGTTGATTTGGAGGTCAAAACAGTAAAACTAGTCAAAGGTCGAAATTGGAAAAAAAAGTGAAAAATTGGGCATTTTAATAAAATTTGAAAAAGGGATATTACACGTGGTATCAGAGCATGTTCTTGGCACCTGATGGTCTTAACAAGAAGTCAAAAGAATAATCCACCACCCTTTGAACCAGTAGTTGAAGAGGTTTTTGTTGAAGAAGAGGTAGTAGAAAAAGAGGAGTCTTTCGCTGGAACCATGGGTAGAGAGGAGGATGACAAATTAAAACATAAGGAGGAACTTATTGCAACCTTAGATCCATGTTTCTCTAAACTTTCAGCAAACATGGATAGGATAGGTGATAAATTATTGCAAGGATTCGAATTGTTGATTAGCCAGCTTCAAAGCAAAGGGATAATAGGAGAAAATAGTGGTTCACACTCAGGGGAAAAGATGAAAGGGAATGAGCATATTTTCTCAAGTACAGGACCTCATAATAGACCTGATGAATTTCAAAGCACACAAAGGCCTACTGCACCTAAATTTCTCACACCCAAAGAAGAGCCCAATCTTGAATTGGATTACAAGAAACTAGTAAATGATTGGAATGATTTGAATGAAGAGTGTAAAAGAGGGTGTACCACTCAGTGACTACATTGATGCTATGAAAAAGATTAATAGGAAGGGAGACAATTAGGAGTCCATTCCCAAAACAAAGAATTAAATAGTGCTATTGGAAAAATGTCACTTCCTACATTTGATGGTTCTTCTCAAAATTCTGCTAACACTTGGGTGCAAAAATTGGATGTATATTTTCAGCTGAATCCCTATGTTGGAAGAGGATGCATTAAAAATGACCATTTTGCATTTGGAAGGAGATGCCAATGAATGGTGGTTTCATGGGCTGAAAACCTTGGGTCATAATCAGGTTAAAACATATGGAGAATTTGTTGACAGGGTACTAGAAAGATTTGAACAAAAAGATCCAGAATTGCCTTTCAAAGAACTAGCTCAATTGAAGCAAACTGGGTCCCCTACTGAATATATGATGGACTTTAAAAAATTATCAGTCAAGGTGGCTGATGTATCTATGGGAAGATTAGTATTGCTGTTCACTGAAGGTTTGGTTGAACCCTTAAGAGGTTTGGTCAAAGCGCACAAGCCAACTACATTAAAAGATGCAATGAGCTTGACTAGGGATCTCCAAAATGTGCTTCTTAGAACGAGATTTCCTCCTAAGCCTAGCTATAAATTTGAAAAGAAACCTTGGCAAAGGGATGGATATGATAAGAAACCTTGGCAAAGAGAGTCATTTGAGAGGAATAAAAAAGAGGGACTAAACAGGGATGAACTTAGAAAAAAGAAACTATGCTTCACATGCTTCCAACCATGGACACCGGGGCACAAATGTACCAAAGGAAATGCTCAATACATAGAAGTATTTTCTGATAATGAGGGGTATGATGGGGGGCATGGATGAAGATGGACATATTTCAGATCAAGAAGAGGTATATGAGACAGCTGTAGAAGAGGGAAAGACAAGAAGAAAATCAGCCTTCACCGGACAAAGCAAGAATGGCAGTGCTTTCAGCAGTACCTCGCTATCATACTATCCGATGCAAAGGTGTGGTACAAGGACAAAGAACTTCAGTTTTGGTAGATGGAGGAGCCACTCATAACTTCATTGATGCAGAGATGGTAGAGAAAAGAAAGATACCTATTGAACCATTTGATGGCTTTACAGTTGTCATTCCCGGCTCATAACACAATGCAATGCAAAACATGGGTTCCAAAGCTGCAAGTCACCGTAGGTAACTATACTTTTGTTGATAGTTTTTATGTGGGTTGATGTTGCTGATACTAATGTGGTTTTGGGAGTGCAATGGTTGTATTCAATAGGAGAGCATACAGTAAATTATCAAATTCCCGAAATGAAATTCCAAGATTCAAAAGGAGTACAAAGAGTTGTGAGAGGGCAACACACTTATCCAAATCAAGTAGTGACTTGCAATAGCATGAGATCTATATTGAGGCATGGGGATATAGAATGGGCTGCTGAATGTCATATTACATCTCCCAAGCCAACTATAAATATTGTCAAACACCCAAAGGAGATAGAGAGATTTTTGCAAAAATATGAAAAGGTTTTTAGAGACCTTCCACATGGTAGGCCACCGGATAGGGGGGGTTGAGCACAGTATTGTTTTTGGAGGAGGGTACTTCACCCATTCAGATACCACCTTATAGACATCCTAAAAGGTTTAGAGATGAGATTGAAAAAGCTATCTAAGAACTCCTAGAGTTGGGGTTCATTAGACCAAGCTCTAGCCCTTATGCTTCTTCAGTAGTGCTAGTGAAGAAAAAAGATGGAACATTGAGAATGTGCATAGATTTTAGAGCCTTGAACAAAAAGACTATAAAGAATAGGTATCCTATTCCTAGGATTGATGAGCTCATGGATGAGCTACATGGGGCCAAATACTTCTCAAAAATTGACCTTAGATCAGGGTATCACCAAATTCGAATGAAAGATGAAGATGTGCAAAAGACAGCTTTTCGATGTCATTTTGGCCACTTTGAATTTCTTGTCATGCCTTTTGGGTTAACCAATGCTCCAGCCACCTTTCAAGCATGTATGAATAGGATATTTTGCAAGCAACTAAGGAGGTTTGTTTTGGTTTTCTTTGATGATATTCTCATTTACAGTAAAAAATGGGAAGAGCATTTGCAACAGTTAGAGATTGTGTTGAAAATCTTGCAAGAAGAGTCCTTATTTGCTAAATTATCAAAATGTGAATTTGGGATGAAAGAACTACTGTATCTTGGGCACATTATTGGGCAAGAAGGAGTGAAGGTACACATGGAAAAAATCAGGGCTATCTTGGAATGGCCATCACCAAAAAATATTACCGAATTGAGAGGCTTTATTGGCATATGCACCTACTACAGAAAATTTGTGAAAGGGTTCTCCAAGTTGACTTCTCCACTCACTGATTTGACTAAGAAGGATGCTTTCAAGTGGGATGAAGAGGCTGAAAAGGCCTTCCAAAAAATGAAAGAGGTAATGAGTAGTTGTCCCATACTTGCACTTCCTGATTTTACTAAACCTTTTGTTGTGGAATGTGATGCTTCAGGTGGAGGAATAGGGGCTGTCCTAAAGCAAGGCCAACACCCCATAGCCTTTGAGAGCAGAAAGTTGCAGCCTCATGAGAAAATTTACTCCATCTATGATAAAGAAATGCTGGCCATTATGCATGCATTGGCCAAATTCAGACAATACTTGGTAGGCAGCAAGTTTGTGGTGAAAACTGACCACAATAGTCTAAGACACTTTCTCACCCAAAAAGATCTAAATGAAAGGCAACAAAAGTGGGTAAGCAAGATTCAAGCTTATGATTTTGATATTGAATATGTCAAAGGAAAGAATAATATAGTAGCAGATGCTTTGTCAAGAAGGCCTTCTTTTTCTCTCATGGATATTGCTAAGGATTGGAAAAACATGCTACTAGTTGAATATGGCAAAGGACAAATTTGCTTGTGATGTGTTGGATGGAATCAAAGGAGATGATAATTATAGGATTTTGAATGGGCTGATATATTATAAGGGAAGAATTTATTTAGTTCATAACTCCAAGCTCAAGTACCGAATTTTGCAAGAAGCACATGATTCCCCACTAGCGGGCCATCCGGGGATCTTCAAAACTTATAGACAGTTGAGGCAAAGATTTTTTTGGAAGGGGCTGAAGGAAGATGTTCAGAAGTATGTGAATGAATGTAAAGCATGTCAACAAAACAAATCAGAACTTACATGTCCAGCCGGCCTATTACAACCATTGCCCATTCCGGAGCAAAAATGGGACAGTATTTCCATGGATTTCGTCACCGGATTGCCTAAATCCTTGGGTAAGGATTGTATCTATGTGGTAGTTGATAGGTTGACAAAATTTGCTCATTTTTTTGCTGTTACATCATCTTTTAGTGCTGCACAAGTGGCTGATATTTTTTTCAAAGAAATCTTCAGATTGCATGGGCTTCCCAAGAGCATTGTCAGTGATAGAGATAGTAGATTCATGGGTGCTTTTTGGAAAGAAATTTTTAGATTGGTAGGCACTCAATTGACTCCAAGTACCAGCTATCATCCAAAAACTGATGGACAAACAGAGAGGGTAAACCAATGGTTGGAAGGATACCTAAGAAACTATGTGGGAGGACAGCAAAAAGCATGGGCAAAATGGTTACACTTGGGTGAGTTTTGCTACAACACCACTTATCATATGTCAATAGGAATGTCTCCTTTCAAAGCATTATATGGTTATGATGCACTTACATTTGCTGACATTATATTTGGTGATAGTAGAGCCCCAAAGGCTAAAGATTGGGTGGAAGAGAGCCAAGAAATTTTAAAGCTCTTGAAAGACAATTTGCAGGTTGCTCAAAATCAGCAAAAACAATATGCTGATAGACATAGAGAAGAGAGAACCTTTCAAGTCAATGATTTAGTATATTTAAGGTTGCAGCCCTATAAACAAACATCTCTCAAAAAGAATGGAGCAGAAAAATTAAAACCAAGGTACTTATGGGCCGTACAAGGTAGTGCGGAAGGTTGGAGAAGTAGCATATGAACTAGAACTTCCGGAAGGGAGTAAAATCCACAATGTATTTCATGTTTCTTGTCTTAAGAAAGCTCTTGGTCAGCAAATCATCACTTTAGAAATACTTCCTCCTTTGGATGATGAAGGTCAGCTCACACTTGTTCCGGAAAAGATTTTGAAGACACGGGAAAGAAGGTTGAGGAGTAGAATCATCAAAGAATATTTAGTGCAATGGAAGGACTTACCAAATGAAGATTCCACATGGGAAGAGGAGAAGATTTTGCAGCATCCAAATTTGAAATTGCTTGAGGACAAGCAATCTTGGGTGGGGAGGACTGTAATGTCCCCATTCAAATAAGTGCATAGTAAGACAATCCCATCAATCCTACTAGTTTCCTAGGTTGGATGGGCACATGTGGGATGGTAATAAGGAAACTAATAAATGATATTTAGACATTAGAAGGGTTCAATCATTTAATAAATATGATGAATAAATAAATTCAAGAGAAATTCTAGGTGGCAAGTGGTTTTGGAGACATATGGAGGTGGTGGGACCCACACTAGCTTGATTTTTCAATGACACATGGCAGCTCTCTCTTGCTAATTCGAATTCATGGGAAGGTGAACACTCTTGGGTGAGTTGGTAAGTCATAATACATGGCATTGAGCATCTTAGGTCGAAATGGGATGGAATAGTAACCTCCATGGGAGAGGAAGAGTCAAATTGGAGACTAGTGGACACATGGGCTAGATTCCCTAGTTTTATGACAACAATAATGAAGCATCTATGACATTTTATGACAAAATTCAGACCTGACTTCTTACACCTGACCATTATGACATGTCAGCCCCAAAAATAGGCTCAAGAAGGCGCTCATGGAGTTGGAGGAATCTAAAGAGACTCAAATTCGAATTTGGGAGAAGATGGAAGGTTGGAACTAGGAGACAAGTGGCAAATGAGGAATATTTTCTAAATGGAAAATTATTGAATCTATTGAGATGATTTCGACCCCTTGAAGGCTAATGTTGGTTATAAAATGTAGAAATCAAGTATGAGAATGGCTTTTGATGATTTGAGAAAAATTGCATTTGTGAAGAGAGAGCTAGTGGATGACTAGTTTCTTGCCTTAGCCAATTTCGAGGGTGAAAGATTCCCATCCAAGTTGGTGTTTGGAGAGGCCACTCAGGTCTTTCATGGTGCTTTAATGGAGTTTGTATTTGCAGTTAGCAGCTACAGGAAGTTTCATGGTTTTGTTTAGTGCAGCACTTTCTCTCCACCGTTTCCAGTTTTGAAGGCATATTCGTGCTCCTTGAGGGAGGGCGTTTTTGGTGAGCACTTGTGCTTCTTGAGAGAGCTTCTCATCATATATTTCTGATTGTTATCACCTAAACTGTAGTTACCCCTATGGATGGATCCAGTCATGGATGGCAATAGGGAAGGGCAACTCAAAAGGTGCAACCACGATCACCTCGACCTCCAATATATGGTTGTCACGCCAGTCGAGGCAACCTTCGCTTTATGTTATCTAGCCCAGACAACAAAGGGGGAGACCCGATCTACTCCCGACAGGAGAGAACAAAACCAAGACACCTAATCAGGGTATTTCTAAGTGAAGTTAGGTGTATGGTTTATCCTAGACCTAAAGATGAAGTCACAAGCCAAGTGAGGGGTTCCATAGGTATAGCTTTGGTTTATAGTTGATGTGAGAGTGACTTACAATGTTTGAAGTGAGATCTAGGATGAGTGTACTAGTTCAATGTTGGAAGATCCACTGCCTTGGGAACTGTGTCCAATGCAGGGTAGTTTAAGGGTTGAATTGGGGCTAACTAGTACAAGTGACAAGCTTGACCATGATACATGATAGCTTCAAGGGTTTAGTTCACCATGCAAAAGTCAAACCACAAGTCAATCCAACAATCTAGGAAAGTTGAATTAACTTGGAGAGAAACCAGTGCCTTGGGAATTGGGAAGTGGAGTCAAAGTAGGGTTGACTTGTGGTTTTAGACTCCTAGTACTTGGGACAAGTGGGCAATAGAGGTCTTGATGGATGAATGTGTCTAGATCTAGGTTTGACCCAAGTGGACCACAATCCCTAAAAACAAGGAATGCTATCCCCAAGGCAAGATTTAACAAAGTGACACTCTAGACCTAGGTTTTGAATTATTCCCGTTCCAAATCCGCAAGAATCTCAAGTACCCACGTCCTAGAAGTGGACAAACTCACTTCTCCAAGGTGGTGCGACTTTACCCAAGGAGGCCTAAAAGCGGGGTAAATGGGGTCAAGACAAGTCGGATGGCATCCAAACTTTAGATTCGGGTAGGTTGGTCAAGTAGGAGTATGGATCTATAATTTCACGGCAATCCGACGGTTAGATCTTTCTAGATCTGAGTTTAAGTACACCTAATGGTCCAAAATGGGGATTAAGTCCCTTAAAATGTGGAATAGGGGCCACAAGGTGAGTTTCAGAAAAGTAACAATTTGGGTGTATGTTATTTGATGTGTAGATTATGGATCAAGAGGGATCTCAAACACCCATGTACTAGATCTAGGTCAACTTGCTCCAACTAGGAAGTGCGCTTTGGTTGGGAGAAGCTAAGTTGGCTTGGGAAGGGGGTCAAATGGAAGCCAATCCTCACCAAACTATAGATCCGGGATGCCGTGGATGCTATAGAGGTGGGTTTTCTATATTATGCCCAACAACCCACTAGATCTAAGTAGATCTGAGAAAATGTAAAAAGGGGGTTTTGAAATATTTAGGGTTTTAATAATTTATGAACTATGTCAATGGATTGGATAAAGGAAAGAGAAACAAACCTGTGGATCTTACCTGGGTAACCTTGTAGATGCCTTGATGATGATGATCTATGCAAACCCGATCAATTTGAGAAGCTTTGTGGTAGTTTTCTATGCAAGTCGATTTGATCCAAGAAGCCAATGCGCCCTCTCTCCTGCACAACAAACGTCAACAATATCAGATTTGATGCATCAAGAGATAAGACTAATGCCACAAGAGAAGTAACAGAAAGATAGCATAGATCACAATGAAGCTAATGATAACTCCCTGATACAAGCGAATGCCAAGAAAGTCGATTTGAAGAAGCCTTGCAAAATCGCCCTTGTTGAAGTCGCCCTCCTGTAGACAAACAATGATTTCCAAAAAAGATAGATCTTACCACAATTTCCAAATGCTAGATTGCAATAGACTTTCCAATCACCATCTAAGAACACTAGATGCAAAGGAGACCACAAGAATTTCCACAAGAATATTTTTCTATACCAATAATCCAAGAGCCAAAGACCCCTTACAATGAGAGGCTCTCTCCTTTAAATAGGAAGGAGAGGCACCAAAACCCTAACCACTTTTTGAATGAGTGGCTAAGATTAAAAGATACAAATGTCTAATCAATGGTTGAGATGAGCTGAACAATATAATACATGGATCACATATAAAATATAATGTAAGTGGACAAAATCGCCCTAGAAGAGGGGAAACCCACCAAATCATGATGATAAAATATCATAAGAGGCTTATGGTGGGTCCAAGGGGTAATTTTATCCCTCCTTGGTCAATCCCCATAGCACAATAACCAATAAATAATCATGAATGTACCAAATCGTGCCTCCATAGTCAAGTCGTGGTCCTCAAAAGACCTCAGAAATCCACAGAAAGTGCCATAAGTGATGGATGCGGGCCCCGATGAAGCTGAAACTGCTGGAGAAGCTGTGGAAGACCCCGATCTATCATCATTGATCATCCCATGCCATAACTTTGCCTCAGTAGCCCAAATCGATTTCCTCAATAGCCATTTCTACCAATCCTGAAATGCCTCGGGAAGCGTGAAACTGCCCCAAACAGCCTCCTGGAGTGCTGGCGCTATCAAGGTGAGGGCACCAGTGTGTCCGGGAGGGGGGTAATATGGTAAAAACAAGTGGCTGGACCACCCCCTCCATCATCAGCGCCCTAGGTCATCCGGATAAAAATCACATCTGCTCCGACAGGGCCTCCGACAGACCAAAACTGCACTGGGACAGCCTACTGAGGCTCAATCATCACTGTAAGTGCCCGGAACTGAAAACAAACTGTCCCATTGGACTCAGAAGGTCCAAATCTATCCAAGATGTGTACTCATATACCATATGAGTCTCTGCATGATCAAAATAAATATCCAATATACCGGAACAAGGCCAATAATAATGCTCTGTAAATGATCAAACACTGCTGTACCCCAAGAATCATCATCATAACCCTGTAGCTGCTGCATAGAATCATCATGTATGTGTACATAGACCATATATCATCTATCCATATCATCATAAGGTCTAACATCTCATGTCCCATGGTCCGCCATGGTCAAACTAGGTCTAACCAAGACCAAATATAACTCAGACCATCATCCAAGGCTGCTGCAAAGTGTCAAGGTTAATACATGCTCTACAACTTATTCAAATAGCAATTATAACACATAATGATCATAACTGGCGATCTACATCCAAATATATAGTGTCGTTAATTATTATTATTACTCAGACTAGACTTTCAGGATCATACTCACTTCATAGTTGTGATCAATTTGCTAGTGAAGGGTGAAGGCTAAATTAACTGGCTAGGCTAAGGGATGACTTAACTGTCTTGACTTTGTGACACTTTGGCAAGGGAAAGGGAATACACCATAGTATATACTGAATGAGCAATAACACAGGGAATGGCGGTGTCTCACAAATGGATGAGTTGTTTAAAGAGGGTTTATTCACCTTCACAGATGCGCACAATCCATAATACAAATAAGGCCAGCAATTGTTTAGATATAGCATTTAAGTTCCATTGCTTTTTGGGCCTGAAGTTTCCATAGCCTTGATCTATGTGTGTTCATAAACACATTGCATAGATTTACATTTTTCTTTAGGCTTTCTGCTGCAGGTGTGTTTTTAAGGCACTTGTTTACCTGAGCACTTTTAGGTGTGTCATGGACAGCTTGTTTACCTAGGTATTTATTTTCCAAAAGATATAACATTTTATTTTCATTGCCATGTTCATTTGGCATGCCTCTCATTCATGTGTGTTTAGAAACACATTGCATGAATGGGCTTTTCATACAAGATATAGCATTTCATTTTTCCAGATTTTGTATTCATGGCAGCACTAAAAGTTTTAGGTTTAGCCAACACAACTTTAGTGACTAGGGGGAATTCACAAGGAACTCCAACTCACCATAGGTAAGTTTTGTCACCAACTCAGAGCCGAGACACAATAAACAGGGAAGCTCATCCAATACAGAGGCTACAGTGGGGAAAAGTCCTCCATGCCACTAGTCAAGTAGTAAGTCAGGGTGATAATCTAAAAGGTAGGCCATGGATGGATGAAGACAATGAAATGATGGAGCCGACACTAGCAAGCCAAAGTATGGTGTAATGATCACCTCTATTCTCCCTAAGGAGGGTATGTACCAATGAGTATGAATAGTGAACTTCTAAGTCTGAGTAGGGACAATATAATACATATAATAGATCAACCAGGTCCAAATATCTATATGATCGCCAGATCATGACACTAAGTGCTAAGACATGCTATAAGAATAAGTATAAAAGCAATCTAACCATAACACCATAATATACCTGCTGAGTCATATACCTGAAAGCTCATCAACCTGTACCATCATCTGTCCTCTGAAACTGCTGCTGCAACTCTGGGCACTACTGACTGCTCTGTACCAATGGTATAATGGCTATATCGGTCATCTCTCTGAGTGTCCCAAGACTCAGTCATGGCATGGGGAATATAACTGCTGTCCACAATCTGATAGTGATCCAATATAGATGCTCATCTCAGCATCTCAAATGTAGGGGAACTGGCTGAACAGTGTACTGGCATCAGAAAAATAATGTATGGTAGCCCGGCTACTATATATGTGATAGCACTTCTCATCATATATTTCTGATTGTAATAGCTTCATATCCTCTGTTATTCATATTTAGAAAGTCTCAGGTCGAAATACCCACTGTTTGTATGCAAAACTATTGATTAATGAGCAAACAATGTCCATTTCCCCAATGCATTGATGTATGACACTATAATGTTGATTATTTTGAATGGATGGATGATTCTTTGATATATTTGTGATCAATATACTGCCATGGATGTCTTCTACAAGTTTCATGTACTGTACTTGAGCATTTGAAGCATTTTTACTCAGTTTAGTTGTATTGGGAGGTGAAATAGTGCTATTTCCCCAAGGGTCGAATTGGGGGTTTTTGCTGTTGAATGTGAGAGAGTTAGAACAGTAGTAAAAATCAATTAATGGTGCATATCAGACCTTAATCATATACTTAACACATTATATACCTCTATTCATAAATTTGTGGGAGTTTGGAGGCATTTGGAAGGCCATTTACAGTGTTACCCGGGGGGGGATTTGATGCACAAATTACTAGTCAAAATTACATATATTGATCAGAATACAAATCAAGTTTGAAGCAGTATTTGGAGGGCCATAAAACATCCCTGAACCTGATAGTCAAGTATAAATACCATTCATACACTCCTACAGAAGATTTGGGAGCATTTGGGTTGATTTGGAGGTCAAAACAGTAAAACTAGTCAAAGGTCGAAATTGGAAAAAAAAGTGAAAAATTGGGCATTTTAATAAAATTTGAAAAAGGGATATTACAAAAGGTCTCGGGGTCAAATGCCCGGGTGGCTATACATTGCTATAAGGGCCTCACTTGATGTCCCCACTGGGTTAGGCCCCGTAATCAGGGCCGATGGTTTACCTTGGGTACCATCCTCAAAATGAGGGGAAGTACCTGAGGGTTTCCCCATACATGTTCCAATGAAAAAAAAAATAGTGGTTGGGCTGGTGAAGGATCAACATGTGTAATGAGTGAATTGGTATATGTATATATATATTTGTGTGTGTGTGTGTTTCATGTAGTCATTATAGAGGGTGTTAACGCTTGAAACTGTTTGGTTCCAAGGCAACTCGAAACAACGCACTATCACCGTGCACTATTTCTTTGTACTGTGGAATAGTGCTTGCTAACCACAAGGGGGAATCCCTAGGGACTTTAGAGGTCAACTAACAATCATACAAACAATCAATAACACCTAAATCGAGATAAAAGCTCGATGTGCTAAAATAAATTTGTGTATTACAATAAAAAACAATGAGCCAATAGATGATTTGTGCACTAAAAATGCATGAAAATTGATGCAGAAAATTGCTATGAATTCGGGCATGCAACCCAATACAATTTATATGCAGAAAGCATGCTAATTCTAATGTAAAAATATAAATTACAACAACGAATTATGACTTTTTTATGTTTCTAATGCTGTTTTTTGTTTTCTATTACGATTTTGGTGCACATAAATTGGGAAAAATATATAGTTTCTCCCTGTTTTTGGGCTTGTGGGTATATATCTGGATGTATTAGGTCCATATATCTAGATGTATTAGGTCCTCATTTGTCCGTTGTTGTATAGTCATGACTACCATCTAACTGCTTTGTCTAGGAGTTGTCCTTTTATGCTGAGAGTCATGCTCCTAGAAGCTTTGTGCTTTTGATTAATCTGAACATCAACGGGATTCACATGTCCATCACTTGTTCATCGGAACAAGTCTCATCATTCTTCTCTTGTAGGCCATATCATATGGTCTTTTCCCTACAAGTCAAAATCCTGTCAGATGATTAGCGACATTGCATAATCAAATTTAACCAATTTATATTTTAATGCAATGGCAATAGTTTATACAGGTATGTAGGCATCTTAGCTAATGCTTCGGCACAACACTTATATGATAACTATCTGGATGTCCGCTATCTCCGTTAGAACATACTATCAAGATTGTGTACTACTCTAAGCATGTTAGAAGGAGATATCATCCAAGATGGTTCATAAAAGTTGTGCAACATCACTGCTATTTAAACAATCATATACATAACAAATACTATATGAGCCTACTGTTCATTAATAAAGGAACTAGATCACATTGCTCTACATCCTTCCTAATTCTAGGAATATAGATCTGCATACAACTTGTTGTGGAAGCATATTCAAAATCAACAGATCTAATCTATAAGAACAATAAATCCAAATACTTATCTTTTATTGTTTTGTGTGTGGGCTCCCACTCCCTTCTTGTGGGAACCATGAGAGACCTCTGTTCTTCATTTTCTTGCTGGAAGATCATCGCAATCTGGATCTTCATATCATCACCTCAACATGGGGAGGACTAGAAGAAGAACTCCTTTCTACGATCTTCAGCACTTTCTTCAGAATCATTGTTCCTTGACTTCTAATGTGGAGTATCTTCATCGATATCAGCAGTTGAGGCTTCATGCTTCCTTTTGTTTGAACTTCTACAATTACTGGCGTAATGGCCATATGTCTTGCACTTGAAGCATTGAATATGCGAGAGATACTTCTTCTTCTTCTTCTGGTCTGGAGGAGCACTTGATCTCCTCTCTTGATTCTTATGGTTATGAAACTTTCTTCCTTTTCCTATGCCTTTCTTGACATGAGTTGTAAATGCTTGATTTCTTCGGATTGAGGGCCATAAAGTTTCTGCCTTGTTGCAATCCTCGTCTCTTCCCGAGTACAATCTGCCCATAACTTGTCAAATTTGGGCAACTTGGTTCGTCCACTTATACTTTGGATAAATGATTCCCAAGAGGGTGGGAGACCATTTAAAGTGGTTATGACAGGCTCCTTATCATCAAGGGATTCTCCACTAGAACTTAGCTTGTCCCTTAGTTCTGAGATCCTCATGAAGTACTCAACAATTGATTCTGACTTTGACATCTTCAGATTCGATAGTTGATTCCTCAATGTGAAAGTAACATTGATGCTAATGTGTACAAATAAATTCTTTAGGGTTTCCAACATCTTCCTAGCTGTCTTCTTTTGTGAGATTTGAGGAACCAAATGATCTTTGACTGAGTCCACCAAGATTCTTCTTGCTATTGCATCATTCTTTCTCCAATTAGACTTGTCATCTTCTGCTTTTGGTTTTGGAACGTTATCGCTGACGAACTTCAAAAGATAATTTTCTTCTAATATGAGAAGAACCCTAGACTTCCAAGAAATGAAGTTGGAAGCCCCATCAAGTCGATCTTCAACCTTCATTCCAATCATCTTGACAACAGATCTGGACTAGAAACCCTAGCAAGAGCTAGGTCAAAAATGAAGTTTGGATTCTTGCAAAATTGATTCCACAGATAGATGCGCCCTATCAAGGCGAGTTGAGAGAAGGTAAGATCGAGCCAAAACTGTGGACCGGACAGTCCACAACTTGAAACTCTAATTTCTGCAGTCACTGCCGCAGCTGCAGAATTAGGTAAAAAATGAAACTTCTCAGAATTTGATTTTTCCTTCATCAAAAGATGCGCCTTCCCTAGGGCGAAATTTCCAATGCTCTTTGCAAGCCAAACTGGTAAGGGAAGGCCCCGAAAATTGAAACCCTAGTTTTCGGCAATGGCTTCTTCTAGTACTGCTCTGATACCATGTTAGATTTTATAGCAGCATAACCAGGATCACTAAAATAATGGCAAAGCACAGAAACAAAATGAGTGTGGAGCTTGTTTAACCCAATGTTCCCCCAAGTTTCCGGGACGCGAGAGCGGGGAAACGCACATTGGGGACGTGTGGAGACCACCCCCAAATTTTAGGGAAATTTGGGGGGGACGAGGGGACGTCGAGGTCATAAAAATTATAAAAAATATAAAAGTTATAAATCCCAACAATAACAATTCATCCTGTGTAAATACAATTTAAGTTGCTCCCTGTAAATACAATCTAATTCTTCAATAATTCAATACACTTCAACATTGTGTGAATCCATGGCATAGATGTTGTAATGGGGAAATGTGACCTGAGGACCCTATTTCTTCATGATTCCAAAGGGCATCACATTATTTGAGGCTTTCAAGTCCAACATACAATTATGCAAGAGTGAACTATTAATCCTATATTGGGATCCTATTCATCAATAGCACCCTTTGTCCCCCTCCTCTAGGCTCTTAGTTCTTGCCTCTACCTTGAATTTTGAAGTTGATCCTCGAAGGACATTACTCAACTCCCTACAATTTTGATGAAACTTCCTAAACCAAGCGTTAAAACAAGGTAGAATTAGTAAAAAGTTCCCATACTTAATAAGTGATTTTTGCTTGACTAATGGGTACATTTTGGTTAAGGTCATGATAGAGGAGTTCAACAATCAGCACCACCAACATCAAGGTACATAGCGAGGTTGATGTGCTTGATTAAATGCCAATCCCTTAACCTCATACATGATAGAATCCAGTGGAAACGTTGCAATCCTAAAATCCTGAAAACTGTTAAGTCTGTTGAATTCTGAATGGGATCTAAAATTCTACTTTTTGCATATGAACTCCGATAAGGTTGAAACCACTCTCAAACATCCTGAAACAATTAATGGTAATGTTAAAAATTTAAGTAAAAGGATAGAAAATGAAAGATAAGGAAAATAGGAGCACCTAGGGAGGGAGCACCTAGGTGCCCCCCATTTCATCGGTGCGCGCTTCAAAATAGGGAACGAGCTCCCTCTTGCGTTTCCTGAAGTTCTGCCAAATCAGGGACGAGGAGAAACGTTTCGCCAGGAGCCCCCAAGTCCCCGAGGCGCGGGGAGCGAGACGCGCCCTCGACCCTGGGGAACGCGTCCCCGTGTAACACTGGTTTAACCACGATGATAAGAACAATCATCTCCCAACCATAGACAAAGCTATTTGTCTCCCCCGAGCTCACACCTTCCAATAGAGAATGGTGTACATCCAGATAATAGTAGTGAAAACCCAAGAAAAATAATAGAGAAACTTCTCCAATAGTGAAGAACCCCAAAAATCACTTCTCTAGCTGCAGATGCGAACTTCTCTCTCACTAGTGTGAACTTGCTTGAGTGAATGTCCAAATGAGAAGTTCAACTCCTCTATTTATACACATCAAAAGTGACTTTTTCCCTTATTGGGCCGACTTGATTGGGGCAGTTCTGCCCATTGTCTGGCGCAGAGTGCCCACTGTTTTGGGGCAATTTACCCATTGGGCCGACCTGTCTAACTGACAGGGCTGACTTGTCTTGGGGGAAGATAAAATAACATTTAAAGATACTTTTCTTTGTGTGTTTTCACCCCAAGGTTTACTTTGATTCTTTCAAGGGTTTACATGATCAAATACATCAATATCTTCTCCCATAGGAGGTACAACGATAATATACTAAGAATAGATTCCAAAGTTGCACTATTTCCAACACTCCCTCTGGACAAGGAAGGTATTCTAATTTTATTATTTCTCGGGTCGACCTATGAGGTGATGCCTCATGTAGCTACTACTCCAACACAGGCAAGAGTATCTCTTTGGCTATTAGTTGTAATTTCTGCTTTACTTTTCCTAGAATATTCTGCTAGTTGTTTTGCTTTCGTAGATTAGTTGTTATAGACAAATCTAGATCTAGGTCCTACTGACTACAATCTAGTTCTAGGGACTAACCTCAATCTTTAGTAAATTAAATCATACTTAATTTTTGTTAGTTCAAGGAGCAGTTCAAAACACATTTTGATCATTCGATCATATATGGCTTTATAATCCCGCAATGCAAGTAGTATCTAGATTTGCTTACATATCTCATTTACTTTTCTGCTTAAAGGCACTGGTCCTGTCTTGCTATATTTTGTTCATGCTTTGAGTACTAATCAAATATCTTAGATTTGCTTCTTGTTGATATTGTAGATTTTTATATCATGCTAGATTTGCTTTACTTTACAAGTATGCATCTATATTCATATCTTTTGTAGTTGTTGTATTGACTCCTAAGTTCTTTTGCTTTAAGCTTTAGATTATTTTTATATAGAGACTACCCTCCTTGGATTTGTTTAGGAGTTGGCCGAAATGGAGGAGTTGAGTGTTGAGGTAACAGTGGCCTGACTTGAGGCTTTCCCCAAGGCCGGGCCCAGTGAGTTAAGATTTTTCTCACCTAGAGGTGCGGATTAGGTGGCAATATGGTGTATCGTACAGTTGTTAGTTTGACAGTTGTGGAGATTTCCTTGTAAGCTTTGAATTCTTAATAAAACTGATTTGGAGGAGTAAATTATCAGTGTATTGTGTTTATGTTTCCACTGTTTACTTTCCAGCTATATGTACGATTATTGCTATGTGAAAGAATTTCATTTCTGCATTTAAATAACAGTTTTGTTTAGATGAGAACATAAGCACAGTAGTCACCTAGGGTTTGGAATATTTACAGCATTGGAAATATGTATTTAGAACATTACTTTGTAGTCTTACTGCAGTAAAAGATAAAAGTTAAAACAATCTTGCCTTCTAGTGAAGCTTTTTCCTGAATAAAGTGGTGTAAATGGAATATATATATTGTTGCATCTTTTTTATCTAGAAAACCTATCTTTAAATATGTACAGTAGAGCCCTTGTTGTGAAGACACACACAACTAAAAGACCTAGAGTGATTTAGAATTCTGTGTTCTTTTCTCTCAATTCAATCTGCTTGTCATATAACATTTAAAATTTAAAATTATTCTTATTGTTCCTTTGAAGATATCTGTGATTCACTGAAGTTAGTCTTTATAAAATGTCCTTTTCAAAATAGCTGTCTGAGATTTAACGTGACTTTTTCCCCTTGTAGTGGAGCATCAAGAAGTTGTGTTATGAATTTGACATAGAGCCTTATGCACAAAAAAGGGACGGCTTTGTTAAGGTTTGAATGCTCTCAACAATTTTTATCCTTTATTTGTCTACATGTTCTGGAAACTAGATAATTTATACTCATTTTCCTAGTAAGTCAACTTACTTGGTAGCTGTAAATTGTACTGATGCAATGTATAATGCCAAAGTTTAGAATCAATTTTATGGATGTACTGTTGTTGCAATCATATATATGTGGCCAATTTTCTCTCTCTTAACTAAACCTGGCTGTACTTTTGTGTCCCACCGACCAACTTTATGGTCATTCATTAGACACTAATAAAATTATCTTATTTTACCTTATCTCCCTTAACTAAGCATCGGTGGGAATATGATTGGCCTTATGGAATGCAAGTGTTACTTAAAACATTCTGTTAGTTTTTCAGAATTTAATACATTCTGATCTAGGATCTTAACTGAACGAAAAACATGTACAACATATCAAGCATAAAAGACACAAAACATTTCACTAGGGAAAACCAAGAAGGTGAAAAACCCCGCAACTTCCTCAGAGATAGAATAAGCATCAATACAAAGATCACCATGATCAAACCCAAGAGATAGATGATAGTAGCATCATACTCCTCCTCCACTAGTGCGCACTCCTCCTCTCTCACTAATGCGAAGTGAGTGAACAAATAGAATGTGTAAAATGAGAGAGACACACTCTCTATTTATACACTAACTTGACTTGACCTTTACTCAACTAGGTCGGCCTCAACTTAACCACTTAACATAATGCTGACTAGGCCGACCCCTACTAGGGTGGTCTAATAACCCTTTGACCCACATGACTCATACATGGCCGACCCCATCAAGGTTGTCTAATAACCCATCAAGTATAACTTACAACACTTACAATATAACTTGCGACACATGCAAGTACACATGACGACACTTCCAATCGGAGGAATAATACATCTCCGTTGGGGATACAATAAAGTACAAATGTAATACATAGAAGAATATCTTCCGAAGTTACAAATACATCAACACTCCCTCTTAACTAGGAAGGTATTCTCTAGACACAAGTCATCAATACACATAGGAACAAGTCTTCAATTCTGAAGTTGGATCATCGTCACTGGATCATGGAGCATCATCATCATCATTGCTGCTGTACTCGACATCTTGATCACTGGGCTATCTCTGAATTTTGCTCGTCATAGGAAGTTCTACAGAGCCAACCCTTTTTCATACTGGATGTAGGCCCACCACCTGTAGGTCTTCATCAACACTGGCCATACTGTGGAATCCTCAGGACTTATTACGTGCATCACAATGCCTCGAAAGAGTATCCCAGGATCCTTTATGTGCCGAAGCATGACCGACAAGATCTCCCAGGTCCACTTACATGTGATTGTCACAAAACCTTAAAAGAGTGTCTTGCCTAGCAAGATCTCTAAAGAGCATCCGAGGCCTTTTACGTGTCTAGCACAACCTGTCTGGATCTCCAGGACTTATTACATGTGACCCCTACCACAGAACCTTAAAAGAGTGTCTTGCCAAGCAAGATCTCTAAAGAGCATCTGAGGCCTTTTACGTGACTAGCACAACTTGTCTAGATCTCCAGGACTTATTACATGTGGTCCCCACAAAACCTTAAAAGAGTGTCTTGCCAAGCAAGATCTCTAAAGAGCATTTGTGGCCTTTTACGTGACTAGCACAACCTGTCCAGATTTCCAAGGCGTATTACATGTGGTCTAGCAAAACCTTAAAAGAGTGTCTTGCCAAGCAAGATCTCTAAAGAGCATCTGAGGCCTTTTACGTGACTAGCACAACCTGTCCAGATCTCCAGGACGTATTACATGCTACCCTTGCACAACCTGTCCACGACCACAGAGTATCAACCTGATACTCACCATACATCATCCTGATGTACATGATCATCCTGATGATCATCATAGCATCGTCCTGATGCATATCATCCAGATTATCATCCTGATACTCATCACACATGATCATCCTGATCATTGTCATTGCATTGTCCTGATGCATGTTATCCATAGCATCGTCCTGATACTCATCACTGCATCGTCCTGATGCATATCATCCAGAGCAACATCCTGAAGCTCATCGTCCACGATCATCCTGATCATACAATGTATCCACCTGATACATATCATCACACATGATCCTCCTGATCATACAATGTATCCACCTGATACATATCATCACACACGATCCAACTGATCATACAAAGCATCCAACTGATTCATACACAAATATATGATCCAACTGATCATACAAAGCAGTAACTGGAGCATCGTCCTGATGCTCAACACACAGCGCTTATATCCACAGCCATGGGAAGGATCCTCCTCTTACCATGCTTGGAATGGCTCCTGCAAATGTGTCCATCACTTCTTCCTCAAAGTATCCTCAATTTGAAGAACACCAAGCCTTTCTCTGAAGTACTCAAACTTCACTCTGGCTAGTGGTTTTGTCAACACATCTGCAACCTGCTCATCCATCGCAACACACAGGATCTTCACTGCTCCTCTCTGCACCATATCCCTAATATAGTGATATTTGATTTCAATGTGCTTCGACCTGTCATGGAACACTGGGTTCTCAGGCAGCTTCACACAACTCTGGTTGTCACAAAAGATACCAGTAGCATCCAACGGGAGATCAAATAACTCAGACAGTAGCTTCCTCAGCCATACTGCCTCACAACTAGTCGAACAAGCTGCAACATACTCTACTTTGGCTGTACTCAGTGCTACGCAGGACTGCTTTCTGCTAAACCAAGAGATCACACCTGATCCCATACTGAAGCAACACCCAGAAGTGCTCTTCCTATCTGTAGCATTGCCTGCCCAATCTGAATCAACATAACTCTGCAGGTTAAGCTTTTGATTTGCATCATACTTGAGCCCATAATTAACCGTACCCTTCAGGTACCTCAGAATATGCTTTACAGTAACCAGGTGAACACCTCTGGGATCCGTCAGGAACTGGCTCAATGTGTTCACCGCAAAGCAAATATCTGGTCTCGTATTCGTCAGGTACATCAAGGACCCAATCATCTGACGATACATCGTGACATCAACCGGCTCAGATGAAGCATCACATAGAAGCTTCAGGTTCGATGCCATAGGTGTGGCCATGGCCTTGCAGTCCATCATCCCAAACCTCTTCAGGATCTCGACTGCATACTTCCCTTGTCCAAGGAAGATCCCATCTGCACTCTGCCACACCTCCATGCCTAGAAAATAGTGCATCATCCCCAAGTCCTTCATCTCGAACTCGGTAACAAGCTTCCTCTTGGTATCGGCAATCAATCCATCCTTACCTGTAACAAACAAGTCATCCACATACAGAAGTAATATCACAGGATTGCCTTCCTCAACCTTGTAGTAAAGGTTGGAATCTGCTTTACTCTTGGTAAAGCCCAAATTGGATAGGAAACTGTCCATCCTACCATACCAAGTCCTATGAGCTTGCTTCAAGCCATACAAGGCTTTCTCCAATCGGCAGACATATGAATCCCTGTCATGTGTCTCAAAACCAAGTGGCTGCTCCACATACACTTCCTCTTCGACTACACCATTCAAGAAAGCTGTCTTGACATCCATTTGGTGTATCTTCTATTTCATCACTGCAGCCAGAGCAAGTACTGTTCTGATGGAAGTGTATCTAGATACAGGAGCAAAAGTCTCTTCATAGTCTATTCCTTCTTTCTGGGAGAAGCCACCAGCTACAAATCTCACTTTGTACTTTTCTATGCTGCCATCTGCTGCATGCTTGATCTTGTAGATCCACTTGGAAGTCACAACAGATTTCCCTCCAGGTCTTGGGACCACATCCCAAACATCATTCTTCATGATCGACTGATATTCCTCGATCATGGCTTTCTTCCATTACTACATCCCGAATCCTGGGAACTTCAGTTTCTTCAATAGATAAATTTCTTTAAACTTCGTTGCTTGAACAAATGTTGTAGTCCTTCTTTTGTAGGTGATTGTACACGATCTTTCCTACATGTCAAATTCAATTGCATGATTAGAAACTTCTCATAGTTTTCAGAACAAAATCTTACACATAAGAATATATGTCATACAGTCATGCAATTGTCTTAGCCAATGCTTCAATACAACATTTATCCATATCCCATAACTTTCTAGATGCTTTCCATCTCTACCAGAACATTGTTAAGAGTGTGCACAACTCCCAACATGTCAGCAAAGAGGTTTCATTCTAGATAAGTAGCAATGGAATGTTGTACAGTACCATAGGCCACTTACCCATTACTTGCATATTAGTAGTATCTTGTTCATTAATGCAATTTTTCTAATTTGCATAATATATATCCTAAATCTAGGAACATAAGTATGTATATGACTGGACAACATCATTTAAGTAATCATATATATAATAAATGACGATTCAAATACTTATCTTTGTTTGGTTGTTGGGTGGACTCCCTCTTGATCTTTGCTTCCTGGAGTGCTCTCTCTTGATCTTTGCTTCCTTGCAGGAACTATTGGAGTGTGCTCCCTCTTGATCTTTGCTTCCTGAATTACCTGTCCTTGAACTTATTTTCATTCTGGACCACTATGCACGCTTAAGTGTGCACTAGTGTCTTCCTCAAGATCTCATACATAATCATACATCCATTAGGATAACCTCAATACCATCAAAACATTATGATTCTAAATAATATTAAATGTGAATGGTCATACACACAGGTAATTTATCATAAGCATTAGTATTCAAGGTTTCAGGGAGGACTTCTATTACTCATGCATATTCTTATTTGACCATAGGACTCTTCTGGTTAGTCATATCATTAATCAAAGTAAGAAACATAATATGCAGAATCCTATGATTACTCAAACTTATAACTTCATGAACAATCATCAATCATACGAAGATATACTTATATAAAAGCTCCTAACACAAGGTAGGGTTCTAACTTGATATAGGAAAAACATACCTGGATTATCATGTTAGATAGTTATGTCTAACATACGTAAACAATGTCTTCTTGTTTTCTTTGATGACTTGTGCTAGTAACCTGCATAACTTAACCATTGTAGAACCAAAATATACATACCTCGTAAGTAGAGCTTCTATGTGATCCATGAGTCTTTGTCTTCATGTCACCATGGTCATATGTTCTTGATCTAGAACTTGATTTGTACCTTTCATGTTAGCGGACAACATCATCCTCATAGAATACCACAATGCATTAGTACAATCATATAACTTTAATCAATGAATGTCTTCTATCATTCACATGCATTCATACTTCTACTAGGGTGATAAGACAATTCTAAAAATAATCAAGATTGTACTAACCTCAATAATATGAAGACAAACATATCATAACCTCAATTATGAACAAATTCCAAAATGTACCTGTATCTCTTCAAGTCATACCTGACAGGATTGCTTGTAGCCTTCTCATGTAAGGCCTCAGCCTCATCTCCCTCTAGAACTGGAACTTCTTCATTTATGCAGGTGACCAAATCATCTTCTTCTAGGATTAACCCAATCCACTTTGATTTGCTGAGACTCGATCTGGAGCCGGATTAGGGTTTGTCAGAGAAACCCTAAAAATTTAAATTTGGAATTTCAAACTTCTGAATGGATGGAAAGATGTGCCTTGCTGAGCGATCAAGCTGGTATATTTCAATTTTGAAAACTGCAAAATTTGACCCCTCAAAATTGCCTTTGAAACTTCTAGATTCACTGGACAGGACCCTGAACTAGGGTTTGATAAAGCCCGGTCTTCTGCCCATCCAAAAGGTTCGATCCAAAGCTCTAAACATCGATTTTTCTGAGGAGTTTCTAGCCGCGGTCACAAATTTAAAAAATTCCAACTTTTGCAGAAGCCCTAATTTTCCACCTTCCCGATCAAAATCCCGAACTAGGGTTTGATCAAGCTCGGCCTTCTGCCCAACCCAAAAATTCGATCTTGGTCTCTAAATTTCGATTTTGATGAGGAGCATTCAGCCGCGGTCTCCGATTCCAAGAATTTCAACTTTCTCCGAAACCCTAATTTCCCATAGCAATGACGATCCAAAAATGAAGGTGCTCAGAAATCAATTCTGTTTGGATAGAAATATGTACCTGATTGTTTCTGGTGCAACTCCGAAATTATGAATCTACAGGGTCTGAAACTTCGGCCTGTCGAAGCTTGAGCTGTCATCTTTCCAACCCCACAGGTTTGACCTCAATTGGATTCTCTGAGAGAGAGTTATGTCAAGTGTCGCAACGTGACCTATTTATGGGATAAAACAGGAGAGCGAACTTGTACGACGTGCAATGTGTCACAGGTTCAACTTCGGCCTCTGAAAAACTTACCAGCGAAACTACAGTCCATTCCCTACCTGTCACTTTTTACGAAATTTCATTTGGAGCTTCCTACCCCAAGTTATGACCTTTTGCCTAGGTCACCTGTTTATGACTGAGATCTGGATGAGGCAGAAACCATATATTGTACTGATCATAACTCACAAAGTACAGCGAATTAGAAGTTGTGCTTCTGACACAAGGTACATGGGGATGTTATCTACGACCTGTAAAGGTTTCAGATCCTGAACCTTCGCCAAAATGGATTTATAGCGAAAGTTCCACGATGACTGGTTTTTGCTATATCAAGCCCTAGCTTGCAATTTGTCACAAGTGCAACAAGTCTCATAAATGCCATAGCATGCCTTCCTTCAGGCTAGCTCTGATACCATGTTAGTTTTTCAGAATTTAATACATTTTGATCTAGGATCTTAACTGAATGAATAACATGTGCAACATATCAAGCATAAAAGACAAGAGACAAGAGACAAAACATTTCACCGGGGAAAACCAAGAAGGTGAAAAACCCCACAACTTCCTCAGAGATAAAATAAGCATCAATACAAGGATCACCATGATCAAACCCAGGAGATAGATGATAGCAGCAGCATACTCCTCCTCCACTAGTGCGCACTCCTCCTCTCTCACTAATGCGAAGTGAGTGAACAAATAGAATGTGTAAAATGAAAGAGACACACTCTCTATTTATACACTAACTTGACTTGACCTTTACTCAACTAGGTCGGCCTCAACGTAACCACTTAACATAATGCTGACTGGGCCGACCCCTACTAGGGTGGTCTAATAGTAATAACCCTTTGACCCACATGACTCATACATGGCCGACCCCATCAAGGTGGTCTAATAACCCATCAAGTATAAGTTACAACACTTACAATATAACTTGCGACACATGCAAGTACACATGACGACACTTCCAATCGGAGGAATAATACATCTCCGTTGGGGATACAATAAAGTACAAATGTAATACATAGAAGAATATCTTCCGAAGTTACAAATATATCAACACATTCCAAGTCATATTTTGGTAAGCCTAAGCAATTGAGAATGCCTATTTTAAACTAAAACGTAACATGCTAAAAAGTATCTGTGTTCTTAAACATAATGTCATACTCTAGAAATTATGAAAGAGCATCAAAATGCTTGAGGTGTTTTCATACGATCACAAACACAAAAATGCCTCTACTATTTTCTCTCACGAATTATGATACTGTTTAGGGAGAAGCAAAACTAATTAAAGGCAAAGTTGTGGTGGAACTTTGTAGATGCAAAAGATGCTTATGAAGCTAATTTTATGGTGGAGGTGCAACAAAAGGCTTCATTTATTTTTTAGCCATTTTCCCATACCATACCTTGTCTATGGATGATTCCTTGAGCATGGATATGTGGTCTATTCCTTATTTAATCAACCATCTATAACAGGGCAATCACACAACACTGTATTTTTCCATTGTTTCTTTTTTACATTGCTTTATTACAGTTGAAGAGTCTCTTTTCTGACTTCTTGACAATTTGACAGATTGTTTCATAAAATGATGGCAGTATCAAATGCAGAACCAATCAAAGCTTAAACAAGGGGACAAAGCTTAAACAAAAGGACCCTGAGCCTACCTTCTTTGTTAAGGGAAATGTCTTTCCCAAGTAGATTAAATAACAAGGATGGAGAGGAAGTAAATCCAAGGTCATGCTAAGTTCAAATGTAGACTCTGCCTGTCTCAACCATATTCGGTTTTGCTATACTATTTTCTAGAAGATAGTTGCTCAAGGAACACTGTAACTTGGAAAATGCTTGTAGGATATGGCCCTCACAAGCTTGTTAGTAATCCAAGCAGAGACATACATTATGTCATCATGCCAAGCTAGGTCTCTAAAGTTCATCTCGCGTACTTGTTTCTATCTGACCCTAAAACAATGGTGTTGCTGCACAAAAGGTGCATCATATTTGGGTTAGTCTTGCAAGTCTCTCTCTCTCTCTCTCTATATATATATATATATGGCTAAATTTAGAGAGTGTGGAAATGTTTTACTCTTCAACAAACATATCTATCTTATAAAATTCTTGCTCAAATGAACGTGACTGGAACATTTGAAGCTAAGTATGACGAAAATATTTTGAAGAGTCAATGTTTCTCTCACAAACTTCCTATGGAAAAATGTTCAGTGCATTTTCTTTAAGTGATTGAACACTGCCATGGGGTGCAATGTTTAGAACTTGCAATGCACAAGTCAAATCTTTTCACAACAATAATTGTCACATAATGATAGTTTGAAAGTTATAATCTTAACCTTTTGATTATCACAGGTCTGACGGAAATCTAGTATTTCATTGATAAGATTTAAAATTTACACCTTCAAAAATTCCATAATACCTTTGTAGATTATTACTCTTGACTGGAGGACTTCTCTTTTTCAAGGGAAGTCTTAAATGCTGACATTTTTATGTGATTTGAAGATTTTCTTATTTTAGCATGTTTCACTTTTTCTAGTTCCTTTGAATGTATAAATTTGTCTCTCTTCAAGTTTGCCTCTTTGTGGAGTACTTATTTCATTTGTCTCTCATTGATTAAATTCATTGTTTCTACCAGGAATTTGCATTAAATCTGGGAGTGGATGTTTTTACTCCTATAAGCCATACAATCTTTAGTCCAGAGGAAATTATAAAAAAGGTAACTGCTATAGCTAAGAAACATGGAAGACAAAATTAATCTCTTCCTCCTCACCCTTTTTGTTAGTAGTTTGAATAAAATGGTCACGCCTTTGCCTTTGTAAAAGATGTCAAGCTATGGAAAAGTCCTTAAAGGTATTAGATTCCATGTTTATAGTGTCATTTCTCTTTCTTTTGTTGAAAAAACATCATTTATTACATTCAAAATCAGCTAGAAAGTACATCAAGAGCATCGTATCTAGCTGCCATAGAGCGGATGGATTTCATTGTTTATGGTTCCATTGAACAAATATAGGTCTTCTTTTGTTCCTTTACATTCAAAAATCCCAATTCCTAAAAAATCCTTGAAAATTGCTAGGGTTTTTAGCCAGTAACTTTTAATGACCATAAAGTTTGCATTTGGAGTTGAAATTTGAAAGTATGTTATGAATACTTGATTTTTGGTTCTCATGAAAAATCTATGTACTATAGAAGATAAAATTTGCTGAATTACCTAGTTGAAAAGAAGTTATAGAAAGTTTATTCATAAAGACTTTAGAAAATTCCGCATTAAAATATTTAATGGTCAACATTTCAAACCTTAAGCTAGGTTCATCTTCAGGACACAAAGGAGTCAAGGAAATGGAAGGCTGATCTCGTGCAATTAATCTCTAATCCACATCGATGGAATGCATAAACAGATCACAATGATATGCAGGTTATGCCGGCCAGGGTAAAGAAACAGGTGAAAGCTGAAGGCGCAGAATAGGAAGAGTAGGTAAATAGATGCTAAAAAGTCAAATCGTAAACTAGATATAAGGTAAACAGGATGAAATAAGAAAATTAAATTCTAAAAAAAAGTTTTAAGTAAAAAAATTGAAGAACCGATAAGAAATAATATCTTAGGAAGCAATATGAGCTAAGCTCCAGACACAGGGTACTATTAATATAGGATAATAGTCTTAGGTGATAATAATAGTAAAGGTTGCTTCATAAGCTATAAGTTAAATAATAAATCTAAGTTAAATTACAAGTTCGATTATATAAGCTAGGCTAAATTATAGGAAGAAAACATAAGTTAATATAAGAAATATAAGCCAAATCATATAAGGTAGGCTAAATTATGGGATGAAAACATGAGTTAATAAAATAAATCTAAGCTAAATTATATAATCCTAAGCCTAATTGTATAAGATAAATAATAAGCTAAATTACATGAGTTAATTATATGAAGTATAATGAAAATAATATTATATTTTTTCAAGGAAAAAAAACTTTGTATTTGATATTTTTGAGATTGAAATCAAAATACATATGATCATGCTTATACAGTTTTTGAATGTCTTCAACCTAGACTTCTAGGACATATTATAGTCTTCCTTCAACAGATTCATAGCTTTCAAAAGAGACAAAGACTTATACATACTCAAGGTGTTTTTGACCTAACAATAAAAAACAGTGCTGAATAAAAACTGTTTTGAGAAGCTGACTAACCAAAAAATAAAAAACATTAAAACAGTGACCTAACAGATTCATCAAAAAGGACATTTCCTCTGAATTATTGTTCAGCCAAAGTTCCTTCCTGCATTAAAAGTGCTTCTTTTGAAAGATAGTCTGCTTTGGAATTGAATTCCCTGTAGATATCTGGAAAGGAGTCTCCTCAAACTGCATTTTTATCTCCAAAGTTTTTGTCATTATGGGATATAGGGCCAGATTTGTCAATTGATTTTTGCCATTTGCCCAATCCATCAAAAGCTTTGACTCTTGAGTCCCTTAGCACTTGTAACCTGGTTACACCTTTATCAACAACTACATTAATTATTTCCATAAGGCATAGAATTCTGCTTTGTCGTTTGTTCCCTGACCTGCCCCATATTTTAAAAGGAAATAATGATCATTATTTAAAAAAGTACAACCCTGCACCACATATACCTAGGGTACCTTGGCATGCACCATCAGAGAAACCCTAGAATTGTGAGCAATCAATATTTGGTTCCTTTAGGTCCCTAGCTTTCTTCTGTTTTCGAGGCTTTTAACCTTCTCCATATGAGAGCCTTATTTGATGTGACACCACCTAAAGTCAGCTTCTTTTCATAAAAAATCAACTTGTTTCTAGCTAACCAAACCCCCACAAAACACAACAAGGTAAAGCTTTGTGATCATTGACAACTTTATTAGAGCACCAATCTTCACAACATTCCTACAGAGAGGGCTTGTCCCATGAGAAGGAGACCTTTAAAGTTTAAATACTGCAGAACATCTTTCCAAACAGACTTTTTAAAAGAGCAGTGAACAAAAAGATGATCCATAGATTCAGTTGACTCCTTGCACAAGATGCACCAACATAGCCCTATCCAATACCTCTTTTCCCCATTGTCCCAAGTTAGTATCTTATTGACCAGGGATAGCCACAAGATCTTTTTTCTTTTTTAGGGGAATCGATAACTAGGGCGGGGCTCGTACTCGAGTGACAGGGGGTTGATTCCCGTTCGCTACCACTATACCCCTAGGTGCACCCACACAACTTGCAAGCATGGGGCACGGGGTAGTCGGGGTTTGAACTTGTGACCTCTTTACAATGTGTCATATCATTTCACTTCTCTGCCAATCGTTCTACATCCCTGCGGGCTGCCACAAAAAGATCTCTGTTTTAAGAGGACTTTCGAATTTCCAACCCAGTTTCCACCACCATGGTCTTTCTTCAACTAATTCCTCCATTTTCGCTTCATAACCTAGCTTAGCAGTTAGCACACGGACACCTATAGCTTTATTTCTTGACCACGTTAGTTCATCATCCTAATTGTTGAGGATAATACAAAGTTACAAATATCGGCCGCGAAATCGCGAGATGCCGATTTATCGCGATATTTTTGCAGCGGCGATTTTTTAAGAAAAAATCGGGCACCAATATCAGGCCGATTTCCCGCCGAAATATCGCCGATTTTCCAGTAAAAAATCGCGAAATCGCGTCGTCGACTCACGGTTTTCTGACAGGGTAAAAAAAAGTTCAATTTTTAAGATTTTAAGCCCGCGGTTAGGGCTCATTTGTTCATAACTTCATTTGGTCGCTCGCTACAGAGGTCGAGAGGAGCCGGCTATTAGGGTGCAGCTGAGCCTGAGGGTAAGTAATTTGTAAATGCTACTTTTTTTTTCATTTAAAACTGTGAACGCCTCGGCCCTCCACCGTGTGCCTCTCTCCGCGCCCGGCTTCCACAGTCCGCGCCCAACACACTCCACGGCGTCTTCCCAGCCCACTGCAAATTCGTAAACCCCTGCACGGTGCACACTGCACATTCCAGAATCCACACTCCTCCCGGCTTCCACGAATCCAGTCTGCGGCTTCCACACAGCGTAGGTTTAATTTTTAAAAAATAAAAATATACAGTGTTAAATATACAGAAACAGTGTGTGTACTGTGTACCTAGCAGACAGGGATGCTTCGGCCCCTATTTCAGGGATGGCACACTTTCATTTAATAAATTAATATACAGTCTTAGTCTGTTCACTGTTGTCCTCTTAAATATACACTAACTTCACTAAGTCACATGGTTCCTGTCCATGTTTGAAATTTGCCATATAATTGAGCTCCGAGAGAAGTCTGATATGGAGTATGTGTCTCTCATTGTGGGCCTGAAAAGGCAGTTTTTAAACTTTCTTCTTTAAATTATTAAAAATTTAAAAAACATATTGTAATTTTCCTGTAAATTATTAAAAAAACATATTGCAGGATGTTATTTTTTTACTATTTTGTTATTAAACTTATTTGTTATTTGCAATTTTGCAGCGTGCTAATTTTTTTTTTTTTGCCCTAGGTTTACTTGAAGTTGAAACTTCATTTCTTCCATATACAAGATGTCGAAATTAAATGCATTTTGGGAATTTGGCACAGCGATTGAGCCAGAAAATCGACAAACGCTCACTTGCAATTTATGTGGGAAAAGAATGGCGGGAGGGATAAGCAGGCTGAAATATCACATTGCACAAATATCGGGGCATGATGTGACTCCTTGTACCGCAGCAAACGAGGATCACATTGACAAGGCCAAAAAAGCAATTGAGGAAACTAAGCAAAAGAAACAATTCAAGGAGGCCGTGAGACATCAAATTGCCTCAAGATCCGGGTCCGGATGTGGAGTGGGGGCTAGTGGGACGAGTCCGGAAACCTTTTCCACGCAACAGTCCACAATGCCTTCACCTTCGACTACATCACCAATGGGTGCCTTTGTGTTGAGATGCTCAGCTGGTGGACAACCTTCTGTAAAGTCCATGCTGAAATTAAAGGAGAAAAAAGATGCAGATACACTTGTGGGTTGATGCTTGCTATGGAGTGATATTCCATTTAACTTTGCCAATAACCCATTTTATATGTCCATGTTTGAGGCAGCTGCTGTTGTTGGGCCGGGGTATAAGCCCCCCACTTATGAGGAGTTGAGAGGGCCCATCCTCCAGAATGAAAAGGCCGAATGCACTTACAGGTTGGAGGATCTTCGAAAATCATGGGAGTTAACAGGATGCACAGTGATGTCAGACGGTTGGACTGATATGAAGGGTAGGACCCTTCTCAACTTTTTGGTTCACTGTCCAAGGGGCACTATGTTTTTGAAATCCGTGGATGCATCTGCACATGTCAAAGATGCGGGTTTACTATGTCGCTTGTTGGATGACTTCATCCAAGAGGTTGGCCCGCAGCATGTTGTCCAAGTCATAACGGACAACACTGCGAACTATGTGTCTGCTGGTAGGATGCTTATGGACATGTATCCTTCACTATTCTGGACTCCTTGTGCGGCCCATTGCCTTGATTTGATGTTAGAGGATTTAGCCAAGATTGATTGGATCAAGGATACCATTGATTCAGCACGGGGCATCACAAAATTCATTTACAATCATGCAGCGGTGCTTAGCTTGATGAGAACTTTCACAGGTGACAGAGAGTTGGTGCGTCCTGCCATCACACGCTTTGCCACTAGCTTTATTTCTCTCCAGTCCCTCTTGGATTCTATGTGGGACTTGCAGCAGATGTTCCTTTCACCTGAGTGGCGTGCTTTATCATTTAGCACTAGACCAGAGGGGCAAGCCATATGCAGGCTAGTGAATTTCCATCAGACCTTTTGGGATGACGTGAGGGAGGTTTGTGCCGTCACTGAACCTTTGGTGAGGGTTCTCCGCTTGGTTGATGGAGATAAGCCTGCAATGGGCTACCTGTATGAGGCCATGGATAGGGCCAAAGAGGCCATTCGTGCCTATTACGAGGACAAGGGAGATCGGGGGCAGGAGAGACAACAGATTATATGGGGGATGATTGATGCGCGATGGAACAACACACTCCATCGCCCCATTCATGCTGCAGGATTATACCTCAACCCTGCGTTTGGTTACTCCTGTGGCTTCAGATTTGATGGAGAGGTTATGGCTGGATTCTACGAGTGTGTCCATAGGATGGTGCCGTCTGCAGATGATCGTGCAGAGCTTTCCCAAGAGTTGGAAGTGTATAAGAGAGCCGCAGGATTACTTGGGTTTCATTTGACAGTACATGACAGGACCAACCTGATGCCAAGTAAGCTTCACCTTGTTTCAAATTTTCGTTTTCTTTTTCTAATTCTTTTTTTAAATTAAATTGTTTTTTCTTATGTTTCTTTAATTCGTTGTAGATACCTGGTGGGAAAACTATGGTGGTTGCGTACCTATTCTACAGAAGCTTGCCATTCGAGTGCTCAGCCAGACTTGTAGCTCTTCCGGTTGCGAGCGCAACTGGAGTGTATTTGAAAAAGTACACTCCAAAAAGCGCAACAGGTTAGAGAATTTTCAAATTCATTAGAGAATATAAATTATTGAATTCTAGTTTATAATTTTATCATTTATCATTATGCCCCTTTGCCTTCTAATTTATGCATTACAAATTGAAATTATTAACTTTATAATTTAATGTCTAATTCTATGATCCTCCTGCAGGTTGGATACTCCGCGCCTTAATGATTTGGTCTACGTCCACTACAATCTCAGGTTGTGGGTGAAGCAATTTCAGAGAAAAGTTGATGCAAAGGCCATTTCATTAGATCAGATCGACACCACTGCAGCTTGGAGGTCGGAGTGTGAGGAGCCTGCTATGGAGGTAGCCCTTGATTGGCTAGCGGATGATCATGATCATGATGATGTCGCAGAGGCTCCATATGAGGGTGATCTAGTTCCAGAGGAGTTTCACACAGAGTCTGGGAGTGTGCCACAGTTAGATCCAGAGCCACAGGCAGGGTTAGAGGGAGATAGACCCGATAGTAGCACTGCTACTAGTAGAGGAGTAGCTGTAGGACTACCTCCTCGAGCTCCTTCTTCTTCTTCAGGACACCAGTTTCAGCCACCTTCAGGTTCTAGAGGACATCATGATCCTTTTGCAGGGTCTTCTAGTTCTTCTAGAGGACGTCAGATACCAGTACGAGGCCGACAAGCCTTGAGGGCGCCTCGTCCTAGAGGAAGGGCAAGGGCTGTTTCCACAGCGATTACCTTTTCCCGTAAAAGGGGTAGAGGGAATCCATAGTTTATTTACTTTATTTCACTGTAGATGACTCATGAGTCATGATGATGATCATGAGATACATTTTTTATAAGTTATAACTTATATTTTTGATGATTCAGACATTCAGTATTCACTATTTAGGAGTAGGACTAGGACATGATCCATTTTGATGTGTGATGTATCTCTAGACATCTTATATATCTTATATATCAGTTTTCTTTCCATATTCATGTGGCAATGTGTTTATTTGATGTTATTGTTGCTTTAGATGTTTAAAAAATTGAAAAAAATGAATATTTTTGTGTTTTTTAAGTTTGCCGATTTTTGCCGATTTTTGCCGATGTTCTGCCGAGATATCCCGAGACGATGTTTCCTGGACCCTGCCGATTTCCGCGCCGCGCCGATATTTGTAACTTTGGGATAATATCATTGTTTAAGAAGTGTTGTATACTAATTCCATTCTATTCATTGTTTATTGCCTGTTCATTTTGAAGCTCCAGAACCTCTACAGATTTCCAAATATGAAACTATCCCTCCTGAACCCCTTGAATTGAAGCATCAACTAAACTTGTTATCCCTTTCTCATGTAAGGCTTCAATTAGAGAATCTTACTATTTGCAGTTTCTATTCTCCCCTATCCAAAAATCAACTCCTATTCTCATCTTATTTCCTCGACCAATTTTCCAAGCAGTTCAGTCACCTAGAATAGGGAAGGCCCCTACCGGGTTTTTCTAGACATTTGAAATCCCTTTAATTGATTTTCTCTCCTATCTAATCCAATCTTTTGGAGCCTTTTCCTCTAGATATTTTTCCTTTATTACTTTTCCCCACAAGCCATCATTAAATAAAGATTCTCCAAAGATGTTTTGTTGCTAGGGCTTGAATGAAAAAAATAAATTCTTCAAGCCTCAACCACTTGCTTCCTTTGGTTTGGCAATCATTAGCCATTTTACTAGAGGAATTCCTTCAACAACCTCTTTTCCTATCCAAAGAAAGCTAAAGCATTTTTTCCTTATCATATCCAATAAAGCTTTTGGACTATGTGCAATTGAGAGCCAATAAACTAGAATGCTTTCTAGGACTGACTTAACCAACACTAACCTACATGACATTTTGTCTTCAATCTTTTTTACAAGCCGTAGCCAATTTCCGTGTTCGTAGTCATTTGGTTTTAAGTGAAAGCCCAAGTATTTAACTCCATCATCTAAAGTACCAGAATTCATGGGAAATAATTCTTTAGATGATTTGATCATCTAAAGAACCCTTGTATGTTCAAGACATACCTATGGTTTAGTGTTATGGGAGTGCTCGATGAGGGTGGAGGTGTAGAAATGATTAAATATTTGATGCAAAATGTTCTGAATCTTTATGAATAATCTTGTTGATTGTAGAAGTTTACAAAGTTGTCCAAAGAGTTATATAAATATCTATCACTTGGAAACGATAAGATTAATTTACTGGGAAGAAAGTGATTAATAATTTAATGTAGGATTTTGCACTATAGTACTTGTTGTCACATGATTTAGCAGCCTTATGATTGCAAGGATTAATCGGCTGCCAGACTGGTGGAACCTTGGGACACTGCCCCAAATTGTCACACGGACAAGGTCCTCTCTCTTTAGGTCTCTTGAATCTACCAAAGGCAGACTCAGACTAACCACGGGAGGTGTCCCTGGTCAAGTGTTCCAAGAAATTACCAGCCTAAGCTAGTGTTCCCGAGAAACAACAAGATCGATTTGTATGAGATAGGGCACTTTACGATTTACAAAAGGGGGAAAATGTGGCACCCTGGGGGGAATGGCTAAGGGTGTAACAGATGATGGACTAGATTCAACCCCTAGCTATTGCACGTGATCTATGATTGGTCTTATATGAAGGGAGTGATGTCTTGGACACTCCAAAATTAATTATAGACCAATATCTATTATTAACCAGCTTGATTAAATTCAGATTTTTAATTGATTATAAATGTTCTAAAAGCCTAAATCTGAATATAAAGGGTAAGCACAAGTGCTGGTATAATCTTCAGAAATGTCTCAGCTGTAAAACAACTTACTGTTCTAAATGTTTTAGATCTTAAATGTAAATTATACAGCAAGCATAGCACTCACCAAACATTAGAAATTAGTTGCCAAGCTGAAGATTTAGCTTATGGGTGATAAGTGCCTATGCTCCTAGGTGGAGTGAATTGACTAGAGGGAAATAAAATGAAGCCAACAAACAAAAACATGAAAGAACTGACCTTGTGCCTTGCTCTTGGGCTATGGAGTCTTTGCCCTCCTTCTAGCACTGTGATGCCTTGTGGTAGTTGTTGACCACCAAACCAACTAGGTGGACAACCATGTACCATGCACATGTACCATGTGCCTTGAAGATGAGAAAGAAGTACCTAATGAAGTTTTTCAAGCAAGGCAATTCTTCTTCTTATCTTTTCTCCATGAAATTTCCGCACCCCTGCGGGGGATTTTGTAATGATATGTCAACATGAGGGTCAATTTTTGTAAAACTTAGTTGCCTAAGACTTTATCATTAGGGAAGTCCTTTCATCGAGTGTTTTTTCTCTTGGATAATTAAAATTCCTTTTTAGTGATTTTAATTATCTGAGTTTTTCACTCAAAAATTCCTTCAAAGTGGTGAAAGGCATTCTAATGATCGGGACCATGGGGTGATTGGGGCCTATGAATGTTCTATATTACCATGCTCGACATTATCCAGAGTCTTGTGGAATTTCATTAAGTTTTACTTAGGATTTTTTAATTTTTGGTAATTAAAAATTGTTCCTCAAACATAAAAAGTTGTAATGTAAAAAAGGGATAAGTGGTCCTTTATGTTGTATAGGGGTATGGGTACCCAAAATCAGTGTTGAAAACCTCGCCGAAAAATCGGTGACTTTTTAAAAAGTCGCGAGTTTTTCCCTAAGCCGAAAAATCGGCTGGGAAAAATCGCGATTTTTTAAAAAGTCGTGGAGGTGTGACTTTTTGGAAAAAGTGGCGACTTTTTAGAAAAAAGCGCGGGTTGACCCAAAAAGTCGCCCAATTTTTCATAGTTTTAAAAACTCTGGTTTTAATAAAAAATGATGAGTTTTGTACTAGTGACATTGATGCCAACAATACTAAATGGTAATGTTAAATTCTTAAAGAGAATGGAAAATGAAAGATAAAGAGAATGTCACTTTTAAAAGAATGGAAAATGAAAGATAAAGAGAATGTCACTTTTACTTAAATTTTTAACATTACCATTAATTGTTTCAGGATGTTTGAGAGTGGTTCCAACCTCATTGGACTTCATATGAAAAAAGTAGAATTTTAGATCCCATTCAAAATTCAACAAACTTAATGGTTTTCAGGATTTCAGGATTGCAACGTTTCCACTGGATTCTATCATGTATGTGGGTAACGGATTGGAATTTAATGAAGCACATCAAGCTCTCTATGTACTTTGATGTTCGTGGTGTTGATACTTGATTGTTGAAGTTGATTGAATTCCTCTGTCATGACCTTAATAAGAAATGTACCCTTCAGTCAAGCAAAATCACTTATTAAGCATGGGAAGCTCTTTCTAGCTTATTTTAATGCTTGGATTAAGAAGTTTCATCAAAATTGGAGGGTGTTAATTGATGTCCTTGGAGGATCAACTTCAAGATTAGAGGTAGAGGCAAGGGCTAGAGCCTAGAGGTGGGGGAACATGGTGCTATTGATGAATAGGATCCCGAACATAGACAATGATTTTGATGATTATGTTTTTTCAATTTTGATTTAGATATGTATTGCACTTGGTGCAGTTTTGATAATATTTTGTCTCTAATGGTTTGGAATCATAGCTTGGTATCTTTAATATATATATATTTTCATTAAAATTATAAATTTTTATGTATTTTTTAGCAATCCGAGTCATTGAAATCAAACCGCTCCGAGTTATTTGCATCCACTACATCTATATATCAACGCTTTCTCCATATTTATGTTCCAAGGTGTTTATCTGATGTTATTGTTGCTTTATATGTTTAAAATTCTGAAAAAATGAATGTATTTTGTATTTTTTAATGTTTGCTGACTTTTGCCGATTTTTCTCGATTTTTTTCCCGATGTTGCCGAGAAGTTGCATTTGGGACCCTTGCCGAGTTTTTGCCGATGCCGACTTTTTCAACATTTCTCAAAATAAATGGCATGAGACCCCTTACACCCTTGGACCAAGTTTGAAGTCATTCAGACAAGTCTTGCTAAGGTTTTGGACACATTTTCCTAAGTCAGTCAAGAAAATCAGGAAAATTGACAAATAATTAGTAAGACAAATTTTGGAAAAGTGCCTAAAGTCACTTGGGGTGGGAAAATTAAGTTTCCAAAGGTTAGGTTATGTCCCTAAGGTAAAGTTGAAGGTTAAAAAGGCCCCCCCAAGCAAGTGTTTCACATGTTTGAAGTGGTCTCCCTAGCAAGTGCGCCCTCCTCTTCATGAGATTGGGGGTTTCGGTGAAAGTCAAAGGGAGGGGTCCCACTTTGGTGGTTTTGCCCCCATTTGGCTTAGCAAAGGTTATAAAACATTAAAGGGGGGGTTTCTCCCCCTATATTTTGATTTTGGACCAAGAGAGAAGCACCCAAGAGAGAAGTGTGCCCCCCTTCATGGGCCCCTCTCTCTCAAGTGACACTCGAGATGCATGCAAGGAGGGTCTCTCCCTCTCTTTTCCTACTTAAGGTGGCTCCTCCTCCTCATTTGGGTTACAATCTCTCATGCTCTTGCATTTTTCACTCTTTCTTGCTCTCTTGCTCTCTTACTTGTCCAAAGAAGTGAGCCATTGTAATTTCCAGCTTTTGATGTGAATGAAGAGAAATATTTGGAGGAAATTTGGTTCTTGGCTTTATGTGAGGTAACATTGTAGTTTCATTCTTGCATTTGTGGATCTCAAACAAATTGTTTTGCTTGAGAATAATATTGTAATATTGTTGTTACATGTTATGTGGGTTATCTTCTTAGCATTTGAGAATTTCATGGACTTCTAGTTTGAATATATGATTTCTCATTTCTTTTCTTGATCTCTCACCCCTTGTGCATTTGAAGCCGGTTTTGTTACAAGTTACTCAAGCTTGGAGAGTGGGATTCCCCGGTGGGATACCCCATTTTTCAAACAACTATTGAAGGACTTGGTTACTTCGAACTAACTGTTTCTTATTGCAGATTTTTACTTACTTATTTCACTCTAAAAAATCATCATTTCCAGCTCTTCACATGCTACATTTCATTTACAAATTGCAGAAATTTATATGTCAAATTTTTTAAAGTGATTTCATACTTATTTTCATCATATTTGCAAAATATTAGCTTACTGTTTTGTGCAGGTTTTTGATTTTACAGGGGGAGGTAATGCCCAAATTTGGTTACAAATAAACTCAAAGATTGCCCAAGAGTGGCCACTTCAAGTTCCTTGCCAAAAAAGGGTCAAATTGCTTGTTCTTGACCCCCATTTTCTTATATTTAAAAGGCTGAAATTTTTCTTGTTGTAACAAGCCCAAGAGAGTCTCTTGGGCTTGGTTCCTTATTCAATTATTTCTAGCAAAAACTCTTTTAATTTTCAGCCATCCCTTGCATGCATAAGAAGTTGGGATTGCCCATTTTTGTTTTAAATTCTAGCATAAATGCACAAGCAAGATCACTGAAAGAAACACAATCACAAGATAGACACAGATATACCCTGGGAAACCCTCATGGGGTAGAAAACCCAACAAAGCTTTCCTCAATATAGATAATCAACCCAATACAAGATAGTAGACCACAACAAGAGCTCCTTCTCCTCCTATGCAGAACTCTCTCTCTCCTATGCGCACAATAGAGGTGTGAGAACAAGTGAGTTAAGTGAGGAACAACCTCCTCTACTTATACTTGTTTTCCAACTGACTTTTTACCCTATGAGGCCGACTTGTCAAATTGAGTCTAATAACCTCCGATAAAATAACTTCGGGCCAATCCCTACATAGGAGATCTAATAACCCTAGTTCCCATAATCCAATGGAGGAATAAACATCTCCAGATATACAATAGAGTCCCGTCGGAGGAATAAAACATCTCCGGAATAATACAAATATAATATTCTTTGAAGTTACAATATTTCAACACTCCCCCTTAACGAGAAGGATATTATAACAACAACTGCAGGAGCAAGGAGTCATCGACTACATGATACATGATACATCTATAAATCATTGGAAGCTTTCTTTATACATCATCAGTAACTCAAGCAGTTACTGGAACATCTTCAAGATCTTCAATACTGGAACATCAACATCTTCAGTACTGAGTCTTCATCTTCTGCAGCACTCGAACAGCTACATCATCATCACACGATCATCAGCATCGTCATCACACGATCATCAGCATCGTTATCACACGATCATCAGCATCGTCATCACACGATCATCAGCATCGTCATCAATTGGATCCACTCGATCATCAATACAACAGCAGCATATCCTGCAATACACATGATCCAATTACGGGATGATCAATCCCTCTCACTTTAGGACATAGGTCCAAGGATGATACAATCCTAATCCACTTACGGGATGATCAATCCCTCTCACTTTAAGACATCTCTCATGTCTATGGACGATGCAATCCAGATCAACTTACAGGATGATCAATCCTTCTCATGTTAAGACACCTCACCATGTCTAGGGACGATGCAATCCCAATCTACTTACAGGATGATTAGTCCTTATCACTTTAAGACACCTGACCATGTCTAGGGACGATGCAATCCCAATCTACTTATAGGATGATTAGTCCTTATCACTTTAAGACACCTGACCATGTCTAGGGACGATGCAATCCCAATCTATTTACAAGATGATTAGTCCTTATCACTTTAAGACACCTCACCATGTCTAGGGACGATGCAATCCAGATCAACTTACAAGATGATCAATCCTTCTCACTTTAAGACACCTCACCATGTCTAGGGACGATGCAATCCCAATCTACTTACAGGATGATTAGTCCTTATCACTTTAGGACATAAGTCCAAGGATGATGCAATCCTGATCCACTTCCGGGATGATCAATCCCTATCACTTTAGGACATAAGTCCAAGGATGATGCAATCCTATCATGTACATTTTGAACCAAACGCTCAGGCACGATGCAGTCCTATATACGTCCACTAAGGACCATATTCTCGGAGACATTTTTCTACGGATCACTTTAGGACTGAAGTCCAGGGATGATACAATCCTCATCGTTCTCTAGGAACCGCATTCTCGAAGACATCTGTCTACGGATCACTTTAGGACTGAAGTCCAAGGATGATACAATCATCCATCAACCTCATCGTCGGAATAGGCAACCTCATCTTCAACCTTATCGTTGAAACAGGTAGGCACATCATCGATACAGTATCCTCATCAATACAAGTATACATATCATCAATACAAGTATTCTCATCAATACAAGTATACACATCATCAATACAAGTATCCTCATCAATACAAGTATACACATCATCAATACAAGTATCCTCATCAATACAAGTACATATGCAAGTATTCTCATCAATACAAGCAAACATAACATAGATGCAAGTATCCTCATCAATACAAGCAAACAAAACATAGATGCAAGTATCCTTATCAATACAAGCAAACAAAACATAGATGCAAGTATCCTCATCAATACAAGCAAACATATAATCTAGATAAGCAATCTCATCATCAATATAGGTATCCACATCGATACCAGTACCCAAAGATATCTTCATCTATCATATCACTCCCCCTTTCGAGGAGAGTCCTTTTGAACTACACCAAGCTTGTCTCGGAAATGCTCAAACTTTACACGAGACAGAGGTTTGGTTAGTATATCAGCAACTTGCTCGTCCGTGCTCACATATTCGAGCTTGATAGCTCCTTTTTGCATCATATCCCGTATATAGAAATAACAGATCTCTATGTGTTTTGACTTATCATGAAATACTGGATTCTCAGTCATCTTGATACAACTCTGGTTATCACACAGAATCATAGTGGGTTCCATCTCTAAGTCAAACAGTCCTGATAATAACTTACGAAGCCATACTGCTTCACAACTGGCAGAGCAAGCAGCTATGTATTCTGCTTCAGCTGTGCTGAGAGCCACACTAGACTGCTTCCTGCTATACCACGAGATCATAGTAGATCCTAGACAATAACATCCTCCCGATGTACTCTTCCTGTCTGATACACTTCCTGCCCAATCAGCATCAGCGTAGCCATGCAAATTTAAATCATGATCTCCACTATAGTAAAGACCAAAATCTATCGTACCTTTTAAGTACCTCATCACATGTTTTGCAGCTATCATGTGAACTCTTCTAAGTTCCACCAGATACTGACTCAAGGTATTCACAGCAAAACATATGTCTGGTCTAGTGTTAATCAAATACATTAATGATCCAATAATCTGTCTAGTTATGTCCACTAACTCTGATGAGTTATCTACTAATAACTTCAAGTTGGAGTCCATGGGAGTGGCCATGGCTTTACAGTCCAACATATCGAATCTTTTCAAAATCTCCTCAGCATACTTACCTTGATTTAGAAAGATTCCTTTTGGGTCTTGCCATACTTTCAGGCCTAAGAAGTAGTGCATCAATCCGAGATCTTTCATCTCAAATTCTGAAGAGAGCTTCTTCTTGCACTCGATAATCTGTCTCTCATTTCCAGTCAGAAATAGATCATCTACCTATAATAATAATATAACAGGTTCATCATTCATAGCTTTGAGATAAAGGTTAGGATCAGCTTTACTCTTGGTAAAGCCCATGCTTGTCAAGAAACTGTCAATCCTTCCGTACCAAGCTCTAGGAGCTTGCTTCAACCTGTTATCACACCATAGTAGCAGGGCTACTATTCTTGTTCAGCAGATATTTGCATATTCCAGAGCTTCCATTATTCCAGAGCACGGCTATATATTTTGGATCACTCACGATCAGAGCAGTATATTATTTAGACCTTGTGTCAAGGCTGAGCCTTGAGAGTTTAGATTTGATGACTGATGTGACCCTTTATCCCATACAGTTTCAGTACAGTGCTTAGAGATGTATTGCAGCAGTGTTTCAGACGATACTTGATGATTATTATTATGATGATGTTGTATGATCTATGGATATGTTATCACTGACTGTGGATTATTATCTTGTTGATTTAGTCATGATCATAGCATGTGCTTGGTATATTATTCCTGATGTGGCAAACTATTTAAAATGAACTGCAAAATCATAAAATGGACAATTGCTTGCACATTTAGGTCATTTAACAAAACCCACTGGTTTTTCACCTTACATAGATATGGTCTTTCCCGACACCAGTTGTCTGCTAGTGTAGGCTCCATATTCACTTGACTCCATCCATACATGACCTTCCTATTTGACTTTAGACCTTGACCTGTCTCATTTGACTTTCTGATACCGAGGACTTCCCCATTTTTCTACCTTTGTGTTTGGACCGCATCCCTGTGTATTCAGTGTCTCGGCTCTAAGTTGGTGACAAAACTTGCCTTGGTGAGTTGGATTGTAGGCCTAAATCATTCTGGTCGGTTGTCCCGATGTTTGGCATTGGCTCGAACTCCCCCTAGTCACTTGAGATGTTGTTGGCTAAAACTGAAAGCTCATGTTCTACCTATGGAAACTTAAAAATTCGCCCATGGAAACAAAAAAAGGGCAAGACCGATGAACAGCTGAAAATACTTCGCGGAGAGTATAAAAAAAAAAGGTCCAAAAAGCAATGGTTCTTAAAAGTTATATCTAAACAATTGCTGACCTTATATATTTGAAAAAAAACATGCCCTGGATGCAAGCTGCAACTAGTTGTGCTTCTCAGCACATCTGAAATCCGAAGGGTTATGTAGGCCAAAAAGGCCATGGAATAAAATTGAATGATCCTAATGAACCTGGATCAACTTGATGTAGACATGATGCCTAAGTTGAATAAGCACTCTCTAAACAACTTATCCATTTGTGAGGCACAGCCATTCCCCGTGTTCTTTTGTCCAGCACAGAGTTTGTAGCTTCCCCTTTCTCCTAGTCCAAAGTATTTTTGAGTTAAGTTAGACGAGTCAACCCTTTGGCCCAACCTTGCTCCTAGCCTTCATCCTTCACTAGCAGTTTGACCATGTCCATTGGGTGAGTTTGTCATTTGAACTTGTTATCACCTAAACTGTAGTTACCCCTATGGAAGGATCCAGTCATGGATGGCAATAGGGAAGGGCAACTTGAAAGGTGCAACCACGATCACCTCGACCTCCAATGTATATGGTTGTCACGCCAGTCGAGGCAACCTTCACTTTATGTTGTCTAGCCCAGACAACAAAGGGGGAGACCCGATCTACTCCCGACAGGAGAGATCAAAACCAAGACACCAAATCAGGGTATTTCCAAGTGAAGTTAGGTGTATGGTTTATCCTAGACCTAAGGATGAAGTCACAAGTCAAGTGAGGGGTTCAATAGATGTATCTTTGGTTTGTAGTTGATGTGAGAGTGACTTACAATGTTTAAAGTGAGATCTAGGGCTAGTGTACTAGGTCAATGTCACAAGATCCACTGCCTTGGGAACCGTGTCCAGTGCAGGGTTGTTTAGGGGTCAGACTGGGGGCTAACTAGTACATGAGACAATCTTGACCATAGTCCATGATGTCTTCAAAGGTATAGTTCACCATGCAAAAGTCAAACCACAAGTCAATCCAACAATCTAGGAGAGTGGGTTGACTTGGAGATAAACCAGTGCCTTGGGAATTGGGAAGTGGAGTCAAAGTAGGGTTGACTTTATGGTTTAGGACTCCTACAACATGAGATAAGTGGACAGTATAGGCCTTGATGGATAAATGTGTCTAGATCTAGGTTTGACCCGAGTGGACCACAATCCCTAAAAACAGGGAATGCAATCCCCAAGGCAAGATTTGACAAAGTGACAGTCTAGACCTAGGTTTTGAATTATTCTGAATCCGGATCTGCAAAAATCTCAAGTACCCAGTTCCTCGAAGTGAGTGAACTCACTTCTCCAAGGTGGTGCGACTTTCCCTAAGGAGGCTTCAATCGGGGTTTAGGTGGGTCAAATCATGTCGGATGGCATCCAAACTTTAGATCCGGGTAGATCAGTCAAGTAGGGATATGGATCTATAATTTCGTGGCAATCCACCGGTTAGATCTTTGTAGATCTGAGTTTTAGTGTTCCAAGTGGTCCAAAATGGGGATTAAATCCCTTAAAATGTGGAATGGGGCCCACAAGGTGAAATTCAAGAAAGGGACAACCTGGGTGTATGTTATTTGATGTGTAGATGTCAAATCAAGTGAAATCTCAAACACCCATCGCTTAGATCTAGGTCAACCTGCTCAAATGGTGAAGTGCGCCTTCCTTGGGAGAAGCTAGGTTGGCTTGGGAGAGGGATCAAACGGGAGCCAATCCACACCAAACTATAGATCCGGGATGCCGTGGATGCTATAGAGGTGGGTTTTCAATATCATGCCCAACAACCCACTAGATCTTGGTAAATCTGACAAAATGTAAAATGAGGGTTTTGTAGTATTTAGGGTTTTAACAATTTATGAATAATGTCAATGGATTGGATAAAGGAAAGAGAAACAAACCTGTGGATCTTACCTGGATAACCTTGTAGATGCCTTGATGATGATGATCTATGCAAACCCGATCAATTTGGAAGCTTTGAGGTAGTCTCTATGCAAATCGATTTTGTCCAAGAAGCCAATGCGCCCTCTCTCCTGCACAACAAACGTCAACAATATCAGATTTGATGCATCAAGAGATAAGACTAATGCCACAAAAGAAGTAACAGAAAGATAGCATAGATCACAATGATACTAATGATAACCCCCTGATACAAGCGAATGCCAAGAAAGTCGATTTGAAGAAGCCTTGCAAAATCGCCCTTGTTGAAGTCGCCCTCCTGTAGACAAACAATGATTTCCAAAAAATAGATAGATCTTACCACAATTTCCGAATGCTAGGTTGCAATAGACTTTCCAATCACCATCTAAGAACACCAGATGCAAAGGAGACCACAAGAATTTCCACAAGAATATTTTTCTATACCAATAATCCAAGAGCCAAAGACCCTTTACAATGAGAGGCTCTCTCCTTTAAATAGGAAGGAGAGGCACCAAAACCCTAACCACTTTTTGAATGAGTGGCTAAGATTAAAAGATACAAATGTCTAATCAATGGTTGAGATGAGCTCAACAACATAATACATGGATCACACATGAAATATAACATAAGTGGACAAAGTCGCCCTAGGAGAGGGGAATCCCACCAAATCATGATGACAAAATATCATAAGAGGCTCATGGTGGGTCCAAGGGGTAATTTTATCCCTCCTTGGTCAATCCCCATGGCACAATAACCAATAAACAATCATGAAAGTACCAAATCGTGCCTCCAAGGTGAAGTAGTGTATCTCCAAGGTGAAGTCGTGGTCCTCAAAGACCTCAAAAAATCCACAGAAAGTGCCATAAGTGATGGATGCGGGCCCCGATGAAGCTGAAACTGCAGGAGGAGGTGTGGAAGGTCCCGATCTATCATCACTGATCATCCCATGCCATAACTTTGCCTCAGTAGCCCAAATCGATTTCCTCAATAGCCATTTCTACCAATCCTGAAATGCCTCGGGAAACGTGAAACTGCCCAAACTGCCTCCTGGAGTGATGGCGCTGTCAAGGTGAGGGCACCAATGTGTCCGGGAGGGGGGTAATATGGTAAAAACAAGTGGCTGGACCACCCCCTCCATCATCAGCGCCCTAGGTCAACCGGAGAAAAGTCATCTCTGCTCTGACAGGGCCTCCAACAGACCAAAACTGCACTAGGACAGCCTACTGAGGCTAAATCATCACTGTAAGTGCCCGGAACTGAAAACAAACTGTCTCATTGGACTCAGAAGGTCCAAATCTATCCAAGATGTGTACTCATACACCATATGAGTCTCTGCATGATCAAAATAAATATCCAATATACCGGAACAGGGCCAATAATAATGCGCTGTATGTATACAAACACTGCTGTAACCCCAGAATCATCATCATACCCTGTAGCTGCTGCATAGAATCATCCTGTATGTGTACATAGACCATATATCATCTATCCATATCATCATAAGGTCCAACATCTCATGTCCCATGGTCCTCCATGGTCAAACTAGGTCCAACCAAGACCAAATACAACTCAGACTATCATCAATAGCTGCTGCAAGGTGTCAAGGTTAATACATGCTTTACGATTTATTCAAATAGCTTCTATAACACAGAGTAATCATGACTGGCGATCTAAATCCAAATATATAGTGTCGTTAGTTATTATTATTACTCAGACTAGACTTTCAGGATCATACTCACTTCATAGTTGTGATCAATTTGCTAGTGAAGGGTGAAGGCTGAAATAAATGGCTAGGCTAAGGGATGACTTGACTATCTTGACTTTGTGACACTTTGGCAAGGGAAAGGGAATACACACCATAGTATATACTGAATGAGCAATAACACAGGGAATGGCGGTGTCTCACAAATGGATGAGTTGTTTAAAGAAGGTTTATTCACCTTCACAGATGCGCACAATCCATAATACAAGCAAGGCCAGCAATTGTTTAGATATAACATTTAAGTTCCATTGCTTTTTGGGCCTGAGTTTTCCATAGCCTTGATCTATGTGTGTTTACAAACACATTGCATAGATTTACATTTATTTTTAGGCTTTCTGCTGCAGGTGTGTTTTTAAGGCACTTGTTTACCTGAGCACTTCTAGGTGTGTCATGGACAGCTTGTTTACCTAGGTATTTATTTTTCCAAAAGATATAACATTTTATTTTTCATGGCCATTTTCATTTGGCATTTCTTTCATATACAAGATATAGCATTTGATTTTTCCAGATTTTGTATTGATGGCAGCACTAAAAGTTTCAGGTTTAGCCAACACAACTTTAGTGACTATGGGGAATTCTCAAGGAACTCCAACTCACCATAGGTAAGTTTTGTCACCAACTCAGAGCCGAGACACAATAAACAGGGAAGCTCATCCACTACAGAGGCTACAGTGGGGAAAGGTCCTCCATGTCACTAGTCAAGTAGCAAATCAGGGTAATAATCTAAAAGGTAGGCCATGGATGGATGAAGACTATGAAATGATGGAGCCAACACTAGCAAGCCAGAGTATGGTGTAATGATCACCTCTATTCTCCCTAAGGAGGGTATGTACCAATGAGTATGAATAATGAACTTCTAAGTCTGAGTAGGGACAGTAATATATATATATAATAGGTCAACCAGGTCCAAATATCTATATGATCGCCAGATCATGACACTAAGTGCTAAGACATGCTATAAGAATAAATATAAAAGCAATCTAACCATAATACCATGATATACCTGCTGAGTCATATACCTGAAAGCTCATCAACCTGTACCATCATCTGTCCTCTGAGACTGCTGCTGTAACTCTGGGCACTACTGTCTGCTCTGTACCAATGGCATAATGGCTATATCGGGCATCTCTCTGAGTGTCCTGAAACTCAGTCATGGCATGGGGAATATAACTGCTGTCCACAATCTGATAGTGATCCCATATAAATGCTCATCTCGGCGTCTCAAATGCAAGGGAACTGGCTGAATAGTGCACTGGCATCAGAAAAATAATGTATGGTAGCCCGGCTACTATATATGTGATAACAGAACTATTGTGCAAGTAATTTTATATAACAACGGAATATGCTAACTTAATTAATGCCACTGAATGGATGTTATACTTTGAGCTTAGCTGTGAGAATGATTAGAGAAGCAGTGTCTTAGTCTACTGATGTGATTTATCCTTGGTTGTATATTCTTGAGATCCGTGATGATGTGGACCATGTATGGATGATTATTGATGATGATTGATGGGTCCACATGTTTGATGATGATATCATATGATGGACATATGATGCAGATGATGTTTGATCCAGTTCAGCAGGTTTATTACTACTTCAGATCAGCAGATTATACATTGTCCATATATGGTGGACCCTACAGCTGGCCCATTAGGGCAACCCAGGGTGTATGAGTACACATTCCTAGTGGATTTGGGTCTTCTGGATCCATTGAGACACTTATCTTTCAGTTCCGGGCACTTTTGACAGTGATTGATGCAGTTTTACACTTGTTGACCAGACTTGGGGCTGATTTCCTAGCCTGAGCCGCAGGGGCCCCGAGAGGCCAGTTCACCTAGGGCGCTGATGATGGAGGGGGTGGTCCAGCCACTTGTTTTTACCATTTACCCCCCCTTCTGGAGAGCCTGGTGGGCTCAGATGGACAGCGCTAGCACCCTAGGAGGCAGTTTTGGCACTTTCATAGTTACCGAGGCAGTTAAAAAATGGGATAAAGTGGTCACTGAGGAAATCGATTTGGGCAATTGAGGCAAGGTTTTGGCATTTGGTCTTCACAGAGGTCTTCCAGGGTGGCATCACTACCTTCCAGCCAGTTTTCACCATGTGGGTGTGCCCAGATTGATCACAGGAGGACATTTACTGCTTGACTGTCATGGATTCTGAGGACAGTTTTGGTCATTTATATTATATTGGACATATTTTATTATTTTATTGTGCCTTGGGGATGAGCTAGCAAGGATTGATACCTCCTAGCCCCACCATGTGCTTATGTTATCATGTCCTAGTCATCATGAGGTGGATTTTGGCACCTATATTTCTCTAGTGGATGACGTCACCCCTTATTGTACCATTTAGTGGGGGCGCTATCATTGTGTTGTGTGATCCATGTGATATATTGTTATGATTTATTATTAGCCGTTGATTAGATCTTATGATCTTTTAATCTTAGCGACTCATGTAAAAAGTGGTTATGATTGTACTCTCTCCCCATCCTATTTAAGGAGGGAGCCTCTCATTGTAAAATTCATCTAGAGATTTTTGGCTCTTGGCTCTTGGAATAAAAATTTCTATCTTTTGGAGTACATGCTTGGATTGGAGTGGATGTTGGTTGTTTCGATTGTAAATGCTTTTGTCCATTGCACTGGAGGATCTATTGTAGCTATCTTGCATATTTGCCATATTTTATTTACAGGTTAAGAGGGCGATTTTGGACAAGGGCGAATTGGTGGGGAGGCTTGCCCTTCAATCTTGGAAGAAGTCGCTTTGGTTTGACAGGGAGTAGTTTTGCCTTTGTGTCAACTATTTTATGTTTCTCTCTCTCTCTTGCTTGTATCTACCTTCAATTTGTTAAACTAATTGATGCTTTGCTCCTTGGCTTGACAGGTTAGAAGGAATCGCATGTGGCTTGGGAAAATCGATTTGGCAAGAGGGCTTCAACAATTCTCCATTTGATCTTTGGCAAAGTAATCCTCGTCTCAACTAGCATTCATCTCTTCATCCAGGTATGTTCCAAAAGGTATGATCTTCTACTTCCTTGAATCTTCCATGGTTTCTAGATCAATAAAACCCTAATCAATTAAAACCCTTGTTTTTTCTTGGTATTTCTTAGATCTACTTAGATCTAGCCTTGCTTTTGAAGAGATATTGAAAACCCACCTCTATAGCATCCACCCCTAGTTGGATCTACAGTTTGGTGGTGATTGGCTAAAAATTGACCCACTTTTCAAGTCAAAAAGCCCTCCTTGACCCAAATCGCACTTCCTAGTGAGAGGCTTGTTTGGTTAGATCTAGCACATGGGTAGGTGAGATCTCACTTGATTTGCAATGTAGACACTTGATAACCTACCCCCAGATTCTTACTTTGGTGAAATCTACCTTGTGGACATCTCTCCATGTTTTAAGGGGTCAAAACCCCCTTTTGAATTTCTTGGCACCTCAAAATTCAGATCTACTAAGATCTAGCCCTTGGATTGACTTGATTTTTCGGGCATGCATAGATCGGGGTACTAGCTACTTGGATCTACAATTTGGTGGCCATTGGGCTTGATTTGGTCCACTTAACCCTTGTTTTAGCCCTCCTTGAGCAAAGTCGCACTCCCTTGGATAAGTGAGTTTGCCCACTTCGAGGAGGTGAGTGTGTGAGATTTTCGTGGATTTGGAATGCCCATACCTTGAAACCTAGGTCTAGACTGTCTTTCTATCACAATCCGCCTTGGGGGTAGCATTCCTTGTTTCAAGGGATTGTGGTCCACTTAGGGTCATTACTTGAAAACCTAGATCTAGCAAAATCCAACCATTGGATCTCATTTAACCCACTTGACTTGGCCTCTAGGTGTCCCGATCTACACTTTGACATACTTTTTGACCCCATTAGCCCATCTAACAAGGCACTAGTCCTTCTCTAAAGCAAGTCGCACTCCTTGGGAATTGTGTCAAACCCTAGATCTAGTACATGGGTACTCCTAGAATCAACTTAGATTCATAGATCTAGCCTTTATCCGACCTATAGTACCAACTTCACACCTAACTTCACCTTGTGGGCCTACCTAGAACCATTTCACACTTCCCAAGAAAACAAGACCCACTTGTGTAAACATATGGTACTATACCTAGTCATCATATCCCATCATGTAGCCTAAACCATACATAGGTTGAAACACTAACAATCTCTTACACCACCTTCAACCATACCTCAACTCCTAGGTCCACTTAGCCTTGCATTGGTTTCCGTAACTCATCATTTCCTCATCCTTAGAAACCTTTGTTTGGATCCAATCAACTGTGATTGGTTATAGGGTCTCCCCCTAGGTCTTGTTACACCTTGACCTATAGCGAAGAGTGCCTCGGTTGACGTGACTCCCACCTTTCATTGGGAACCGTGGCATCTCTTGGGTCACCTCTTTAGTTGCCTGTCTCCTCTACCGTCCCGGATGGGATACCTCTTGGGGCAACTACAAGTTGTGTGATAACACAACCCATACAAAGCCTTCTTCAGTTTGCATACATGAGTTCTTCCATCTTCTACCTCAAATCCAAGTGGTTGTTCTATGTACACTTCTTCTTCAATTACACCATTCAGGAAGGCTGTCTTAACATCCATCTGGTGTAGTTTCCATTTCATCATCGATGCAAGTGCCATGATACCTCTAATGGAAGTGTACCTAGCAACTGGTGCAAATGTTTCTTCATAGTCAATTCCCTCCTTTTGAGAGAATCCTCTGGCTACAAATCTTGCCTTATATTTTTCAATGCTACCATCCGCAGCATGTTTTATCTTGAATATCCATTTGGAGGACACTACACTTTTATCTTTTGGTTTGGGAACTATATCCCAAACATCATTTTTCATTATTGACTGGTATTCTTCTGTCATTGCTTCTACCCATTCTTTTTTCTGAACTGCTTCTTCAGAGCTAGTAGGTTCCCGATCCACTAGATTACACATCAAAGCCATATAGTTGGATACTAGCTTTGGTTTCTTCCTTTCTCTAGTGGAGCCTTCAGGAGCTCCATACTTTTCAGCTCCTTGAATAATGTCTCTGGCCCATGCTGGCCTTCTTTTTCTTGATAAGTTTGTAATGGGGGGTTCTTGTGGTTCTAGCAAGTCATGGTCTTCAGGTGTAGTATCTTCAGGAATGGGTGCAGCCTTTGTGATCCTGGAAGGTGTGTCTTCTTCATAGATTTCTTCATGTTGGCACTTCCTAGATCTCTTGAGAGCTGCTTTTTCATCAAATGTCACATCCCTACTAATTTCCATATGATGAAAACCTGGGATGTAAATTCTGAATGCTTTGGATGATTCACAATATCCAACGAATATTCCTTTCTTTCCAGAAGGATCCAACTTGGTTCTCTTTTCTTTTGGAATGTGAATGTATACAGGACATCCAAATATTTTAAGATGACTTACCTCAGGTTTCTTTCATGTGAACACTTCTTCTGGAGTCTTGAAATCAAGAGCACTATGGGATAGTCTATTTTGTACATAGACTGCTGTTCTAGCTGCTTCAGCCCATAAATACATAGGTAGGTCTTGATCATGTATCATTGTCTTTACAACTTCCATAATGGTTCTATTCTTTCTTTCCGCAACACCATTTTGTTGGGGATTGTAGGGAGTAGTTAGCTCTCTCTTGATTCCAGCTTCTTTACAGAAATCTTCAAAATCTTTTGAATTATATTCTCCGCCATTATCTGTTTTGAGTATTTTAATTTTCTTTTCTGAATGATTTTCTATCAATGCTTTGAACTCTTTGAACTTTCCAAAAACTTCATTCTTCCCTTTTAAGAAGTATATCCAAGTCTTCCTTGAATAGTCATCAATAAATGTGAGATAGTATTCATATCCACTTAAAGATGTGGAGGGCATTGGTCCACATACATCTGAATGGATTAATTCCAAAATGCTTTTGGTCTTTGTTTCACTCTTTGGAAATGGGTTCTTGATGTTTTTCCCTTTTGCACATCCTTTGCATGTGCCATCATGGTCAACCTTTAAGACTGGTAGACCTACAACTACCTTGCTTACATGAGGTAGTGCCTTGTAGTTAATGTGAGCAAGTCTCCTATGCCATAGCTCATTTGGGCTAGTGACTTCATGTACAAGGGCAGCTTCTGGATGACCCTTGAGCTTGTACAAACCTCCTTCCTCTTCACCAATAACAATTGCATCCTTAATAGATTTACCTTTGGACCACATTAATACTTGTCCATCAATGAATGCAACTCTATAGCCTTTCTTGTCCAATGCTGAGATGGAAAGCAAGTTCTTCTTCAATCCTGGAACATACAAAACTTCCTTCATCTTCATGGGGGTTCCAGAATCAAGTTTGTAGTTTGCTTCACCAATTCCCTTGATGGGATATTGATAGTTATCTCCTAGAGATACCTTTTGTGGGGAGGTCTTTTCTTCAAGTTTTGATAGAGTCTTCTTTTGTCCTGTCATGTGCTTTGAAGCACCACTATCGATAACCCATGTACCTTCTCCAGGTGTTATAGATCCAGAGAGTGCGGAGAATAGAACATACTCTTCTGCATCTTCTTCTTCACTTCTTCTAGATCTTTTCTTGAAGAAGGTCCTTTCTTCATCTTCTTCTGCTCTTCTAGGTCTTTTCTTGTGAGGCCTTTCTTCCTCTTCAACTTCTTCTTCACTATCATCTTCTGCAAGATGTGCTTGATGTCTTTTGTGGTGAGTACCCTTTTTCTTCTTCAGAGGACAGTCCTTAGCAATGTGTCCTATTTTGTGACAAGTAAAACATTGGAATGAGGAGTAATCTCTTCTTTGATTAGATCCTCTTTTCTTTTGAAATCTTTGTGGAGGATGAGACTCCTTGTGACTATCCTTCTTAAAGTAGGATTGATTCCTTCTTCTCTTGGTGTGGGTGGCCAAGGCTTGGTCATCTTCCTTGAGCAATGCTTCTCTGTTGGCAACCCTGGCTTCCTCTTGAATGCAATCCTCCCAAACCTCATCAAACTTCATACTTTCTTTTCTGGCACACATGGTTTGGATGAATGACTCCCAAGGTTTAGTGAGACCATTTACAGCAGTCATGACTAGTTCATCTTCATCAAGGGTATCTCCAATAGCATCTAGTTGTTCTTTGATTGAGAAACCCTTGAGAAATAGTCTTGAATAGATTCTCCTTTATTCATCTTGGTGTTCTTCAATTGAGCTCTCAGGTTCATCTTCCTGTTGATGTTCTTTCCCTCATACATTCTGGAGAGAGCATCATACATTTCCTTTGGGGTCTTCTTGGATGCCACTTGGGGAATCAAGTGGTCCTTAATAGAATCATCAATGATTCTCTTTGCCCTAATCAAATCTTTCCTGTACTTCTCTTTAGCTTCATCTTCTGTAGGTTCTGCAATCTCATCTTTGATATAATGGGCAAGATCATTCTCTTCAAGAATGAGACCAATTCTATATTTCCATGCTCGAAAATTCTCTAAACCTTCTAGCTTGTCTTCAAGCTTAGTACGTGGGGCTATCTTGCCCAGGGGGTCACTAAAAATTGAAAATTCCAAAAATGAAAAACTGACCTTACTAGGAGATTGGCTTGACTGAGGCGAGGTGACTGATGTACTTACTTTCTGGAAACTTCAATTTTTCAGCCTCCAAACTTGACCAGCGATCTTCAGATCTGCTGTAGAATTCTGGTTCTGGTTTTCTGGTTTTATCGCACTTTTGTCAAACTAGGATTTGACTTTCCCGGAGTTCTACCCAACCAAAAAGTTCGATCTAGGGCTCAAAAGATTGGTTTTGAGAAGGGCTATCCAGCCATGTAATCAGATTTCAACAATACCAACTTTTTGTAGAAACCCTAATTTTCACTGGAGAGAGAGATAGAGATATTTTCACCTTGTGAAAGATGTCCTATTCAGGCTAGCTCTGATACCATGTTAAATTCTAGCATAAATGCACAAGCAAGATCACTGAAAGAAACACAATCACAAGATAGACACAAATATACCCTGGGAAACCCTCATGGGGTAGAAAACCCAACAAAGCTTTCCTCAATATAGATAATCAACCCAATACAAGATAGTAGACCACAACAAGAGCTCCTTCTCCTCCTATGCAGAACTCTCTCTCTCCTATGCGCACAATAGAGGTGTGAGAACAAGTGAGTTAAGTGAGGAACAACCTCCTCTACTTAATTGAGGAATAACCTCCGATAAAATAACTTCGGGCCAATCCCTACATAGGAGATCTAATAACCCCAGTTCCCATAATCCAATGGAGGTATAAACATCTCCGGATATACAATAGAGTCCCGTCGGAGGAATAAAACATCTCCGGAATAATACAAATATAATATTCTTTGAAGTTACAATATTTCAACATTTTGCACTGCAAGTGTAGAGAGGCTAGTGTTAGTTGTTTATGTTATTTTCATTTCTGTTAGATTGCTTGCCCCTCCTCTTCATTAGAAAGAGAGCTGTGTGGCTAGGATAACATTTTATTTCCTTAAGTTATTTTTGCCATCCATTGCTTGCTAGTGAGTTGGCTTTGCCACCCTTGCATAGTAATTGTTGAAAGGGCTAGGAATTAGTTTATTTCTTATTTGCATTTGGTAATATTGTTTGCCCACACCTTGCATGTGAAGTGGCTTTTCCCATCCGTGCAAAATCGTGCTGACTAGTAAATTTGTTTATGTTTCAAGTTATTTTTGCTTTAATTTATTTGCCCACACCTTGCAAGTGAGTTGGCTTTGCCACCCTTGCAATATCGTGCCGGCTTGCATTGCATTTAAATATTTGTTTATTCTTTTAAAAGTTAAATAAACCGTGCCCCAATCCTTGCCCCGTATTCACTCCCCTTGTTGGTTCGTCCGATCCTAGGTGACAAGAAAGGCCAAAGATTAGTGTTGGCTAGAATAATAGGCACTCATAAATTTATCTTGATAAGACATTGAGAAAACTAAGTTTGACCCGTGGAGCTAGAGGGGTAGAGGCCGTTGGGAGTCTCATGGCACTGAGGTCCTCTTGTTGAGCACCCGACAAGCTTTGGGGTTGACCCGTGGAGCTAGTTGGGAACCTTGTGTTCTCTTCTTGAGCACTCGACCATCTCTCTCAAATCGAAAGAGATAAATTCTTGGGGTAGACACATATGATAGCTTTAATTTTTTTGTGCAAACCTTAATTCCCCTAAGCTAAAGAGAGACCTAAAAATAATTAAAATCTATAGGACCATTGGCACAACATTGCAATCATTATTTAATTTTTAGTACTTTTGAAGCATTTGAATTTGGTTCAATCTCATTACAAGCACCTTTCATTCATTTGATCATTTACTACAAGTATTTCTCACGTGTCAAATGGGATATTTTGATCATTGTGATGAGTGAATGGTTTAATGCGATTTGATTGTCTTTGGTAATCTTACTTCTATTGTATCTGTGACTCCATAACCCAAGTAAAGTAGGCACTGTTTGGTTAATAAATTGTTATTTCTCTCTTGCAATTGTATATGTTTTATTTTCAAAGAAGGTTTGTTTGTGATCAAAATTATTGCATCCTTGCATGAATACTTGTCATTGAACATTAATAATTTGCAACTCGTAAAGAAATTCTTAAGAAAAACTTAGTAAGTAGGGACAGCCCCCCTTGGCCCTTTTTGGAGTTGGGGTCTGTTATCACACAATGTGTAGTTTCCAACTGAAAGATCCTATCCAGGATGGTAGAGGAGGACAACTAACCGGTGACACCTAAGAGGGCCTCGATTCCCAAAGATGGATTGGTTGTCACGCCAATCGAGGCACTCTTCACTTCTTGCTATCCAAGCCATAGATAGCAAAGGGGGAGACCCTGATCTACTCTTAAAGAGAGAGATTTAACCCAAACACCATATCAAGCAAATCAAACAATGTGTGTAGAGTGAAGGGTGTAAAACCCTAGATTTGAGGAATGGAGTTACTGTGGAGGCTTAGGGAAGATGAGATCTGAAAGTGGATTAATTCAATTACAGTAGCTCATAATTAAGGATAAATCTAGGATATAGGTGCTAGGGTAAATGATCAAAATCAACTGCCTTGGGAAACATGTACTTAAAATAAGGAGAATGGTCGCAAGGAGTAGATCTAAATGGATTATGGCTTCCTAGCACAGCTTGACATCAGATCTAACAATATCAAAGGCCACAAGCTCAGAAAACAAGCTTTTGATCATTCGGAAGACAAGCAAACAAGGAGGGCGCAAGCATGGAGAGATCAGTCCTTAGGGAAATGGGCAGAAGGCGTCCATAGAGCAAGATGCCCTTGAGGACCCACCTGGGGTTAGGCCTAAGGATGAAAACCCAAAATTTGTTCGCTGGAAAACCAAATAATAAAGACTAGAGAATTTTTATAAATTTTATCTTTAGGGTTTGAGTAGTAAAATTAAACGGCCAATGGTTTAGAATTTCAAACAAAAAGATCAAGTGCAGATCTTACTCGGAAAATCTTGTAGATGCCTTGAAGGTGATGATTTACCTCTACCCGATCAATTTGAGGTGATTTGACAGTGTCTCCAAGTGAAATCGATTTTCCCAAGGAAGTCAATGCGCCCCTCTCTCCTGCACAAGCAAACTACGAAAGTCAGATTTGATGTTCAACATAAAAAGACTATAACAACAAGAGAAATATCAAGAAGCATATCAATGATCACATATACAATTGAAAACCCCCTGATACAAAGCCACTTCAAAGTGGAGCTAGTTGAGGAGCCCCTCCAAAAACGCCCAAGTTGAAGTCGCCCTCCTGTAGTGAAACAATGTTCCCACGAAAATGTTTTGGATCCACAGAAATATCTCAAATGCTAGGAGAAATAAACTTTACAATCCCCATCCAAGAACAATCCACAAAGAAAATCGAAGAGTCTCTGCAAAATTTCTCTTTATTCTAAAAGTTCCAAGACCCAAAGGTGCCTTTATAATGAGGGGGTCTCTTCCTTAAATAAGAATGAAAGAGACCAAAACCCTAACCACTTTTTGAATGAGTGGTGGAGATCAAAAGATATAACAATAATAATCAACGGCTAAGATGAGCCGGAAATACAATACATGGATCAACTCACTAATAGAGGGGGGCGTACTCATTAAGACGCCCTAGGGGGACGTACCACATGACAAGTGACTAGGCCAAGTGAATAAAGCACATGGTGGGGCTAGGAGGTGATTATATCCTTCACTAGCATGGTCCCATGGCACAATGATAAATAATATGACTCTATAACATCACAAAGTGACCAAATCGTGCCCCCCTCAAAAGCATAATAAAATATCCAAATAATAGCCTGGAGTGTGTGTGGACCCCATTGATGCTGCAAACTGTGCCGAAAGGTGTGGGATGCATCACAAAAATCCTCTGAACAAACCTCATGCCAATTCCTGGCCTCAATTGCCCAAATGATTTTCTCAGTGACCATTTTATTCCATTTTCTATCCTCAGAAAATCACCTGTAAAGTAATAAAATGCCTATAGCTCTCTGCCTAGTGCCTCGAGCACAAATCTGACTATACCAAAATGTCTGGAGTTATGGTAATATGGTAATAGCAAGTGGCTGAACCCCATACTCCCTCTGTAGCACCCTAGGAGAACCAAGTAAAACTCGAATTGTGTTGTCAAGCCATTTTATAATGGCAAATATGCAATCAAGTGATAATCTGACTGTAATGTCATCTGAAAGTGCCTGTAAGTGAAATCTGAGTGTGCCAATGGACTCAGAAGGTCCAAATGTACTAGTGATGAGTACTCATATACCCTGTGACCACCTGGATAATCATCTGTAAGCTCAATCCATTCCTAGACAAATAAAAATAGTGGTCTGTAAATAATAATAATAATAAAAATCCATCAAACCATCATATAAAACCTGTGTCTGCTGCATGGAACCATCAAGTGGGCATCATAGGACCATAAATAATCAATCTCGAATATCATCGGTCCAACTCATCTTAGATCCTGTGGTTGACTTGGTCAAACTGGGTTGACTAGGTCAAGATTGACCAAAATAATGACCTAGGCTCAAAAGGCTTGATGCTGCAGGTGCAAATGGATAAGATATGCTCTTTTAATTATTCTAATAGCAAGACTAAAGTATAAAGTAGCATTTCACTGGCGATTAAGCAATTAACACATCAAATATAAGTCCATAATTAAAACAATCAATTACTCAAAACAGAACCTCAAGAATATACCCATTTCATGGACGTGACCATTTTGCTAGGAATGGGTGAAGGTGAAAATTGCAAGGCTAGGATAAGGGAATGACTTTACAAAATCAACATTGTGACACTTTGGACAAAGGGAATAGGGAGACTTACTTAAGCATATGTTGGATAATATACACATAGGGAATGGCAGTGTCTCACAAATGGAATAAGTTGTTCTGAGAGGTGCTTATTCAACCTTTAGCAAATGTCTACAACTCATATCCAAGCTGGAACCAGCTCCGTGAGGATCTTTTCTAGAACCGCCGTAACTAGGTCCACAACTAACTGTAACTTGAGATTCTAGGGGACACTTAGAATTAACTGTCCCTTACTCCATCTCACATCCCAACCCGTAGGCTCCGTGAAGAATTAATCATTACATTTTATCATGGCCAAGAGTCTTTGGATTTACTATATATTTAACCACTGCTTTTTAGGTCTCATGACCATTTGGATTTTTCATGTGCTTAGAAGCACAACTAATTGCAGCTTTTATCCAGGGTATTTTTCTATTTCTGTTCATAGCCCTTTTTCATTGTGCTGAGAAACATAGTTTTAAATTATTTCCATGGGCTTGCACAAAAGATATAATAATAGTTCACACATGCATGTAATGATGGTAGTACATTTTGCTTCAGGTCTAGCCAACACAACTCAGGCAACTAGGGGGATCATCCACAATTGGGACCAAACATCGGGGGCAATCGACCAGAGAGGTCAAGGCATCAAATCCAACTCACCTAAGGTCAGGAACCAACACCAGCGGGTTCTCCTGGCCCAGAAGGATCAAGGCTTCGGTTAGTTCTGTTCCACAACTCAGAGCCAAGACACAAACAACATGGAAACTATCCAACATAGAGGCAAAAGTGGGGAGGTCCTCCATGTCACAGGCTGAGGTGTAAGTCAAGGTAAAACCAAATATGTAAGAGAACGGATGGATGGGGAAAGTGAAAGGTGATGCCATAACTAGCAAGCCATAAATGGTGGGAATGACCATGCCCATACTACTTATGAGGGTAAAACCAATGAGTATAAACAATAACTTCCTATTCTAAGTAATTAGATCATTTTAGACTCTAGACAATGAACAAAACATCCATGTCTATATATATATATCGCTAGATCATGATCACTAAATACCTAGTCAAGCTACTAAGATAAGCAAAAGAGCAAGGAAAACACATCCAATGCACAACCATATACCTGCTGGGCCATATACCTGCATCTACCATCTGGATCATCAATCGTCACTGGAACACTGCTGCTATAAAGCTCTGGGCACTATCACACTGCTTTGTATGGAAGAAATGGTTACCTTAGTCATCAAATCTGAGGTCATGAGGCTCAGTCATCATATCTGATCTTGGGCTGCTCTGATACATGAGTGATCATCAAAAGAATACTGCTCATCATAGGCTGATCTCATAAAAAATGTGTAAAGGCCTGGCTCAAAAATATACAGGAAACTGCTCTGCAATCGTGGTAGCCCGACTACTATGGATGTGGTAACGAGGTCTAAACGGAGGAGTTTAGAATCGAGGTGATAGTGGGTTCTACACTGATAGTTGCCCTCAAGAACACACTGTTATCACACAAAGTGTAGTTGTCTACTTTAAAGGTCCTATCCAGGATGGTAGAGGAAGACAACTAATCGGTGACACCTAGGAGGGCCTCGATTCCCATGATGGATTGGTTGTCACGCCAATCGAGGCACTCTTCACTTCTTGTTATCCAAGCCACAAACAACAAAGGGGGAGACCTTGATCTACTCTTAGAAAGAGAGACCTAACCCAAACACCAAATCAAGCAAATCAAACAGTAAATGTGGAGTGAAGGGTGTAGAACCCTAGTGTTATCACACAACTTGTAGTTGCCCCTAGAGGTATCCCATCCGGGACGGTAGAGGAGTCAGGCAACTAAAGAGGTGACCCAAGAGATGCCACGGTTCCCAATGCAGGTGGGAGTCACGTCAACCGAGGCACTCTTCGCTTTAGGTCAAGGTATAACTAGACCAAGGGGGAGACCCTATACCCCAATCACAGTTGATTGGACCCAAACAAAGGTTTCTAAGGGCAGGTAAGTAATGAGTTACGGAAACCAATGCAAGGCTAAGTGGACCTAATGTTTAAGGTATGGTTGAAGGTGGTATCATGGATAGTTAGTGTTTCAACCTATGTATGGTTTAGGCCACTTGATGGGGTATGATTACTAAGTATAGTACCATGTGTTTACACAAGTGGGTCTTGTTGCCTTGGGAAGTGTGAAATGGTTCTAGGTGGGCCCACAAGGTGAAGTTAAGTGTGAAGATGGTACTATAGGCTAGATCTAGGTTAGATCTACAAGTTAGAGTTGGTTCTAGGATTACCCATGTGCTAGATCTAGGGTTTGACACTAATCCCAAGAAGTGCGCCTTGCTCGGAGAAGGACTAGTGCCTTGTTTAGTGGGCTAATGGAGTCAAGAAAGATGTCAAATTGTAGATCGGGACACCTAGAAGCCAAGTCAAGTGATATGGGTGTGATCCAATGGTTAGATTTTACTAGATCTAGGTTTTTGAGTGATGACCAAAAGTGGACCACAATTCCTTAAAACAAGGAATGCAATCCCCAAGGTAGATCGGGACAAAAGGATAGTCTAGACCTAGGTTTCAAAGCATGGGCATTCCAAATCCACGAAAATCTCCAACACCCACTTCCTAGAAGTGGTCCAACTCAAAACTCCCAAGGGGTGCGACTTTCTCAAGGAGAGGCAAAAAGGGGGTTTGGTGGACCAAACCAAGTCCAATGGCCACCAAAATGTAGATCCGGGATGCTAGTACCCCGATCTATGCATGTTCAAAGTTTCAAGTGAATCCAATGGGTAGATCTTAGTAGATCTAAGTTTTAAGTTACCAATGAGGTCAAAAGGGGGTTTCAACCCCTCAAAACATGGAGAGATGTCCACAAGGTAGTTTTCACCAAAGTAAGGATATGGGTATGTGTAATCAAGTGTCTAGTTGTCAAATCAAGCGGGATCTCACATACCCATGTGCTAGATCTAGCCCAACAAGCCTCCCTCAAGGAAGTGCGCTTTAGGTCAAGGAGAGCTTTTTGTCTTAGAAAATGGGTCAATTCTTAGCCAATCACCACCAAACTATAGATCCAACTAGGGGTGGATGCTATAGAGGTGGGTTTTCAATATCTTTTCAAAATGAGGGCTAGATCTAAGTAGATCTAAGAAATACCAAAATTTGGGGTTTTGATTTAATTAGGGTTTTATGACCAATGGAGATAGAATGGATGAAAGAGGCACATACCTTGTAGATCTTACCTCAATTTGCTTATGGCCACCTTGCAAGTTGATAGCATTCTCCTATGTTTATATTCAAGAGTGAGATCCAAGTGCTCCAACCAAATCTCCCTTCTCCAAGATAGCCAAATCGTCCTCCTCCTACAAGACAAGATCAAAGAAACAAGTCAAGCAAGATGATTATGAAAATGGTAGAAAGATGTAATAGAAAGCATCAACTATGTCACGAAGATACAATAATGATACTCCCTGTCACAAGATCAACCCAAGAGAGAATATGTGGATCCCTCCAACAATAACCCTCCAAAAGTCGCCCTCCTCTCTCCAATTCGACTTTCCTGTCAAAAGGTTAGCAAAAACACATAGATCCACAATGATACATAGAAGAGATACTTTATATTCAATATGCAAGAGAATCCACAAGCCAAGAGAGATGTGCTCCACAAAAAATCTTCTATTCCAATATTCCAGAGCTCCAAAGGTGAGCTTTACAATGGGGGGTCTCCTCCTTATATAGGATAATAAAGACCAAAACCCTATACCACTTCATAATACTACATCAAATGAGTGGTTGAGATTATAAGATCTCATCATACAATCAATGGCTAGGATGAATCCATAACATAATAACACATGGATCACTCAACATAACAATAGCGCCCTCACTAAATGGTACAATGGAGGGTGACGTCATCCCACTAGAGGGGTAAAAAGTACAATAATCCACCTCATGATGACTAGGACATGGTAAAATAAGCACATGGTGGGGCTAGGAGGTATAAATCCTTGCTAGCTCACCCCAAGGCACAATAAAATAGTAAAATATGTCCAATATAATAATAATGACCAAAACTGTCCTCAGAATCCATGACAGTCAAGCAGTAAATGTCCTCCTGTGATCAATCTGGAGATACCCACATGGTGAAAACTGACTGGAAGATAGTGAGATCACCCTGGAAGACCACTGTGAAAACCAAATGCCAAAACCTTGCCTCAATTGCCCAAATCGATTTCCTCAGTGACCACTTTATCCCATTTTTTAACTGCCTCGGGAACTGTGAAAGTGCCAAAACTGCCTCCTAGGGTGCTAGCGCTGTCCATCTGAGCCCACCAGGCTCTCCGGAAGGGGGGATAAATGGTAATAACAAGTCGCTGGACTACCCCCTCCATCATCAGCGCCCTAGGTGAACTGGCCTCTCGGGGCCCCTGCTGCTCAGGCTGGGAAATCAGCCCCAAATCTGGTCAACAAGTGTCAAACTGCATCAATCACTGTCAGAAGTGCCCGGAACTGAAAGATAAGTGTCTCAATGGATCCAGAAGACCCAAATCCACTAGGAATGAGTACTCATACACCCTGGGTTGCCCTAATGGGCCTGCTGTAGGGTCCACCATATATGGACAATGTATAATCTGCTGATCTGAAGTAATAATAAACCTGCTGAACTGGATCAAACATCATCTGCATCATATGTCCATCATATGATATCATCATCAAACATGTGGGACCATAAATCATCATCAATAATCATCATACATGGTCCACATCATCACGGATCCCAAGAATATATATAATCAAGGATAAATCACATCAGTAGACTAAGACAATGCTTCTTTAATCATTCCATAGCTAAGCTCAAAGTACAAATTCCATTCAGTGGCATTAATTATATTAACAAATTCCGTTGTTATGATAAATTACTTGCACCATAGTTCAAATGACAAACTCACCCATTGGACATGGTCAAACTGCTAGTGAAGGATGAAGGCTAGGAGCAAGGTTGGGCCAAGGGTTTGACTTGTCTAACTCAACTCAAAAATACTTTGGACTGGGAGAGGGGGAAGCTACAAACTCTGTGTTGGACAAAAGAACACGGGGGATGGCTGTGCCTCACAAATGGATAAGTTGTTTAGAGAGTGCTTATTCAACTTAGGCATCATGTCTACATCAAGTTGATCCAAGTTCATTAGGATCATTCAATTTATTTCCATGGCCTTTTTGGCCTACATAACCCTTCGGATTTCAGATGTGCTGAGAAGCACAACTAGTTGCAGCTTGCATCCAGGGCATGTTTTTTTTTATATATTCACAAGGTCAGCAATTGTTTAGATATAGCTTTTAAGAACTATTGCTTTTTGGACCTTTCTTATACTCTTCGAGGAGTATTTTTTTAGCTTTTCATTGCTCTTGCCCTTTTTTTGTTTCCATGGGCGAATTCATTTAGTTTCCACAGGTAGAACATGAGCTTTCAGTTTTAGCCAACAACATCTCAAGTGACTAGGGGGAGTTCGAGCCAATGCCAAACATCGGGACAACCGACCAGAATGATTTAGGCCTACAATCCAACTCACCAAAGGCAAGTTCTGTCACCAACTCAGAGCCGAGACAACGAATAACAGGGATGCGGTCCAAACACAGAGGTAGAAAAATAGGGAAGTCCTCAGTATCAGAAAGTCAAATGAGATAAGTCAGGGTTTAAAGTCAAACAGGAAAGTCATGTATGGATGGAGACAAGTGGATATGGATCCTACACTAGCAGACAACTGGTGTCGGGAAAGACCATGTCTATGTAAGGTGAAATACCAGCAAGTTTTGTTAGATGACCTAAAAGTGCAAGCAATTGTCCATTTTATGATTTACAGTTCATTTTAAATAGTTTGCCACATCAGGAATAATATACCAAGCACATGCTATAATCATGACTAAATCAACAAGCTAATAATCCACTGTCAGTGAGAACATATCCATAGATCATACAACATCATCATAATAGCAATCATCATGCATCATCTGAAACACTGCTGAAATACATCTCTAGGCACTGAACTGAAACTGTAATGGGATAAGTGGTCACATCAGTCATCAAATCTGAACTCTCAAGGCTCAGCCTTGACACAAGGTCATATACAAATCTGAATAATATACTGCTCTGATCATGAGTGATCCATAATATATAGCCATGCTCTGGAATAATGTAAGCTCTGGAATGTGCAGATATCTGCTGTACAAGAATAGTAGCCCTGCTACTATGGTGTGATAACATCTGGCTCCAGCTGGGACAAGTGCTCTAAGGGAGAGAGCGCTTGAGAACCTCAGAATCTCTGGTCTCGAACTGCTCTGCATCAATCTTCAATCCAGCACTGCATCATCCTTGCTTTCAACTTTTATCTTGCACCTGTTCCTGCTCTCACAAACACTAGAATACCATCATGGAGCATGTATGGGATAAAAATAAAATAAAACTGAACTGAAATCTGATCTAGAACATAAATTGAAATGCATATAAATATAACTAATCATGGCATATATTATTCATTTATCATTTTTATTTACTGTGCAGGAGGAAGAGAGAAATTCTTCAAGCAGGCAAACTCGCACAGGCAGCCAACAATAAAAAGGACAACTAAAATTTCTTAAATGCATGCAGGAGAAGAGAAAAGCTTAGGAAGGAGCAAGACTCAACTCAGGCAGAAATACTCGGCACACAGAAAAAGAAAAATCACACAAATCCTACTGCTCAAGTGAGCTTATTCAAGACCTACCTACCCTACTCTAACCAACTAACACAAATGTTAGGTAAAATCATAAATCCAGTGTAACCATTCATCAAACAGGTTAATGATTCTTATTTGATTTTTGATAATGGAACAAGTCAAGATCGGGCTAAAGATTAACAAATTTGAGGGCACAATCTTCCTGACTCGTTCAAACATTGAATAATGGTTTAAATGATGCAATATGAAATTATGCCAAGGAGAAGACTGTCTGATGCAAACATCCTCCATCAAAGAACCGATAGGATCATAAAATTTATGCAAGTTAAACTCAGGGATGGATGGAGGGAAGACATAAGACATGTGATTCGATTCACTTTCACGCAAATTAACTTCTTCATTTACTTCTCTCACATATCCAATTTGATTCTCCTTGGGACTGATGATCAAATAGAAACCAAGTGGAGACAACTCAAAGCTTAGAAGATGAAAAATCAAAGTCAGACCCTCTTGATGCTCAAAAATGGAGAAAAGATGGAATTGATCTTTAAACACCTTTTCTAGCCACCTAGAATGATTGACAAATTGACAACAAGCATTATGGTTCCAAAGTGACTGAAAAGGGAAATGAAGTGCATTTTCTCCAAACATGTAATCCTGCTTATACTTCTTATTGAAAATTTTAAAAGCAAAAGACTGACTAGACCACCAACCCAAAGATGATTGAAAGAGTTGGGAGGGGAGGGTGGATTGCAAATATGAACAGTCTCCTAGATGGATAGAAAGATTTGGCCTTGAAATTTGACAAAATGAAAGGCCTTTCAAAGTAGCACTAGGAATGACTTCAAACTTTTGATTAAATCTAATTTGAGGACAAGATTCTAACTCTAAGAAAAAGCTATCTTGACTAGGGACAGAAAAATAAAAATTTAAAGACTCATTATAAGAAGTGGAACAAAGATTAGAGCATCTAGTGTGATATACTGGCTCATCTTCTCCTTCTATTGATTCATCATTAAAATCACAAGAGGATACTTGATCATTTTCATTAAATTGATCTGGGATAAAATTAACAAATTTATTTAGAACATCCTGATTATTTGCACAATGATCATGTGAAAGCACTACTAAAGGGTCTTGGTCAATGTTTCCACTTTCTTCTTCTTCAATAAGTTGATAAGGAATTGAATGACTTTTAATGATAGAATGATTAATGAGTTTCTCTGAGGGAGGATCTTCAATAGACTGACTGACTAAAAGCTCATCCTCAGAAATTTCCTCAAGATCAAGACTAGGGCTACCTAAAAAGAATTTTGAAAACTTATGATTTATACAATGATTATGGGTTTGACTATCAATCGACTCAAAAGTGGAAGACTTATCCTCAAAAGAAATTGAGCAGGAGGGGTCATATTCAGATGTTGACAATTCACTTGATGTTTGATTATTAACAGATTCAACAGTAGGATCAAAAAGGGGAAGGTTTTGATTTGAAAAATATATATCATCGGATTCACTTCCCCATCTTTCTAAGAAACTTTTCTCAAACATGTCATACCCGGAAATGCTATTGGACTTCAAATTTACGAACCAGATCTCAGCTCTTTCTTTGAAGGACGAAGCCAATAGTTTCATACACACATCCTCATGGGTTATGGATAGATCTTTAATAATTTCCCTAAAAAGTTCAAGGTGTCTTTTAGCAGATACTTCATGACTTCCATCAAATTTAGACAACCTTTCACGGGCTTGATGAGGGATGTGATGAGGATACCCAACAATTTTTGAGAAGTCAAAAACTTTCAAACGACCAAAAGTCCTAGGCCGCTCAGAAGCAGCCATGGATGGCAAAAATTTATTTTTTTAATTTTTTTTTTATTAAATCAAGAACCTAAATACAAAAAGATGCACCCCATGGGTTCTAGATAATGATAGGATCGATCACCAGTGGAGTCGCTCATGTGGAGTCGCCAGGTAGATTTTAAAACTCTTCTACCAAGATGTATGTCGTTTAAAGTGCAGGGAGAGAGTGAGACAAAACATATGTTGAACCAAGGTAGGCCTCTACCTCCCCGGCAACGGCGCCAAAAATGTTATCACACAACTTGTAGTTGCCCCTAGAGGTATCCCATCCGGGACGGTAGAGGAGTCAGGCAACTAAAGAGGTGACCCAAGAGATGCCACGGTTCCCAATGCAGGTGGGAGTCACGTCAACCGAGGCACTCTTCGCTTTAGGTCAAGGTATAACTAGACCAAGGGGGAGACCCTATACCCCAATCACAGTTGATTGGACCCAAACAAAGGTTTCTAAGGGCAGGTAAGTAATGAGTTACGGAAACCAATGCAAGGCTAAGTGGACCTAATGTTTAAGGTATGGTTGAAGGTGGTATCATGGATAGTTAGTGTTTCAACCTATGTATGGTTTAGGCCACTTGATGGGGTATGATTACTAAGTATAGTACCATGTGTTTACACAAGTGGGTCTTGTTGCCTTGGGAAGTGTGAAATGGTTCTAGGTGGGCCCACAAGGTGAAGTTAAGTGTGAAGATGGTACTATAGGCTAGATCTAGGTTAGATCTACAAGTTAGAGTTGGTTCTAGGATTACCCATGTGCTAGATCTAGGGTTTGACACTAATCCCAAGAAGTGCGCCTTGCTCGGAGAAGGACTAGTGCCTTGTTTAGTGGGCTAATGGAGTCAAGAAAGATGTCAAATTGTAGATCGGGACACCTAGAAGCCAAGTCAAGTGATATGGGTGTGATCCAATGGTTAGATTTTACTAGATCTAGGTTTTTGAGTGATGACCAAAAGTGGACCACAATTCCTTAAAACAAGGAATGCAATCCCCAAGGTAGATCGGGACAAAAGGATAGTCTAGACCTAGGTTTCAAAGCATGGGCATTCCAAATCCACGAAAATCTCCAACACCCACTTCCTAGAAGTGGTCCAACTCAAAACTCCCAAGGGGTGCGACTTTCTCAAGGAGAGGCAAAAAGGGGGTTTGGTGGACCAAACCAAGTCCAATGGCCACCAAAATGTAGATCCGGGATGCTAGTACCCCGATCTATGCATGTTCAAAGTTTCAAGTGAATCCAATGGGTAGATCTTAGTAGATCTAAGTTTTAAGTTACCAATGAGGTCAAAAGGGGGTTTCAACCCCTCAAAACATGGAGAGATGTCCACAAGGTAGTTTTCACCAAAGTAAGGATATGGGTATGTGTAATCAAGTGTCTAGTTGTCAAATCAAGCGGGATCTCACATACCCATGTGCTAGATCTAGCCCAACAAGCCTCCCTCAAGGAAGTGCGCTTTAGGTCAAGGAGAGCTTTTTGTCTTAGAAAATGGGTCAATTCTTAGCCAATCACCACCAAACTATAGATCCAACTAGGGGTGGATGCTATAGAGGTGGGTTTTCAATATCTTTTCAAAATGAGGGCTAGATCTAAGTAGATCTAAGAAATACCAAAATTTGGGGTTTTGATTTAATTAGGGTTTTATGACCAATGGAGATAGAATGGATGAAAGAGGCACATACCTTGTAGATCTTACCTCAATTTGCTTATGGCCACCTTGCAAGTTGATAGCATTCTCCTATGTTTATATTCAAGAGTGAGATCCAAGTGCTCCAACCAAATCTCCCTTCTCCAAGATAGCCAAATCGTCCTCCTCCTACAAGACAAGATCAAAGAAACAAGTCAAGCAAGATGATTATGAAAATGGTAGAAAGATGTAATAGAAAGCATCAACTATGTCACGAAGATACAATAATGATACTCCCTGTCACAAGATCAACCCAAGAGAGAATATGTGGATCCCTCCAACAATAACCCTCCAAAAGTCGCCCTCCTCTCTCCAATTCGACTTTCCTGTCAAAAGGTTAGCAAAAACACATAGATCCACAATGATACATAGAAGAGATACTTTATATTCAATATGCAAGAGAATCCACAAGCCAAGAGAGATGTGCTCCACAAAAAATCTTCTATTCCAATATTCCAGAGCTCCAAAGGTGAGCTTTACAATGGGGGGTCTCCTCCTTATATAGGATAATAAAGACCAAAACCCTATACCACTTCATAATACTACATCAAATGAGTGGTTGAGATTATAAGATCTCATCATACAATCAATGGCTAGGATGAATCCATAACATAATAACACATGGATCACTCAACATAACAATAGCGCCCTCACTAAATGGTACAATGGAGGGTGACGTCATCCCACTAGAGGGGTAAAAAGTACAATAATCCACCTCATGATGACTAGGACATGGTAAAATAAGCACATGGTGGGGCTAGGAGGTATAAATCCTTGCTAGCTCACCCCAAGGCACAATAAAATAGTAAAATATGTCCAATATAATAATAATGACCAAAACTGTCCTCAGAATCCATGACAGTCAAGCAGTAAATGTCCTCCTGTGATCAATCTGGAGATACCCACATGGTGAAAACTGACTGGAAGATAGTGAGATCACCCTGGAAGACCACTGTGAAAACCAAATGCCAAAACCTTGCCTCAATTGCCCAAATCGATTTCCTCAGTGACCACTTTATCCCATTTTTTAACTGCCTCGGGAACTGTGAAAGTGCCAAAACTGCCTCCTAGGGTGCTAGCGCTGTCCATCTGAGCCCACCAGGCTCTCCGGAAGGGGGGATAAATGGTAATAACAAGTGGCTGGACTACCCCCTCCATCATCAGCGCCCTAGGTGAACTGGCCTCTCGGGGCCCCTGCTGCTCAGGCTGGGAAATCAGCCCCAAATCTGGTCAACAAGTGTCAAACTGCATCAATCACTGTCAGAAGTGCCCGGAACTGAAAGATAAGTGTCTCAATGGATCCAGAAGACCCAAATCCACTAGGAATGAGTACTCATACACCCTGGGTTGCCCTAATGGGCCTGCTGTAGGGTCCACCATATATGGACAATGTATAATCTGCTGATCTGAAGTAATAATAAACCTGCTGAACTGGATCAAACATCATCTGCATCATATGTCCATCATATGATATCATCATCAAACATGTGGGACCATAAATCATCATCAATAATCATCATACATGGTCCACATCATCACGGATCCCAAGAATATATATAATCAAGGATAAATCACATCAGTAGACTAAGACAATGCTTCTTTAATCATTCCATAGCTAAGCTCAAAGTACAAATTCCATTCAGTGGCATTAATTATATTAACAAATGCCGTTGTTATGATAAATTACTTGCACCATAGTTCAAATGACAAACTCACCCATTGGACATGGTCAAACTGCTAGTGAAGGATGAAGGCTAGGAGCAAGGTTGGGCCAAGGGTTTGACTTGTCTAACTCAACTCAAAAATACTTTGGACTGGGAGAGGGGGAAGCGACAAACTCTGTGTTGGACAAAAGAACACGGGGGATGGCTGTGCCTCACAAATGGATAAGTTGTTTAGAGAGTGCTTATTCAACTTAGGCATCATGTCTACATCAAGTTGATCCAAGTTCATTAGGATCATTCAATTTATTTCCATGGCCTTTTTGGCCTACATAACCCTTCGGATTTCAGATGTGCTGAGAAGCACAACTAGTTGCAGCTTGCATCCAGGGCATGTTTTTTTTTATATATTCACAAGGTCAGCAATTGTTTAGATATAGCTTTTAAGAACTATTGCTTTTTGGACCTTTCTTATACTCTTCGAGGAGTATTTTTTTAGCTTTTCATTGCTCTTGCCCTTTTTTTGTTTCCATGGGCGAATTCATTTAGTTTCCACAGGTAGAACATGAGCTTTCAGTTTTAGCCAACAACATCTCAAGTGACTAGGGGGAGTTCGAGCCAATGCCAAACATCGGGACAACCGACCAGAATGATTTAGGCCTACAATCCAACTCACCAAAGGCAAGTTCTGTCACCAACTCAGAGCCGAGACAACGAATAACAGGGATGCGGTCCAAACACAGAGGTAGAAAAATAGGGAAGTCCTCAGTATCAGAAAGTCAAATGAGATAAGTCAGGGTTTAAAGTCAAACAGGAAAGTCATGTATGGATGGAGACAAGTGGATATGGAGCCTACACTAGCAGACAACTGGTGTCGGGAAAGACCATGTCTATGTAAGGTGAAATACCAGCAAGTTTTGTTAGATGACCTAAAAGTGCAAGCAATTGTCCATTTTATGATTTACAGTTCATTTTAAATAGTTTGCCACATCAGGAATAATATACCAAGCACATGCTATAATCATGACTAAATCAACAAGCTAATAATCCACTGTCAGTGAGAACATATCCATAGATCATACAACATCATCATAATAGCAATCATCATGCATCATCTGAAACACTGCTGAAATACATCTCTAGGCACTGAACTGAAACTGTAATGGGATAAGTGGTCACATCAGTCATCAAATCTGAACTCTCAAGGCTCAGCCTTGACACAAGGTCATATACAAATCTGAATAATATACTGCTCTGATCATGAGTGATCCATAATATATAGCCATGCTCTGGAATAATGTAAGCTCTGGAATGTGCAGATATCTGCTGTACAAGAATAGTAGCCCTGCTACTATGGTGTGATAACACCTAGATTTAAGGAATTGAGCTATTGTAGAGGCTTAAGAAAGTAAGATATGAAAGTTGATTAATTCAATTACAATAGCTCAGAATTAGGGACAAATTTAGGATATAAGTGTTAAGGTAAATGATCAAAATCAACTGCCTTGGGAAACTTGTGCTTACATTAGGGGAAATGGTCCCAAGGAGTAGATCTGGATAGATTAGGGCTTCCTAACACAGCTTGACTGTAGATCTGACAATATCAAAGTTCACAAGCAAAGATCGGGCAATCAAACAACTGAAAAGGGGGCAAACTCAGAGAGGGCGCAAGGGAGAGAGATCAGTGCCTAGGGATTTGGGCAAGAAGGAGTCCATAGAGGATGACGCCCTAGCAAACCCACTTCAAGCTTGGCATAAAAGTGAAAACCCATAAATTGTTCGCCACGATTTGAAGTTGTTTGAGCTAGAGAATTTTTATAAATTTTAACTTAGGGTTTGAACAGTGAAATTTAATGGTGATGATTGGATTGGATCCCAAGATAACAAAAATACTTTGAAATGTACCTGGATATGCTTGCGGCCGCCTTGCTAATTGATGATCTTCCCAAAATGAAGCAATCTAGAGCGAGATCCAGCCTCCCCAAGTGAAATCGCTATTCCTCCAAGATGACCAATGCGCCCTTCCCTGCCAAAAACGATCTATGGTAAGAATTGATCAAGCATGAAAGAAACAATACGAAAGCAAAGATGAAACAAGAAGCATCAAAATGACCACAAGATACAATAGAGATACTCCCTGAGACTTAAGTCGTTTTGAGAGAGAGATATGGGGTTTCCCCACAATAACATCCCCTTCAAAGTCGCCTCCTTAACTACCACACGCCCCCTGCAGAAAAAGGTTTGGAGAGAGATAGATCCACAATGATATCACACAGAAAATATTTTACAATCACTTGCAAGAACATTCATCAAAGCATCCAAGAGATTTGCAAAAATGTTTTGTATTATGCTGGAAATCCAAGAGCCCAAAGGTGCCTTTACAATGAGGGGGTCTCTTCCTTAAATAGGAATGAGAGAGACCAAAACCCTAACCACTTTATGAATGAGTGGTGGAGATCAAAAGATAAAATAATAACAATCAACGGTTAAGATGAGCCGAAGCTACAATACATAGATCAACTCACTAAAGAGAGGGGTGCGCACTCACTAAGTGGCCCTAGGGGGGTCGAACCACATGACAAATGACTAGTGACAAGTGTAGCAAGCACATGGTGGGGCTAGGAGGTTTTAATGTCCTTCACTAGCATCACCCCATGGCATTGTTATCACATTTATAGTAGCTGGGGCTACCATATCTTCAGATCAGATTCCAGTCCTTTTTTCAGCCAGTCCTTTACATTGAGATGCTTGATATCAACATTAGATGAGCATTCATTCCAGGATCACTTATATTTTCAGAGCAACCTATGAGTAGACAGTACAGCCTTATGCCATGACTGAGCCTCATGACCTCATACTTGATGACCGATGTAGCCATTTTTGCCATATAGAGCAGTATGTAGTGCCCATATGTGCAACAACAATATTCCAGTTGACAAATGATGGTTCAGATGGTTGGTACAAGTATATGACCCATCAGGTATATGGATGTCTATTGGCTATGAGTATATTTCTTTTTTGGTTTTTTTTGTAGCTTGATTTAGCATTTAGTGTCACGATTTGGCGGTATATCTATATATTATGGATATGCGTGTTTAAATTATATCTATTCTTTCACAGGTGATTTTTTTGGGAATAAAAAATGGTAAAATGGTCTACAGAGGAATTCGATTTGGGCTATTGAGGCAAGGAAAAGGCATGAGATTGGTTTAGATGATGTGTGTGATGTTTCCCACACCTTCCAGAGCAGGTTGCAGCATTCAGTGAGGCCCACACACGCTCCGAGCTTATATATTATGATTTTATTATGTCATTGAGGGGGTACGATTTGGCCATGTGGTCAGAGTATTGTATCTTGATGATATTATATGTTATTGTGCCATGGGGACATGCTAGAGAAGGATGAGTACACCTCCTAGCCCCACCATGAGCTTATGTTATGTTTCCTAGTCACTTTTATGTGGTGCGTCCCCCCTAGGGCGACTTAGCTAGTCCGCCCCCCTCTATTTTTGAGTTGATCCATGTACTTTATATTTGGGCTCATCATAGCCATTGATTATCACTTATGTATCTTTTAATCTCAACCACTCATTAAAAAGGTGGTTAGGGTTTTGGTCTCTCCCATTCCTATTTAAAGGAGAGACCCCCCTCATTGTAAAGAGACTTTTGGCTCTTGGCTACTGGAATAAAATACATTTTTGCAAACTCTGGTGATCTGGTTCTGGGTGTTGGATATGTCAATTGAAACTGCTTTTCCATTGCATTGAAGATATTGGTGATTGTTTTGCACATCTATCTATCCACGTTTTACCTGCAGGTGAAGAAGGCGACTTGGAGGAGGGGCGCACTGGCTGAGGAGACTCACCTTGTCTCTCTCTTCATTTGGTTTGGTTCAGGGAGTATCATTGTCTTTGTACCTTTTATTCTCTGTGATCTTTTTTGTCATTTGCATGTACCTTCATTTCTGCTTGCTAATTGAATTTTCTTCCTTGGTTTTGCAGAAAGAGGGGCGCATTAGTGGATCTGGGTAAATTCGTAGAGGCAAGATAAAGCATCAGATTTTCACTTGATCTTTGCGGGAGCAATCCTTGACATACTTGCATCAATTTCCATGATCCAGGTACGCTTGCAAGGTATGTAATTTATTCTTCTAACTTACCTACCTGTTATTTACTTTCAAACCCTAACTCTAAATCATTCGGAAAATTCTCTGGGTTTCATTTCTTGGTTTACTAGCAAACCATTTCTGGGTTTTTATCTTACGGCCAAACCCCGGGTGGGTTCTCAAGGGCATCATTCTTTGAGGACTCCATCTGCCCCTTTTCCCTAGGCACTGGTTCTTAACCCTTGCGCCCTCCTTGGTTAGTCTGTTTTTCGGGTTGTTTAACCCTTGTTTGTTGAGCTTGTGTACCTTGATACTGTCAAATCTCTTTGCAAGCAATGCTAGAAAGCCTTAACACTTCAGATTTACTCCTTGGGACCATTTTCCCTGATTTAAGGATCACGTTTCCCAAGGTAGTCATATTTGATCATTTATCCTAGCACTTGAATCCTGGAATCATACTTAAATATCAAGTCACTGTGTTTAAGCACTCAAAATCAAATCTTATCTCTCCTAAGCCTCCATAGTGACCTTGTTTCCTTAAATCTGGGGTTCTCTACCCTTCACCTTATGTACTCTATTTTTATAGCTTGATCTGGTGATTGGGTTAGATCTCTCCCGTCAGGAGTAGATCAGGGTCCCCCCCTTTACTATCTGTGGCTTGGATAGTATAAAGTAAAGAGTGCCTCGATTGGCGTGACAACCAATCCATCTTGGGGATCGAGGCCCTCTTGTGTCACCTATTTGGTTGCCCGTCCCCTCTGTTGTCCTGAATAGGATCATCCATTGGGGCAACTACGATTTGTGTGATAACAGGCACAATGATAGATAATATGATTCAATAACATCACAAAGTGACCAAGTGACTGAATCGTCCCCCCTCAATAACATAATAATACATCAAAATAATAGCCTGGAGTGTGTGTGGACCCCACTGAATGCTGTAAGTTGTGTCGGAAGGTGTGGGATGCATCACAAATGACCTCTGAACAAACCTCATGCCAATTCCTTGCCTCAATTGCCCAAATCGATTTCCTCAGTGACCATTTTATTCCATTTTTAATCCTAAAAAAACCACCTGTAAATCAATAAAATGCCTGTAGCTCTCTACCTGGTCCCCCGGGCACAAATCTGACTGTGCCAAAGTGTCTAGGGGTATGGTAATATGGTAATAACAAGTAGCTGGACCCCATACTCCCTCTGTAGCGCCCTAGGAGAACCAAATAACAATCTAACTGTGATGTCAGGCCATTTTATAATGGCAAATCTACAGAAAAGTGACAATTTGAGTGAAATCTCATCCGGAAGTGCCTGTAACCGAAATTTGAGTGGACCAATGGACTCAGAAGGTTCAAATGTACTAGAGATGAGTACCCATACACCCTGTGGCTACCTGTATAATCATTTGTAGTCTCAACCATGCCCAAACAATATAAAAATAATGGACTGTAAATAATAATAACCATAAAAATATCATCACATCATCATGTGAAACTTGTGTCCACTGCATGGAACCATCAAATGGGCATCAAAAGACCATAAATCATCAACCTCGAACATCACTGGTCCAACTCATCTCAGATCCTATGGTTGACTTGGTCAAACTGGTTTTGACCAGGTCAAGACTAATCAAATAATGACCCAGGCTTAAAATGCCTGATGCTGCAAGTGCAAATGGATAAGGTATGCTCTTTTAATCATTCTAATAACAAGACTTGAAGCATAAGTGTCATTTCAATGGCGGTTGAGCAATAATCATATTAAATATAAGACCAAAATTAAAATAATCAATTACTTAAAACAAAACCTCAAGAATATACTCATTTCATGGCCGTGATCATTTTGCTAGAAGTGGGTGAAGGTGATAAATGCAAGGCTAGGATAAGGGGATGACTTTACTAACTCAACAGTGTGATACTTTGGATAAGGGAAAAGGAATACACACTTAAGCATATTCTGGATGATATACACACACAGGGAATGGCAGTGTCTCACAAATGGAATGACTTGTTTTGAGAGGTGCTTATTCAACCTTGGCAAATGTCTATAGCTCACATCCAAGCTGAAACAACTCTGTGAGGATCTTCTCTAGAACTGCCATAACTAGGTGTACAATTAACTGTAACTTGAGGTTCTAGGGGACACTTAGAATTAGCTGTCCCTTACCCCATCTCAGATCCCAACCCGTAGGCTCCGTGAGGAATTTAATCATTACATAATATCATGGCCAACAGTCTTTCGATTTAGCATATATTTAACCACTGCTTTTTAGGCCTTATGACCCTATGGATTTCTTGTGTGCTTATAAGCACAACTAATTGCAAATTTTATCCAGGGTACTTTCATTTCATAGCCCTCTTTCGTTATGCTGAGAAGCACAGTTTTAATTTGTTTCCACGGGCTTGTACAAAAGATATAACAATAGTTCATTCATGCATGTTATGATGGTAGTACAACTTGCTTCAGGTTTAGCCAACACAACTCAGGCAACTAGGGGGATTATCCACAATTAGGACCAAACATCGAGGCAACCGACTAGAGAGGTCAAGGCATCAAATCCAACTCACCTAAGCTCAAGAACCAATACCGACGGGTTCTCCTGGCCCAGAAGGATCAAGGCTTCAGTGAGTTCTGTTGCCAACTCAGAGCTGAGACATAAAACAACAAGGATGCTATCCAACACAGAGGTAAAAGAGGGGAGGTCCTCCATATCACAGGCTGAGGTGTAAGCCAAGGTGAAACCAAGAATGGGAGAGAACAGATGGATGGGGAAAGTGAAAGGTGATGCCAAAACTAGCAAACCATAAATGGTGGGAATGATCACGTCCATACTACTAAGAGGGTAAAACCAATGAGTATAAACAAGAACTTCTAATTTTGAGTAATTAGACCATTTAGATAATCATTAAAACAACCATGTCTACATAACATATATATATACCGCCAGATCATGACCACTAGATACCAAGTCAAGCTACTAAGATGAGCAAAAGAGCAAAACAATCATAGCCAGTGCACATCCATATACCTGTATCTACCATTTGGATCATCAATAGTCATTGGAAACACTGCTACTGTAAAAAATTTGGGCACTATACTGCTCTGTATGGAACAAAAATGGTCACCTCGGTCATCAAATTTGAGGTCATGAGGCTCAGTCTTGGCATAAGGTTCATCATGTCTGATCTGGGGCTGCTCTGATATGTGAGTGATCATAAAAAATATTGCTCATCATAGGCTGATCTCATCAAAACTGTGTAAAGGCTTGACTCAAAAATATACAAGGAACTGCTATGCAATCATGGTAGCCCGAATACTATGGATGTGATAACACACACATAGCGTGTTAGCTTTTTAGCTTGGAAGGCACTTCACATAATTTTGTCTTGTATGCGAAAGTGACCTTGCATTTACATTACCTAGGCACTTGACTTTTTCTAAGTTGTAATAAAGTGGCTCTTTTTATAAAGTGAGTTTTATGTGATGTTCCAAGTCCATTATAAAGCGATTTTTTATAAAGTGACTTTATGAAGTAAAAGTGCACATATTTCATAAAGTGAAAATACTTTATTAAAAAATTATAAGTGAATTATTTTGGAGGGAATGACTTTCATCCCTTGATCTTGTCAAATCAAGATTAGATCTTGACCGTTGGATTTAGGGATTGGGAAGGTGAAAAGTCACTTTCATGTGATAAGAGCAAGCCTAGGGCAGTGTGCAAAGACACAGTTTTCAAGAGAGTCTTTTTCAAGAGATTAAGCATTTGGCATTTCTGAGTTGTTGAGAGAGAGAGCAGTTCTCTAGTGGCTCAAATTCCAAGGAGAGGAATTTTTTTGGAGGTGGCTCGAATCCCAAGGCAGCTCTGTTGTGTTTTTATTTCTGGCACGTTTGTTAAGAAAGTTGTTGGGCATAGATTTCGAGGGACTGCACACAGTTTGAGAAAAAACAATTTTTTTTTTTTGCACAGTTCGTACTGTCGTACGGTGGCACGATTTTTGAGGTGCTGCGTGGGACGGATTTCAAGTTACTGTTGGGCACATATTTCGAGGTACTGCTGGGCATAGTTTTCGAGGTGCTGTACAGTCATTAAATTCTGCATTAAATGCTGCTGTAACTCAGTTTTTATGTCTGAAAATGCTTAATGAAAATTTCTCTTGAACTGGTTTTCCCCAGGGGGGTTTTCCGGGGTCTGTTTTGACCGAATATCACTGTGCATTACAATTTCAGATTGCTGTTCTATTTGTTTTTCTGCTACTTAACTATCTCAGCATAAGTGTTTCAGCTTGCTGTTCATTTTTTAAGTGACTGTAAATTTCATTTAAATAGTGACGATATAAGTCTGAAATTTGGGTTTTTGCTGGGTGGTTCATTGGCTTTTAAAAGCCTGATTTTTAACATGGTATCAGAGCTAGTGCTCTGAGATTACAGTTAATTGTTGGTGCAGCAGTGATATTGAGTTGTTGGAATTTTTTTTAACAACTTGTGCATTGGAAAAATCTATCTGCAAGGGTGTTGCAGGTGTTGGGGCAGATTGTGTTTATTATTTTTTTGCAGCAGAGAAGATGGCTGGTTGCATCAGATTTTAGGACCGGTTGGATGGCATTTCCAACTACTTGCAATGGAAAGTCAGAATGAGTGCTGTATTTAAAGAGAACAGATTGTGGGTAAATGTCAGCACCGTAGTATTTCCTCCCACTTCCGACCCTATTGCTCTTGACATTCATGAAGTAAGAGAGGCTAGAGCACAGAGGGTTATTTTGGATGGTGTCGAGGACCATCTCATTCCACACTTGGCTGAAAAGAAGACAGCTCATGAGATGTGGGATACACTGAAAAACTTATATGAGGCGAAGAATGAAAACCAGAAGATGGCTCTCAAAGATAAACTGCAAGGGACCAAGATGGCCAAGGGTGAAGGTGTTGTATCCTATCTTACCCGGGTGGCTCAAGTAAAAGATGAGTTGGCTGCAGTTGGGGAGGTCATCTATGATTTTGAGTTGGTGAGGACAGCCTTGAGAGGCTTCACCAAAGACTGGGAAGTTTTCGTGAAGTGTGTTGTTGGTCGTGAACACCTTCCAGATTGGAGTAGGTTGTGGGATGATTTCACTCAGGAGGAGATCCGGGAAGGGTCTCAAGGTAGTGGACAGATGGAAGGTGCTATTGAAGAAAATGTTGCTCTTACTGCAAAGGGCAAGAAGAAGTCCAATAAAGACTTGAGCAAAGTAAGATGCTTTGCTTGCAACCAGTATGGTCATTTTGCATCTTAGTGTCCTGAAAAGAAGAAAAAGAAGAAGGATGAGGTTGTTGCTGCAACTGCTGAGGTAGATGATTTTGGGGAAAGGTTTACAAAAGAATTCTCCATGTTCTCTCTGGTATCTAGTGCTGGCAGCAATGAACAGGAGTTGGTTCATTGACAGTGGAGCCTCTCGTCACATGACCAGAATGTATCATATATTCCACCACATTACTGAGACAGATTTTGACCAGATGGTTGAGAGTGAAGGGGGAACGACACGTTCCGTGTGGGGATTTGGGAGAGTCAGATTCCAGATCCGACAGGATGAACTCCTTCAGCAGGATGGAGTTTTGTTTGTTCCAGGGTTGAGTGTGAACTTGCTCTCTGTGTCAGCCTTGGAGGATGCTGGGTATTCGACATTGTTTCGAAAGGGACATGTGTACATTTTTCCTGAAAGGGCAGTTCGGGGAAATGTTCTTATATAGTCAGAGGGAGCGGAATTGATCAAGCCATAGTTGATTGGTGATTGGTTTGATGAGCTGTACAAGTTTGTTGGACAGCCCATGATGTATGATTCAGAATCGGAAGAGGAGCAAGAGGCTCCTGAGGCTGCAGTGGCGCCAAGATTTCAGTCTCGTTTTTCGATGGAGGAGAGGGATTCTCTTCAGAGTACCGGCAGGAGACTCAGCGGGTATGAGACCAATGCTCAGGATTGGAGGATGGATTCTCTTAGTAGCTCAGGGTTCAGGGTTGTTGCCAGAAGGATGTCTTCAGATTCCAGTTCAGTGCAGGTGGTAGCATTGGCTCCATGTTCAGAGGGAGCTCGTACTGTGAACAGTGTGATGGACCTGAGGACCAGACCAACGGATAGTGATGGCAGTGAGTACCTTCCTCGCTAAGAGGGAGTGTTAGCTTTTTAGCTCGGAAGGCACTTCACATAATTTTGTCTTATATGCGAAAGTGACCTTGCATTTACATTACTTAGGCACTTGACTTTTTCTAAGTTGTAATAAAGTGGCTCTTTTTATAAAGTGAATTTTATGTAATGTTCCAAGTCCATTATAAAGCGATTTCTGATAAAGTGACTCTATGAAGTAAAAGTGCACATATTTCATAAAGTGAAAATACTTTATTAAAAAATTATAAGTAAATTATTTTGGAGGGAATGACTTTCATCCCTTGATCTTGTCAAATCAAGATTAGATCTTGACCATTGGATTTAGGGATTGGGAAGGTGAAAAGTCACTTTCATGTTATAAGAGCAAGCCTAGGGCAATGTGCAAAGACACAGTTTTCAAGAGAGTCTTTTTCAAGAGATTAAGCATTTGGCATTTCTGAGTTGTTTGAGAGAGAGAGCAGTTCTCTAGTGGCTCAAATTCTTAGGAGAGGAATTTTTCTGGAGGTGGCTCGAATCCCAAGGCAGCTCTGCTGCGTTTTTATTTCTGGCACGTTTTTTGAGAAAGTTGCTGGGCACAGATTTCGAGGGACTGCACACAGTTTGAGATTTTTTTTTAAAAATTTTCTGCACAGTTCGTACGGTGGCACAATTTTCGAGGTGCTGGCACACAGTTTTAGATATTTTTTTTTTTGCATAGTCCATACGGTGGCACGATTTTCGAGGTGCTGCATGGGACGGATTTCAAGTTACTGTTGGGCACGGATTTTGAGGTACTGCTGGGCACAGTTTTCGAGGTGTTGTACAGTCATTAAATTTTGCATTAAATGCTACTATAACTCAATTTTTATGTCTGAAAATGCTTAATGAAAATTTCTCTTGAATTGGTTTTCCCTAGGGGGGGTTTTTTCCAGGGTCTGTTTTGACCGAATATCACTGTGCATTACAATTTCAGATTGCTGTTCTATTTGTTTTTTCCGCTGCTTAACTATCTCAGCATAAGTGTTTCAACTTGCTGTTCATTTTTTAAGTGACTGTAAATTTCATTTAACTAGTGACTATATAAGTCTGAAATCTGGGTTTTTGCTGGGTGGTTCATTGGCTTTTAAAAGCCTGATTTTTAACATAGCAGTTGGGAGACTTATCTTTGGTCAAGTGTGTTTTGGGCGGCAACAATAGTGACTTTGGTGATGACCTCTCTGGTAGATTTTTCAAGCTTTTGACTCAAGGTGCCCTTGACAAATCGATTTCTCCAATCCTGCTAAAGAAAACACAATAGATAAGTGTCGATCAAATTTCTGAAGTTAACACCCGATCTAATATCCTCATTTACAAGTGAAGAAAGATGTGTCAAAAGAGTAAACAAGAATCCAAAGAGAAACAAGCTATAAGCAAAGACAACTTCCTGAAAAACTGCTCACAAACCGCTAGTGCGCATTAGCAAATCAAGGGGGCGATTTCACACACTAGAAATAATGAATTTTTGCCTCAAATCGAACCACCATCATAGGTAAATTCAATGAGGAAGAGAAACAACTAAATCCAAGCTCAAAGTTTGCTCATGACACGAGAAATGAAGTTCAAAAGTTTTTGGTATTGCTGTAGAAAGAGCTCTCCAAAATTCCCTTACAATGAGCTTGCTTCTCTCTTTTATAGAACAAGAAAGAATCCAAATCCCTAATCATAAGGATTGAGGGCTGAGATTGAATCCTAAAGATGCCAAATCAATGATTGAGATAATTCACCATATTTTATGATTTTTTTATTGCTAGAAATGACTATTTTGCTGAGTGGGCCGAATTGCCTCAATGAGCCCAAGTTACATAATAAAAATTACAAATTCTTTGCTTGATAACTGAGTTGGGATGTCAAGTGGGACCCCATGCCACTCTACATGCTGATATGGAAGTGTTGAGAATGCCAATTTGCTGAGATTTTTACTAAGTGTGCCCCCCTTGGTGAAGACAAGCTGAAAGGTGGTCAAAACATGATGTTGAGTTCTAGGAGATGATCAATTTTCCACTAGGAGTACATTTCATGTGGACCTGTTATCACACAACTTGTCGTTGCCCCAAGAGGTATCCCATCCGGGACGGTAGAGGAGACAGGCAACTAAAGAGGTGACCCAAGAGATGCCACGGTTCCCAAGGCAACGTGGGAGTCACGTCAACCGAGGCACTCTTCGCTTTAGGTCAAGGTGTATCAAGACCTAGGGGGAGACCCTATACCCAATCACAGTTGATTGGTCCTACACAAAGGTTTCTAAGGATGAATAAATGATGAGTTACGGAAACCAACGCAAGGCTAAGTGGACCTAAGAGTTAAGGAATGGTTGAAGGTGGTGTAAGAGATTGTCAGTGTTTCAACCTATGTATGGTTTAGGCCACATGATGGGGTATGATGACTAGGTATAGTACCATGTGTTTACACAAGTGGGTCTTGTTTTCTTGGGAAGTGTGAAATGGTTCTAGGTAGGCCCACAAGGTGAAGTTATGTGTGATGTTGGTACTATAGGTTGGATAAAGGCTAGATCTATGAATCTAGGTTGATTCTAGGGGTTCCCATGTAATAGATCTAGGGTTTGGCACAATTCCCAAGGAGTGCGACTTGCTTTGGAGAAGGACTAGTGCCTTGTTAGATGGGCTAATGGGGTCAACAAGTATGCCAAAGTGTAGATCGGGACACCTAGAAGCCAAGTCAAGTGGGTTAAATGAGATCTAATGGTTGGATCTTACTAGATCTAGGTTTTTCAAGTAATGACCCTAAAGGACCACAATCCCTTGAAACAAGGAATGCTACCCCCAAGGCGGATCGTGACTAAAAGACAGTCTAGACCTAGGTTTCAAGGTATGGGCATTCCAAATCCACGAAAATCTCAAACACCCACCTCCTGGAAGTGGACAAACTCACTTTTTCAAGGGAGTGTGACTTGCTCAAGGAAGGCTAAAAGGTGGGTTTGGTGGACCAAATCAAGTCCAATGGCCACCAAATTGTAGATCCAAGATGCTAGTACCCCGATCTATGCATGTTCAAAAAATCAAGTCAATCCAAGGGCTAGATCTTAGTAGATCTGAGTTTTGAGGTACTAATAGATTCAAAAGGGGGTTTTAGCCCCTTAAAACATGGAGAGATGTCCACAAGGTAGATTTCACCAAAGTAAGAATCTATGGGTAGGTTATCAAGTGTCTAGATTGCAAATCAAGTGGGATCTCACCTACCCATGTGCTAGATCTAACCAAACAAGCCTCTCACTAGGAAGTGCGATTTGGGTCAAGGAGGGCTTTTTGCCTTGAAAAGTGGGTCAATTTTTAGCCAATCACCACCAAACTGTAGATCCAACTAGGGGTGGATGCTATAGAGGTGGGTTTTCAATATCTCTTCAAAAGCAAGGCTAGATCTAAGTAGATCTAAAAAAATACAAAAAACAAGGGTTTTAATTGATTAGGGTTTTATTGATCTAGAAACCATGGAAGATTCAAGGAAGTAGAAGATCATACCATTTGGAACATACTTGGATGAAGAGATGAATGCTAGTTGAGATGAGGATTACTTTGCCAAAGATCAAATGGAGAATTGTTGAAGCCCTCTTGCCAAATCGATTTTCCCAAGCCACATGTGATTCCTTCTAACCTGTCAAGCCAAGGAGCAAAGCATCAATCAGTTTAACAAATTGAAGGTAGATACAAGCAAGAGAGAGAGAGAAACATAGAATAGTTGACATAAAGGCAAAACTACTCCCTGTTACACCAAAGCGACTTCTTCCAAGATTGAAGGGCAAGCCTCCCCACCAATTCGCCCTTGTCCAAAATCGCCCTCTTAACCTGTAAATGAAATATGGCAAATATGCAAGATAGATACAATAGATCCTCCAGTGCAATGGACAATAGCATTTACAATCGAAACAACCAACATCCACTCCAATCCAAGCATGTACTCCAAAAGATAGAAATTTTATTCCAAGAGCCAAGAGCCAAAAATCTCTAGATGAATTTTACAATGAGAGGCTCCCTCCTTAAATAGGATGGGGAGAGAGTACAATCATAACCACTTTTTACATGAGTGGCTAAGATTAAAAGATCATAAGATCTGATCAACGGCTAATAATAAATCATAACAATATATCACATGGATCACCCAACATAATGATAGCGCCCCCACTAAATGGTACAATAAGGGGGTGACATCATCCACTAGAGAAATATAGGTGCCAAAATCCACCTCATGATGACTAGGACATGATAACATAAGCACATGGTGGGGCTAGGAGGTATCAATCCTTGCTAGTTCATCCCCAAGGCACAATAAAATAATAAAATATGTCCAATATAATATAAATGACCAAAACTGTCCTCAGAATCCATGACAGTCAAGTAGTAAATGTCCTCCTGTGATCAATCTGGGAATACCCACATGGTGAAAACTGACTGGAAGATAGTGATGCCACCCTGGAAGACCTCCGTGAAGACCAAATGCCAAAACCTTGCCTAAATTGCCCAAATCGATTTCCTCAGTGACCACTTTATCCCATTTTTTAACTGCCTCGGGAACTGTGAAAGTGCCAAAACTGCCTCCTAGGGTGCTAGCGCTGTCCATCTGAGCCCACCAGGCTCTCCAGAAGGGGGGGTAAATGGTAAAAACAAGTGGCTGGACCACCCCCTCCATCATCAGCGCCCTAGGTGAACTGGCCTCTCGGGGCCCCTGCTGCTCAGGCTGGGAAATCAGCCCCAAATCTGGTCAACAAGTGTAAAACTGCATCAATCACTGTCAGAAGTGCCCGAAACTGAAAGATAAGTGTCTCAATGGATCCAGAAGACCCAAATCCACTAGAAATGTGTACTCATACACCCTGGGTTGCCCTAATGGGCCAGCTGTAGGGTCCACCATATATGGACAATGTATAATCTGCTGATCTGAAGTAGTAATAAACCTGCTGAACTGGATCAAACATCATCTGCATCATATGTCCATCATATGATATCATCATCAAACATGTGGACCCATCAATCATCATCAATAATCACCCGTACATGGTCCACATCATCACGGATCCCAAGAATATACAACCAAGGATAAATCACATCAGTAGACTAAGACAATGCTTCTCTAATCATTCTCACAGCTAAGCTCAAAGTATAATATCCATTCAGTGGCATTAATTAAGTTAGCATATTCCGTTGTTATATAAAATTACTTGCACAATAGTTCAAATGACAAACTCACCCATTGGACATGGTCAAACTGCTAGCGAAGGATGAAGGCTAGGAGCAAGGTTGGGCCAAGGGGTTGACTTGTCTAACTTAACTCAAAAATACTTTGGACTGGGAGAAGGGGGGAAGCTACAAACTCTGTGCTGGACAAAAGAACACGGGGGATGGCTGTGCCTCACAAATGGATAAGTTGTTGAGAGAGTGCTTATTCAACTTAGGCATCATGTCTACAACAAGTTGATCCAGGTTCATTAGGATCATTCAATTTTATTCCATGGCCTTTTTGGCCTACATAACCCTTCGGATTTCAGATGTGCTGAGAAGCACAACTAGTTGCAGCTTGCATCCAGGGCATGTTTTTCAAATATTTATAAGGTCAGCAATTATTTAGATATAACTTTTAAGAACCGTTGCTTTTTGGACCTTTCTTATACTCTTCGAGGAGTATTTTTAGCTTTTCATCGCTCTTGCCCTTTTTTTTTGTTTCCATGGGCGAATTTATTAAGTTTCCATAGGTAGAACATGAGCTTTCAGTTTTAGCCAACAACATCTCAAGTGACTAGGGGGAGTTCGAGCCAATGCCAAACATCGGGACAACCGACCAGAATGATTTAGGCCTACAATCCAACTCACCAAAGGCAAGTTTTGTTACCAACTCAGAGCCGAGACACTGAATAAACAGGGATGCAGTCCAAACACAGAGGTAGAAAAATGGGGAAGTCCTCGGTATCAGAAAGTCAAATGAGACAAGTCAGGGTTTAAAGTCAAACAGGAAGGTCATGTATGGATGGAGTCAAGTGAATATGGAGCCTATACTAGCAGACAACTGGTGTCGGGAAAGACCATATCTATGTAAGGTGAAAAACCAGTGAGTTTTGTTAAATGACCTAAATGTGCAAGCAATTGTCCATTTTATGATTTACAGTTCATTTTAAATAGTTTGCCACATCAGGAATAATATACCAAGCACGTGCTATGATCATGACTAAATCAACAAGATAATAATCCACAGTCTGTGATAACATATCCATAGATCGTACAACATCATCCTAATAATAATCATCATGCATCATCTGAAACACTGCTGAAATACATCTCTAGGCACTGAACTGAAACTGTATGGGATAAGTGGTCACATCAGTCATCAAATCTGAACTCTCAAGGCTCATCCTTGACACAAGGTCATACATAAATCTGAATAATATACTGCTCTGATCATGAGTGATCCAAAATATATAGCCATGCTCTGGAATAATGGAAGCTCTGGAATGTGCAGATATCTGCTATACAAGAATAGTAGCCTTGCTACTATGGTGTGATAACAGGACCCAAGTGATTATTTTCCACTCTAGACTTCCCGTTGCCATGCTTTTTAGACTTAGGAATTTTTTAAATCAAACCTTAGGAAGTTTGATTAATTAATTCCAATTAATTCAACTTCCATGAATTCCTAGCCCAAGCTCATGGGAGTTGCCTTGGATGGATTCTTTGCTGGTCTAATGCCTCGTACCAGTCAAAATCATGCCATAAACCAATCTAAAATGTCCAATATTAAGCTGCTCCAAATAATTAAAGTTGGACTTAGGTTTTCTTAATCATAAATTTAGAAAAATCCGTAAATTAAAGCTTATTAATCTAAAATAGCTGAAAATCACATTTGGAGGGGTCCAATTGGCCTTCAAAGGCTGAAGTCTGGTGAATGATGATGCATGGTGACCACATACTGTTGGATGGTCTTGTTGACCAAGCCAAACTCGCCTTTGACCAAGTCAAAATGTTGAAAAAGTCAACATTGGTCAAAGTTGGGTAGTGATGTCCAAATGATGAAAAGACACATCCAAAGCCTCTATGAGGATGGAATAACATCTCTAATGATAAATATTGATAGTGCACTTAAAACTACAATACTTACTTTATACAAGTGACCCATTTGAGTCATCACGTAGCTTCATCACAGGAAATACTGCATAGAATAATACATAGCATGAAGTTAGTGTTTTATATTCATGCCATCATTTAAAATATTGTCAAAAGTATTACAAGGATCATTCTTCTCCTGGTTGAAGTGGATGGACAAAGTCAATAAGGCTAGCCAAGTGAAGGATTGGTTAAGGGTGACTGATTAACTCAAGATGAGGGGAGGAAGGGAACTCCGTGACATTCAGTGATCAAACAAACACTAGGGAAAAGGTGTCTCACAAATGGATGATGTTCTAGCACATGATACTTCTTTGACCTTGATAATCAGACTTAACCTCCTTTTCTTTGACTTTTTGCTTTTAGATTGCTTTTGAGACTAGTCTTCTTTTACTTTCTTGGACTTCTTTTCTTGTACTTTCCTTCTTTTTTAGACCTTGGCCTTGTTATTTTCTTTAAGGTACATACAAGTTTAGACTTGCTTCTTTTTCTTTATTGCTTGAAATTTCAATTTTCACTTGGTCTTCTTTTGCTTTCTTCATTCTAGTATAAGGAGTCTTGGACTGAGTGCTGCTTCATGTGCCATTATCATCAACACATTGCAAGAGACACAAGATATAGTTTTGTAATCTTTTTATATTTCTTCAATCGGCTACAACTGGGGGGTTAATCAACTACAATTCAATCAGAAGCACCAACTTCTATTCCAAGACTCAGCTTGGTCTTTTTCTTAGATCCAACTAAAAAAAATAATTACAAGACCTAGCTTGTATTACATGCACACATTTGTCACATTACATCTCATACGTCATCATACACACATCATCTTTCTGTCAGTCATATCATCAGCATCTTATCTTGTTCATCAGCATGTCCACATTAATTACTGTTATCAAACAATCTGCTGTCAGTTCTGCTTGTCCAGGCATGTCTTCAATCAAACTGCCATATCAGTATTCTGTCCAATCAAATCATCATTCAATTCACCTGCATATCTTTATCATGTCACAAGTCTGTCCTCAATCATAGTCATGTCATACTGTCATTAATTGTTCACAGTCATACTGTCCATATCATCAATCTGCTGCCTCAGATAAACCCAAAAGTCAAAGAGATAAAAAAATAATTTCTACTTTGCTGCTCCTGCTGCTGCTGCTACCACCGAACCTTTCAGACTTCTACTGAACCCGAAAATCAGACTTCTCCTTCATCCATCCGAAATCTTCCACACTTCACCCTTAGAACAAAATGATTTGTTCTTTTCATGTATTTAGGAGGTCGACTTGTCTCTTTTTTTATTTTAATTTATCATTAAATAAATTAAATGATATTTTTATTTCCATGTTATCCTTAACAAAATATATATATATATATTTTTTTTTTGTTTAGCCTTTTGCCACATCATCATGCCATGTCATGGCCTTACATAATGCCCGCAAGGGCCATTTAAACATGCCCACATGGAGTCCTCAGTATGCCCACATGGGGCCTTTAAAATGCCCGCAGGGGCATGATAAAAATGCCCGTAGAAGGTATAAAAATGCCCGCAGGCTTCTCCTTCAAGCCATCAGCATAATGCCCGCAATGGGGCTTTGAAATGCCCGCAAGGGGCTTTTTTGATGCCCGCATTATGCCCACAAGGATGCCTGCAGCTCCTTCTTTATGTCATCAACACAAATGCCTGCAATGGGTCTAAAATGCCTGCATCCTCCAATAAAAATGTCTGCAGGATTCTTCATTTTATCAATAAAATGCCCGCAGGCAATGTCTTCAACCTTGTTTTTGCCCATTGCCATTGCCATGTCATTAGCCTTGTCATGCTTGCTTGTAAGTCTTGTCATCACTCCTTACATTAACCTTTGTTATGTTGGCTTGCCATTTGTCATGCTTGTCCAAGATCATCATAACAATCAAGAGCAATATCTATACAATATCCAAGGGCGATCAAACCACCATCAAGTGGGAGCATGGGCCATCAAACCATCTAAGGGTTCTATGACCCCATCAAGCCACAAATGACCATAGAATGGGTCATTTGGTCCTTCTTGCCAAACTATCATGTCCTTCGAGCCATGTCATCAACCCTTGTCACTCCTTCATGCCATTGGTGTGTTCTTCATGTCATCCATGTCCTTGTAATCATCTCATGCACCAAGCCATGTCATCATTTCAACCTTTGTCATTAATGTATTGTCATCAATGACAATCATATTCATCACTGGGGTCATGGGACTTGTTATCACACAACTTGTAGTTGTCCCCAAGGTATCCCATCCGGGATGGTAGAGGAGACGAACAACTAAAGAGGTGACCCAAGAGATGCCACGGTTCCTGTTATCACACCATAGTAGCAGGGCTACTATTCTTGTTCAACAGATATCTGCATATTTCAGAGCTTCCATTATTCCAGAGCATGGCTATATATTTTGGATCACTCATGATCAGAGCAGTATATTATTTAGACCTTATGTCAAGGCTGAGCCTTGAGAGTTCAGATTTGATGACTGATGTGACCCTTTATCCCATACAGTTTCAGTTCAGTGCCTAGAGATGTATTGCAGCAGTGTTTCAGAGGATATTTGATGATTACTATTATGATGATGTTATATGATCTATGGATATGTTATCACTGACTGTGGATTATTATCTTGTTGATTTAGTCATGATCATAGCATGTGCTTGGTATATTACTCCTGATGTGGCAAACTATTTAAAATGAACTGTAAATCATAAAATGGACAATTGCTTGCACATTTAGGTCATTTAACAAAACCCACTGGTTTTCACCTTACATAGATATGGTCTTTCCTGACACCAGTTGTCTGCTAGTGTAGGCTCCATATTCACTTGACTCCATCCATACATGACCTTCCTATTTGACTTTAAACCTTGACATGTCTCATTTGACTTTCTGATACCGAGGACTTCCCCATTTTTCTACCTCTGTGTTTGGACCACATCCCTGTGTATTCAGTGTCTCGGCTCTGAGTTGGTGACAGAACTTGCCTTTGGTGAGTTGGATTGTAGTCCTAAATCATTCTGGTCGGTTGTCCCGATGTTTGGCATTGGCTCGAACTCCCCCTAGTCACTTGAGATGTTGTTGGCTAAAACTGAAAGCTCATGTTCTACCTATGGAAACTTAATAAATTCGCCCATGGAAACAAAAAAAAGGGGCAAGAGCAATGAAAAGCTAAAAATACTCCTCGAAGAGTATAAGAAAGGTCCAAAAAGCAATGGTTCTTAAAAGCTATATCTAAACAATTGGTGACCTTGTATAAATATATGAAAAACATGCCCTGGATGCAAGCTGCAACTAGTTGTGCTTCTCAGCACATCTGAAATCCGAAGGGTTATGTAGGCCAAAAAGGCCATGGAATAAAATTGAATGATCCTAATGAAACTGGATCAACTTGATGTAGACATGATGCCTAAGTTGAATAAGCACTCTCTAAACAACTTATCCATTTGTGAGGCACAGCCATCCCCCGTGTTCTTTTGTCCAGCACAGAGTTTGTAGCTTCCCCCTTCTCCCAGTCCAAAGTATTGTTGAGTTAAGTTAGACAAGTCAAACCCTTGGCCCAACCTTGCTCCTAGCCTTCATCCTTCACTAGCAGTTTGAGCATGTCCAATGGGTGAGTTTGTCATCTGAACTATTGTGCAAGTAATTTTATATAACAACGGAATATGCTAACTTAATTAATGCCACTGAATGAATGTTATACTTTGAGCTTAGCTGTGAGAATGATTAGAGAAGCATTGTCTTAGTCTACTGATGTGATTTATCCTTGGTTGTATATTCTTGGGATCCGTGATGATGTGGACCATGTATGGATGATTATTGATGATGATTGATGGGTCCACATGTTTGATGATGATATCATATGATGGACATATGATGCAGATGATGTTTGATCCAGCTCAGCAGGTTTATTACTACTTCAGATCAGCAGATTATACATTGTCCATATATGGTGGACCCTACAGCTGGCCCATTAGGGCAACCCATGGTGTATGAGTACACTTTTCTAGTGGATTTGGGTCTTCTGGATCCAATGAGACACTTATCTTTCAGTTCCGGGCACTTCTGACAGTGATTGATGCAGTTTTACACTTGTTGACCAGATTTGGGGCTGATTTCCCAGCCTGAGCAGCAGGGGCCCGGAGAGGCCAGTTCACCTAGGGCGCTGATGATGGAGGGGGTGGTCGAGCCACTTGTTTTTACCATTTACCCCCCCTTCTGGAGAGCCTGGTGGGCTCAGATGGACAGCGCTAGCACCCTAGGAGGCAGTTTTGGCACTTTCACAGTTCCCGAGGCAGTTAAAAAATGGGATAAAGTGGTCACTGAGGAAATCGATTTGGGCAATTGAGGCAAGGTTTTGGCATTTGGTTTTCACTGAGGTCTTCCAGGGTGGCATCACCATCTTCCAGTCAGTTTTCACCATGTGGGTATGCCCAGATTGATCACAGGAGGACATTTACTGCTTGACTGTCATGGATTCTGAGGACAGTTTTGGTCATTTATATTATCTTGGACATATTTTATTATTTTATTGTGCCTTGGGGATGAGCTAGTAAGGATTAATACCTCCTAGCCCCACCATGAGCTTATGATGTCATGTCCTAGTCACCATGAGGTGGATTTTGGGTGCTTATCTTTCTCTAGTGGATGACGTCACCCTCTTATTGTACCATTTAGTGAGGGCGCTATTGTTATTTTGAGTGATCCATGTGATATATTGTTATGGGTCATCTTAGCCATTGATTGTATGATGAGATCTTTTAATCTCAACCACTCATTTGATGTAGTATTGTAGAGTGGTATAGGGTTTTGGTCTTTATTATCCTATATAAGGAGGAGACCCCCCATTGTAAAGCTCACCTTTGGAGCTCTGGAATATTGGAATAGAAGATTTTTTGTGGAGCACATCTCTCTTGCATTGTGGATTCTCTTGCATATTGAATATACAGTATCTCTTCTATGTATCATTGTGGATTTTGGTGCTTCTTCTAATCTTTTGACAGGAAAGTCGAATTGGTGGAGAGGAGGGCGACTTCATGAGGGTTATTGTTGGAGGGATCCACATATTCTCTCTTGGGTTGATCTTGTGACAGGGAGTATCATTATTGTATCTTAGTGACATAGTTGATGCTTTCTATTACATCTTTCTACCATTTTCATAATCATCTTGCTTGACTTGTTTCTTTGATCTTGTCTTGTAGGAGGAGGACGATTTGGCTATCTTGGAGAAGGACGTTTTGGTTGGAGCTCTTGGATCTCACTCTTGAATATACACATAGGAGAATGCTATCAATTTGCAAGGTGGCCATAAGCAATTGAGGTAAGATCTACAAGGTATGTGCCTCTTTCATACATTCTATCTTCATTGGTCATAAAACCCTAATCAAATTAAAACCCTTGTTTTTGGTATTTCTTAGATCTACTTAGATCTAGCCTTGCTCTTGAGAAAGTATTGAAAACCCACCTCTATAGCATCCACCCCTAGTTGGATCTATAGTTTGGTGGTGATTGGCTTAAAATTAACCCATTTTCCAAGGCAAAAAGCCTCTTTGGCCTAAATCGCACTCCCTTGTAAGAGGCTTGTTTGGTTAGATCTAGCACATGGGTAGGTGAGATTCCACTTGATTTGAAATCTAGACACTTGATAACCTATACCCACATCCTTACTTTGGTGAAAACTACCTTGTGGACATCTCTCCATGTTTTAAGGGGTTGAAACCCCTTTTGATTTTCTTGGCACCTCAAAACTTAGATCTACTAAGATCTAGCCCTTGGATTGACTTGATCTTTTGGACATACATAGATCGGGGTACTAGCACCCCGGATCTACAATTTGGTGGCCATTGGACTTGATTTGGTCCACCAAACCCACTTTTTGGCCTTCCTTGAGCAAATCGCACCCCCTTGAAAATTTGAGTTTGTCCACTTCTAGGAGGTGGGTGTTTGAGATTTTCGTGGATTTGGAATGCCCATGCCTTGAAACCTAGGTCCATACTATCTTTTTGTCATGATCCGCTTTGGGGGTTGCATTCCTTGTTTCAAGGGATTGTGGTCCACTTAGGGTGATCACTTAAAAACCTAGATCTAGTAAGATCCAACCATTAGATCTCATTCAACCCACTTGACTTGGCTTCTAGGTGTCCCGATCTACATTTTGACATACTTTTTGACCCCATTAACCCACTTAACAAGGCACTAGTCCATCACTAAGCAAGTCGCACTCCTTGGGATTTGTGTCAAACCCTAGATCTAGTACATGGGTACCCCTATAATCAACTTAGACTCATAAATCTAGTCTCTATCCAACCTATAGTACCAACTTCACACCTAGCTTCACCTTGTGGGCCTACCTAGAACCATTTCACATTTCCCAAGAAAACAAGACCCACTTGTGTAAACACATGGTACTATACTTTGACAACTTATCCAACAATGTGGCCAAAACCATACATAGGTTGAAACACTAACAATCTCTTGTACACCTTCAACCATACTTCAACTTCTAGGTCCACTTAACCTTGCATTGGTTTCCGTAACTCCACATTTACTTACCCTTAGAAACCTCTGTTTGGGTCCAATCAACTGTGATTGGTTATAGGGTCTCCCCCTTGGTCTTGTTACACCCTGACCTAAAGCGAAGAGTGCCTCGGTTGACGTGACTCCCACCTTGCATTGGGAACCGTGGCATCTCTTGGGTCACCTCTTTAGTTGCCTACCTCCTCTACCGTCCCGGATGGGATACCACTAGGGGCAACTACAAGTTGTGTGATAACAGTTCCCAATGCAAGCTGGGAGTCACGACCACTGAGGCACTCTTCGCTTTAGATCAAGATGAATCAAGACCAAGGGGGAGACCCTATAGCCAATCTAAGGTGATTGGACCAAAGCAAAGGTTCGTAGGGATATGTGAAAGACAAGTTACAGAAACCAATGCAAGGTTAGGTGGACCTAGAAATTTAAGTATGGTTGAAAGAGGCTTAAGAGATGACTTATGTTTCAACCAATGAATGATTTAGGCCACATGATGAGATCATATGACAAGGTCTAGTACCATTAAATACACAAGTGGGGCCCACTTCCTTGGGATATGGAAATGGTTCAAATGGGACCCACAAGGTGAAGTTAAGGGTGCAAATGGTACCAAGGGGTATGCAAAGTGTAGATCTATGGATCTAAGATGAAATTAGAGATACCCACATATGGGATCTAGCACTTGACACTAATCCCAAGAAGTGTGATTTGCCTTAGGTGGACTAGTGCCTTGAGATGGATGGGCAAATGGAGTAAAAAAGATGTCAAAATGTAGATCGAGACACTTAAGATGCAAATCAAGGAGGCTATTCAAGATCAAGTGAATGTGATGGTTAGATCTTGCTAGATCTAATGTTTCACTGAGTGACCCAAGTGGACAACAATCCCCAAAATGAGGAATGATACCCCCACTGCAGAAATTCACAAAGTGAGACACTAGATGTAGGTTTCAAGGTATGCTCTTTTCAAATCAAGTGGGATCTCAACCACCCAAGTCCTTGAAGTGGGCCAACTCAAACCCCCAAGAAGTGCGACTTTGCCCAAGGAGGGCTAAATGCATGGAAAAATGTGTCAAATCAAGTCCAAAAGCCACCAAAGTTTAGATCCGGGTAGTTTAGGCAATTATCAATGTGGATCTTGAAAATCAAGGGCATCCAATGGCTAGATATCCTTAGATCTGAGCTTGAATATGCATCACCAAATTGACCCAAGTGGGGCACAACCCTCAAAATGAGGAATGGGGCCCACAAGGCAAAAATCAATGAAGTGAAGCACTAGGGGTAGGTTATCAAGTATGAGGATCATGAATCAAGTGGGATCTCACCTACCCATCTCTTGGAAATAGCCCCAATAGCTTCCCTCAAGAAGTGCCCTCAAGGAGGCTAAAGTGCCTTGGAAAGTGTGTCAAATGAAGGCCAATCCACACCAAACTATAGATCTGAATTGCCGTGGATGCTATAGAGGTGGGTTTTCAGTATCTTACCCAAAGCCAAGCTAGCTCCAAGTAGATCTAAGAAAAAGTGAAAAATGAGGGTTTTAATCAATTAGGGTTTTATGATCTAAAATTCATGGATAAGCCAAGGAAGAAGAAGACCATACCTTTGGAGCATACCTGGATGAAGAGATGAATGCTAGTTGAGATGAGGATTACTTTTTCCAAAGATCAAATGAAGAATTTTGAAGCCCTCTTGCCAAATCGATTTTCTCCAAACACATGTGTGTCCTTCTAACCTGTCAAAACCAAGGAGCAAAGCATCAATCAATTTAACATGTTGAAGGTAGATACAAGCAAGAAAGAGATAAGCAAAGAATAGTTGGTACAAAGACAAAACCACTCCCTGTTTAACCAAAACGTCCTCCTCCAAGCTTGAAGGGTAGGCCTCCCCACCAATTCACACTTGTCCAAAAACGTTTTCTCCACCTGTAAAAAAAGTATGGGAAAATATGCAAGATGGATACAAGAGATCCTCCAGTGCAATGGACAAAAGCATTTACAATCAAAGCAACCAACATCCACTCCAAGATCCAAGCATGTACTCCAAAAGATAGAAATTTTATTCCAAGAGCCAAGAGCCAAATTCTCTAGATGACTTTTACAATGAGGGGGTCTCCTCCTTATATAGGATAATAAAGACCAAAACCCTAGATCTTAAAACCACTTTTTGAAATGAGTGGTTGAGATTAAAAGATCTCAATACATAATCAATGGCTAAGATGAATCATAACAACATAACACATGGATCACTCAAAATAGTGATGACGTCATAGCTAGAAAGTACTCATGGAGGGTGACGTCATCCTCTAGAGGGGGCAAAAGTACATGGGCCCACCTCCTATGACTAGGACATGACACATGGAGCTCATGGTGGGGCTAGGAGGCATCAATCCTTGCTAGCTCATCCCCATGACACAATAAAATAATATAATATGTCCAAAATAAATACAAATGATCAAATCTGTCCTCAAAATCTGTGAGACATGCAGTAAAAGGCCTCCTATGGCCTCTGTGGACCTCACTAACTGATGGAAATTGGCTGGAAGATAGGGGGTTCACCCTGGAAGATCTTTGTGAAAACCAAGTGCCAAAACCTTGCCTCAATTGCCCAAATCAAATTCCTCAGTGACCCTTTTATTCCATTTTAATCTTGCCTCGGTAACTGTGAAGCTGCTGAAATTGCCTCCTAGGGCACCTGCGCTGTCAAACTGAGCCCACTAGGCTTTCCAGAAGGGGGGGTAAATGGTAATATCAAGTGGCTGGACCACCCCCTCCTCATACAACGCCCTAGGTGAACTGGCCTCTCATGGCCCCTGCTGCTCAGGATGGGAAATCAGCCCCAAATCTGGTCAACAAGTGTAAAACTGCATCTATCACTATCACAAGTGCCCGGAACTGAATGATAAGTGTCTCATTGGATCCAGAAAACCCAAATCTACTAAGAATGTGTACTCATACACCATGGGTTGCCCTCCTGGGCTAGCTGTAGGGTCCACCATATATGGACAGTGCATAATCTGATGATCTGAAGTAATAATAAAACCTGCTAAACTGCATCAATCATCATCTGAATCATATGTCCATCATATAGTATCATCATCAAGAGTATGTGGGGCCATCAATCATCATCAAGTGTACATGGTCCACATCATCACAGATCCCAAGAAATGACCACAGTTAAACTGGGTTTGACTAGGTCAATATACAACTAAGAATAAATCATATCAATAGACTAAGACATGTTCCTCTAATCATACTCACAGCTTAACTTAAAGTATAACATCATTTAGTGGCATTAATCATATTTGCACATTTCGTTGTTATTTATATTTACTTGCACAATAGCTTAAATGACAAACTCACCCATTGGACATGGTCTAACTGCTAGTTAAGGATTAAGGCTAGGAACAAGGCCGGGCAAAGAAGGTGACTTGTCTAGACTCAACTAAAAGACACTTTGGACTAGGAGAAAGGGGAAGCTACAATCTCTATGATGGACAAATAAAACACGGGGAATGGCTGTGCCTCACAAATGGGTAAGTTGTTTAGAGAGTGCTTATTCAACTTAGGCATCATGTCTATTTTTATAAAAGATGATCCAGTTTCATTAGGATCCATTGATTTCATTTCATGGCCTTTTTGGCTTACATAACCCTTCGGATCTCAGGTGTGCTGATAAGCACAACTAATTGCAGCTTGCATCTAGGGCATGTTTGTATACATATAAGGTTAGCAATTGTTTAGATATAGAATTTAAGAACCATTGCTTTTTGGACCTTTCTTATACTCTTCGAGGAGTATTTTTAGCAGTTCATCGCTCTTGCCCTTTTTAGTTTCCATGGGCGAATCTACATAAGTTTCCATAAGTAGTACATGAGCTTTCAATCTTAGCCAACAACATCTCAAGTGACTAAGGGGAGTTCGTGCCAGTGCCAAACATTGGGACAACCGACCAGAATGATTTAGGTCTACAATCCAACTTACCAAAGGCAAGTTTTGTCACCAACTCAGAGCCGAGACACTAAACAAACAGGGATGCGGTCCAAACACAGAGGTAGTAAACAAAGGAAGTCCTCAATATCAGAAAGTCAAGGGTTAAAGCCAAATAAGGAAAGTCATGGATGGATGGAGTCAAGTGAAAGTGGAACCTAAGCTAGTAGACAAATGGTGCCAAGAAAGACCATATGTATGCAAGGTAGTAAACCAGTGAGTTTTGTCAAACAACCTAAATGTGCAAGTAAGATGTCCATTTTATAAAGTTTGCCACATTATGAATCATATACCAAGCTAATGCTGTGAACATGACTAAAGCAACAAGATAGTAATCCACAGTCAATGATCATAAATCCATAGGTCATACAACATCATCATAAGAGTAATCATCATATATCATCTGAAACACTGCTGCAATACATCTCTAGGCACTGAACTGAATCTGTATGGAATAAAGGGTCACATCGGTCATCAAATCTGAACACTCAAGGCTCAGCCTTGACACAAGGTCTAACATAAGTCTGAATAATACACTGCTCTGATCATGAGTGATCTCAAAATACAAAGTCATCATAGCCAATCTCTGAATAATGTAGGCTCTGGAATGTGGAGATATTTGCTAATCAAGAATAGTAGCCCTGCTACTATGGTGTGATAACAGGCCTCAGTCTTAGCATGAAACTGACTGCATATATGCTCTGGGTCCACTGCAGATGGGAGTGTCTCATCATCAAAATGCTCACATGCTGCTGATCTCGTGCATAGGACTGTATAGGACAGGCTGAGAAAAATGTGTTCAAACTGATCTGCAATCATGGTAGCTCCAACTACTATGGATGTGACAATAGGGTTTTCCAACTTCCTCAATATTTATCTGATTTTCTATTATAACCACTTTTTGGTAACCCCACAGCCACTCTAGGTTTAATGGCATTGAGGTGGCACAATTTTGGGCACTGCGTCAAAAGATATGGGGTATCTTAGGTGGACTACATGGGGATATGTGAGATTGCATAAAAATATGTTGAGGGTCTCACATGAGAAGGGGGAACTTTGAGTTATAATGTTAATGAACAATTAGAATATTAAACCCAAAGGTAGATCTAGGTGTTTTATTTGTTTTGAAAATGCTTCATATATGGAATAAGTGCAAGAGATTTCATGATAGTTACATCATACAGATCGCATGGAATCTAGGAAAGTCTCTGTCCATGGAAGCTAGAAAGGCCATCATATGAGCCCAGGCCGCCAAGGGGAGGGACTCAACATCACAGCAGAGAACATCTGGTGGGTTGTTGTGGGTCTAGGTGTTTTTTATTGCATTGTATTGGAGATCGGGATCACCTCTGTTTTGTAGGATGCTGTAGCCGCTTCTGCAGGTTCATTTGAGTGGAGAAAACCCTCTTGGAGACATGTGGCAACTTTCATCTTCAACCCAAGCAGCTTCAGCACCTACAGAAAAGTTCTTCTAGGTGAAATCTTTCCTCTTCACTTCCCTTTTATCTTCAGCAGTTAGGATAATTGGCTCAGCAGAGGAAGTTGGTAAAACATGCCCTATTTAGCTTGCCTTCGTTTAATAAGTTGTTACTTCTATCTGCTGTTGAGACTTACTTGAATTGCCCTACTTAATCTACAGCCGTAGGTCACATAACCGACCATTGAAACCCTAATTAACCTTGTGATTCCACTCCTATGGTTTCTCGATCAAATGGTGATTCCACTCTTTTCTTCCTCCTTGTGGTAGCATGGTACCTCACTCTAACCACCATGCTACAAATAAATGATAATGTATAACACATACATCACATAACTGATACATCACATAACTGATTTTTTGTAGAACATGAGACACAAATATATAGGAGAATGATTCCAAAACACAAAATAACTTGCAGATTTGCATAAACCCTCGACTCCTATCTTGCACAGGAATTATTCTGCATTATTTTTCTATTTTTAAATATTTATATTTCTTTATGGGAGCATACAGGGGACATGATTAGAAAAGCAGTAATTGATTTCATCTTTAGTATGTTATTTGATGCAAGGCTTCAGGGTCAGTAGCGGTTGTGTATGTCTCTAATTAGATGATTGTGATTGTCCTTAATTTAGACTTCAAAAATATCTTGAGAAAAATCCATCATTATACAATATACATGACTTGTAGTGTTTTTATATTGAACATTTAATAACTTTCTTTGCTTTGTGACACTTCTATGTTTCATCAAGAATGGTGGAAAACCACCATTGACTTACCAGTCTTTTATTAAGCTGATTGGTTTGCCACCACTTCCACTTGGCAATGGGCCACCTTCAATTCCTCCGGTTGCTATTGACAATTCAAATGATTTGCCTATACCATCACTTACAGACCTTGGTTTTGGAGATGTATCTCAGGTTTTAATCTCTCTTTCTTAATTCTAATTGTGAAGTACAAGAGTTTGCTTCAGTTTAAGAATCTTTTGTTTGTTCTCAAAAGTTGATGACATTTGAATGGTGAATTTTGGGCATGGGAAATACAGAGTTAATTTTGTTGGTTTATTGCTTATGAGTTACATGGGTCACAGGAAGAATGCACTCCTTTCATTGGTGGTGAAACAGAAGCACTGAAGAGAATGGATGAATCTCTACAAGATCAGGTATAAAGCTCCTTTCCGCTGGTAAGGCACACTCAATTTTTGTTCAACTGATCATTTTGGTGCCTATGTTCAAGTATTGAGACATTCAAAATCACACATTAACAGAACTTTGAATGCAAGTTTGTATATTTACAAGCCTACTTGAATGAGGTACAGTTAATATTTTTTTTGGAAAGTGCATCCAGTGTTTCATTAATAACAAAAGAGAGAGTACGTCATACAATCTATGTTAGGCCAAAGCTTGAGTGTGTAGATTTCCCCTCCCTACATAGGTAAGGAGAGCAAACATATTTGCTTTGGCTTCACTGTCAAGAGAGTCTACATCTATTCTGAAAATCCCTATCATATGCTGAAATCTGGATTGTGAAATCTGATTTGAAAGCATTGTATGATGAGGTACAGTTAATATTTTTCTTTCGAAAGTGCATCTAGTGTTCATTAATAACTATGTTGCACTGGCTTTGGGGACGGGGGAACGGCGGGGACGGGGGAACGAGTCCCCAGGACGGCTAGAGCCCACCCCCAATTTTTCAGGGGACGGCAGGTTGGGGATGGCAATAATATATATAGAATTTTTAAAAGTTAGAATTCACCGTAAACATTTGTAGTTGCTTATAAGCACAATAGTTAATAATTTATAGTATTATGCACATCCCTTACACTTGCTAGTTTTGAAAAATTCAGGCAAATAAGGAAAGGACCGAGTGACCATTATTGGTACTTGAACGTGAACAAAATGTAGTTTAGCTCTAGGAAACTTAAGTTTAACTATTTTCAATCTGCATTAAGGTCCATGAAGGGTCTACGAGAAGAATGCTAGTCTCTATAACAACTCTTCTTCCTTAAATTTCTTGTTTATAATGATTGGGTTAAAAAGCATTCCCTTCACAACAGGTTCTACATATTTTTACAGCGGTGTTGAAAACCACAACAAAACACTTTGGGATATACATGCTTGCATTCTATAAAGAGATTAGATTCATATTTTAGATTAAGAAGGATATTCAATAGGAATTTATTCAAATGTTTAGTACCCAATCTAAATGTTTAGACACCTATGTACAATATGTTAAAGCTAAGATGACCCTAAAAACGAGAAGAACAAGAGCAATACCCAAAAGGATCAAACCTTTGAGTTGTTGCATTTCTTAGTTTGTTGACATGGAGTCTTTGCTACTTGTAATGATGTTGCTAAAAGGACAATAGTTAAATCACCAGAAACCCAAATCAAAATCCATCATACACAGCCCATATTTTGAACTGCAACTTGTACATATTTAGATTTAGAATAATATGAAAAATATGGATGGCATAACTAATCATATTGTCCAATCATCATTGTCCAATCATCATTGTCCATTGTCAAAACTAAAGATACATGACCAAAACATCTCCAAAATCTAACGGAACATCTCTAAAATCTACTTGGAATGTGTCCAAAATCTTGTCAGAAGTTCCCGGAATCTGTTGGGGACGTTTTGGGTACGGCCACCAAGTCCCCAGGTCCCTAATGAAGTCCCCAAAAGATTAGGGACATTTCCTAAGGGTCCCCAAGTCCCCGAAACACGGGGACGGCAGGTACGGGGCTTTTTTTGGGGGGGACGGGTCCCTGTGCAACATAGATTAATAACAAAAGAGAGAGTACATCATACAATCTATGTTAGGCCAAAGCTTGAGTGTGTAGAATCGTAGATTTCCCCTGCCTACATAGGTAAGGAGAGCAAACATATTCGCTTTGGCTTCATCGTCAAGAGAGTCTACATCTATTCTGAAAATCCATATCATATGCTGAAATCTGGATTGTGAAATCTGATTTGAAAGCATTGATTTCCTCCAAAAGAGAGAGTACATCATACAATCTACATTAGGCCAAATCTCGAGTGTGCAGATATCCCCTACCTACATAGGCAAGGAGAGCAAACACATTCACTTTGGCTTCACTATTGAGAGTATACATCTTTTCTGGAAATCCCTATCATATGCTGAAATCTGATTCAAAAGCATTGATTTCCCCCAAATGAAATGGTGGAGCTTTGGCATTAATGTTGATGTACAAATCTTCCAGAAAAAAGAGATGCTGGTCAACCTTATTGTATCCCATACGCTTCTATTTGCCTGTTTGAGTATCCATTTTTCTCCAGAGATGATCCCTTTCCAATGAAGCAAACTGACAAAGAGGAGGTAGTAATTAGTAGAGGTCCATTGCAAAAATGTTTCTGCTGCTTTGAAATCCCACCAAAAATGTTTACCAATTTCTGCATTTTGACAAAGCGGGCAAAATGACCATATGTAAACCCTTTGTGGTGGAATCTATCTTTAACTGCTAGGTTGTTATTAAGGACCAGCAGCTGTCCAAGCACTGTAGTCTTAGGATGAGTGGACTTCTTAGATGTGCTAAAACCTCTGGCCATCTAGCATCAAGCTTCATTGTCCTAGACAATTCATCTACTGTTGAGTTGATCTGCATGTGAAAACTTGGTCATGTCCTTTCATAGAGCTCTTTGCTTTAGTAATTGAAGCTTGGTTTCCTATATGTCAATTTCTGGACCTTCTGTGTCCCAATTTATTTTGAACAAGACGGTGTCTAAAGTGATTTGACAGTGCTATGAAAGCTTGTTTGTTCGCTGCCTATAGTCTTTGGGTGCAATTAACAGTTCTCCATGGTAACAAGACTTATCGGAGGAGAAATCCTGTTGGGACTTAGAAGTCACCATCTGGGGTGACGATGAATGCCTGTTGCGTCCGAACACGATGTCAGAAGTATTGTGTCAGGAAAACAAGTCATTGATTCGGATCAACAGCATAAGATAGTTATTGATTTGGATCAACAACATAAGATAGTTATAAGCAATGCAAGATCTGATAAAAGATTGAAATACTATAAAAAAGATTAGTGCCAAAATGGAGTTAAAATTGCGTGCTGTTGTATTGTAAATGTTTTGCGAGTGCTTTTTGGTTAATTTTAATTTATTATGAGATGATATTTGATTACGGGAAAATGGGAGCTCCAGATATACCGTGAGGTACAAGGAGTAATGTCCGGAAATTAACTAAAGGTGGCTCCTCACGAAGATGTGTGGGCTGGAATGGAGTCTCAAGGGTGGTGTTCAACACTACACCAACAAGGGTGTAGCCTAACTGTGCCCTGAGGTCGCCTCCCAGTGGTTCCTGTTTCTCCTGAGAAATTTCCCTATACAATAACTAATGTCCGAGTGCCGGATTTTCACTATGTTAAGGGTTGTTGGTTTTATTAAGATGAGTTTTTATTAAATGTGGAAAATTAAGGAGTAGTTGCAACTCTTTCTGAATTTCCCATAGGCCTAGGCAAATGCCCGCAAGGGGAAAGAGCATACTTTGAGTTGGAAACTAAATGTATGTTCCGTTTGATTGCAAAAAGTAAATAACTAAAGTAAGGTGTCATATTAATTACTATAGGCAAAGACTCTCTTTTCTAATCATCCGATCACGTACTCAAGCAAAGCCCTTTATGTGACGGCGAGAGAATACTTCGGGAGAGCAATGCCAAGTTCGTTACTTTAAGAAAATCAAAGACTGAAAGTAAATTGTTGAACTAATTACTACACCATGAATATCTTTTCCCTTTCGGTACTTTGGTAAAGCGTGGTGGGTTAGTATTGATTTCTTTGGAAAAAATACTTGAAATAATAAGACCTTCTTAATATGTAAAGTATACTGCCTGCGAATAACAAAATTAGGTGTTCCTACGTCCTGAGTGAGTTTGAAGGCCGATATTTGGATTGGACACTTCAAATGTTAAATTTTAACTTTAGATTGATTTGTTAAACAAAAATAAAAATAACTACGCAAAAAAACAAAATCACACAAAGATGCCAAAAATCCCCCGGGGGGTTGGGGTGTTGGTGTTGGGTAGCCCACTTGCTCTTCTTTTATTTATGATTTACAATGAACTTGGAAGAAATAAATGCTTTGGATCTTTATAGATCTAGATCCAAAAGCTTACAAAATTGCAAGTGTAAGTTTCCCAACGAAACTAGGAAGCTCCTGAAAGCCTTTGATTGGCCTCAAACTCGAATTTTTCTTGCTAAAGTCCAAAAACCTGTTAAAAACAAATTTGGGACAGCGAACACATTAGTGTTAAAAAATGCCCAAAATCACTTTTAAAAGTGATTTGGGCAACTACAAAAATTATGGAAAAATCTAAGCTAATCTACTTGTAAAAATTTGACTAAAATGACTCAAAAGGACAAGTCCTTTTGAGGATCTTGGCTTGCTTTTGAGGGCAGCCAATGAAACACTTTTAACCTTTGCGAAATAAACTTTTAAAAGCACAAATTAACTTCTACTTCAAGCCTTAATTTTTTTTCAATAGAATGACTTGCAAGAAGAAAAACTACTCAATACTAGATCTAACTTGTAAAATGAAACTTTTTCTTGAAGATCTAGATCTAGAAATTCACATCAAATCTACTTATGATATAGATCTAAGCTATAGATTTGAATGCTTAAAGAAAAATTGAAAAGAGGAAGTTCTTTGAAATTTGAAGCAGGAAGAGAGGAGAAGTTTTGCTTGTTGCCGAAAAGATTAACCAAGAGGCTTCTTGGTGGGATGTCGAAGGACTATGTCTAAAGAGTACTTGGAGATGAGAAGAAGCAAGCTAGATCATCCCATCTTCCAAGCTTAGGTTACCTTCAATCTAATCATACACTTGAACACATACCCATGAGATCCAATAGTATATATAAAATAGAACAAATAAACATGCATATAAACTTATAAGCATGTCAAATCTAGATCTCTAATCACATATATCTAAGAAGAATTTAGAGAGTAAACTTACCAACTATTTCTTCACTATCAATTGATAACAACCCTATCAAGATCGGATTCACAAAATACATGTACAAGAAATGCAAATGACACAAGTTACCTCGATAAAACCATGACAATGTTTATCCAACACAATGGCACCACACACTTAGCCTCCAAAGCTTCTCTTTTTTGAGCAAATGAAATAATACAACATTACAATGGGCAAGCGCTTCTTTCCTTGACTCTAACTAGTTCAAAGGAGGAGAGGATGCTTGCTTTTATAGGAAAGCCAAGAGGGAGGGGCACATTCAACCAAGAGAAGTGCATCACCATGATTGAGGGATCACATATCCATGCAAATCGTTGTGATTGATATGGTTAAGATCTAATTCAAAGGAGGGTGTGCCACCTCTCATGAGGTAGGCGACCTCCTTATTGTTTTTATCACCCTCCAATCGTGGGCTGCTATAAATAAGCAATCGCCCATGTGAGATGGTGGGCGCATCTTCTCTTTTTAGCATAATGCCACCTCACCAAATTGGACCAAAACAAGTCGCACATCACTTTGAAGAGGTCGCCCTCCATGTGACATGGCATGCCAACTCATTTCGCACATGCCAAATGACCTTTATATTATATTTTTAATTTTTTGCTTTGGGTCAATTTGTACTTTTTTAGCATTTGTTTGCCAATTTGTCGCATCTTTAAGGAATAATGCTCCCAGAGACGACGTAGTCACCCAAAACATGGAGAAAGTGGGTCGTAGGGTAAATAGGACGCTCTGAGTGTGAAAACGAGCATCCCCACGCCAAAATCCGTCTCCAGACCAGTACCGCAATTTTATTACAATTTGAATTTTTCCAATTAAACCATTAAAAATGGTCTAAATTTACAGAAAAAATTATTTTCTTCGGAAATTAAAAAAAACTTAGGGGGACCTAGCACATGTCCATACGACTCAATTTTAATATCTAGCATGGTAATATACCAGTGTTACATGGGTACGCGTCCCCAAGGTTAGGAAACGCGCTTCCACACCCCCGCACGTTTCAGAAACTTGGAAACTCCATTGGAAACGTCCCCCCCACGTCCCCATTTGAAGGAAACTCAAGGAAACACAAAAGGGAAACGTTTCCCTCCTAAAAAGGGCATCCCCACGTTTCCTTTGACAATTTTTTACCAAAAAATAAAAAATTAAATGATAAAGGGCCACACTGTCCACTATTTTCCTTCTCAATAGCCTCAATTTCATTTTGTTGTTCAATATGGTTGTATTTCCGAATTTGTTTTTATCAGTTATAGCTTATGTATGGTTGTATTTCATTTTATTTCACTTGATGTATGTTGTAAACTTGTATTAATCTTTATATTATAAAATTAAAGACTTTAATGACTTGTGCTCCAACTTTCAATTTTATGTATTCTAATAAAAAATTTGTAGTATCCCTGGTGGGGTCCCCTATGTTGAAGACCCCGATGTACCCTTGGACGTTTCCTAAAATTTGGAGGGGTACTTCTGCATATGTCATTTTTGCGTTTCCCTGCTCCCGCGTGCCCACGTCCCAGAAACTTGGGGGAACATTGTAATATACATTGACACTTGAACTCTAATAACCTCATAAGATCGAGAAATCATGTTGACCACCCCAACTTTGGAGATGTGAGTGAAAAACTCGAACATTATATGTCGTTTATTTAACAACATATAATTGACAAGGGAAAAAAGACTCTGGGCTAGTCGGACTGATAACTAAGTCCTAGGAAAGCCGAGTCCTTTACAAAAACCATCATGCTATGACATTTTTACAATTTCCCTGCAGGGCATGGACATGTGACTTTATTAAAAAACATGGGCCAAGGTGGCCTGCTAGGACTTCTGATCTTCTGATTATGAACGAGTAGACTTGTTCTATCGTCACAGGCTCACTTGAAATCACCTAAGTGCAACTTAGCTGATAACATCTGGCTCCAATTGAGGGACGTGCACTTGCTCTTGATTCTCAATCAAAGAGAGTGTGCGAGAATCCAAGAATCTCTGGTTCCTGCACAAAAACTAGATTGAATCAGTATCCACACATCTTTACCAAATGAAAATATAAGTTACATAAAAAACTAATGTACATAAATGAAACTATAATACATCAATAATATACATAGAGCATAATCTACAAAAGTATTGTACAAAAAGAAAAATTTGAAACAATTGAAGGCAAAGGTTTAGAAATGACCCTGCTACAAGAATGCCCCCATGGACACTAGTTATTTCTGAAAAATAACTTGAGATGATGGGCATTAACTGGAAGCACCAGTCTTTTCCCATCTATTGTGCAAAGGTAGAATGAGTTGAACCCTGGCTCAAATATGATGTATGGTCCCTGTTATCACCCAGACTCTAGCTGCCACTAGGTGTATCCCTTCCGGGACGGTAGAGGAGAGGGAAACCAAGTTGGTGAGACTTCAAGCACCAAGTCCACCACTCAAGTGAGTGGCTGTCACACCGGACAAGGCACTTTTTGCTTTAGACGAGGCACAATGCCAAGTCAAGGGGAAGACCCTATTCAACCAATGATGGTTGGGACTCAAAAAGGACACTTACAACCCAGAGATAAGCAATGGAAAACAAGGAGAAAGTGTGTAAATAACCTAAGACCCTTTCCAACCAACAGACTGAAATATACTCGAGATGAAAGTGTTTGGATAACTTATTAAGTTATTTCAGATCTGATATGTTAGTGAAAATAGTGAATCTTTAAAGATCAAATGGCTGGAAATTGACCCAAAGTCCAAAAATTTGCTAGAAGTGAAAATATAAATTTTTACGATGGGGGAAATTGACTCTGAATGATTAAGCATGCATAACAGAAATAAAATCAGCGATTAGAAGACACTTCTAGCATGTTAAAACTTGGTCTTTAGTAAGGATAAAACAAAGAAAATCAAAACCAAGCCTACCCACAACCCTAAAACCAAGAGACAGTCAGAAAATGCCCAAAAACGTCCAAGGAGGGCGCAAACCAGCAATGTGCCAGTGCCAAAATTGTGGGTAAATGGAGTCCAAAATGCACGGGATTTTGTATTTGGGGTCTTCCAAGGGAAACTAAAGCGGGTTTAAAACACAAATTAAATCCTACGGTTAAATTTTGAGATGTACATTTTGATGAGTTTTTACTTGGATAAATATTTCTCTATGCATTACGGAAAATGAAAACGAGAGAAAGAAATGATGAACTTACTTGGTACCGGGAGGAATATCAGATTTTGTTGAAGTAATGCAGCCCATAGTTCAAATAGAATGATTTGTAGTAGCCCCGGGTTGAGATTGACTTGCCCAATTTCACCAATGCGCCCCTCTCTGCCTGTCAAACAAGAGACACAACATCAGATTGCTAAAACACGAAGAGAAACAACGACAAGATAATAAAAATGTAAGGAAATGCTTGACACAAATAGTAAAAGCACTCCCTTTTAATCCCAAATTCCGGAGAGTGAAGTATCAATGGCTTCCAAGTGGTGCGCCCCTCTCTAAGAACCCTTGCCTGCAACAAAAATGGTGAGAAACAAAATATACCAGCAACAACTACAATATTTTCTAGTGCGATGAGAGTACAATGACAATCAATTTCATCCAATATCTACCACGAATACACAAGTATGAGCATAAATGATTTCTCTCTATTCACTTCCAATTTGTAATGAGTGCCCAGAAGACTGTACAACAAGAGAGTTCTCTCTTAAATAGAGAAACTCTTAACAAAATCCCTAACCCAATGAGATAGATGGCTAGGATTAGATCTCTCACAATGAGATCAATGGTTGAGAATGATCCATAAATCAAATACATTTTTCCATAGTTACAAGAGGGGGGTGATTTTGCCCAAGTGCGCTCAACATGAGAGAGGGGGGACAAAAAAATAGGAAATATGAGTGATGTGGACACCAAGGGGGTGCCTTTAGGCTGTTTTAGCCCCCTTGAACCCTTACAATGAATTTTACCATGAAATTTCACCAAAATACAAAGGCTGCCATAGAGAAAATCGCCCCACATTGCCCAAATTCGCCGCCTTGAGTAAGATGGGCCATATTGGCGCCTCACACCCTAGGCTGCGGGGAATCACTCTAGCCCCCTCTGCTTCGCTCCGAAATCGCAATCCCGGAGGAAGTGATGAGGAATTGATCTTGGGATCGCGATTCCTCTTCGCTTCCTCTCGGGATCGATTTTTGAATTCGCCATTCCGTCCAAAAAAAACGATCTTTGGTTTGTGTGGAATCGCTGAGGGAGCGATGAGGGATCGACGTTGCCAGAGCGATCCCTCATCGCTCCCTCAGCGATCCCCAACCAAAAAATCGATCTTGAAATGCTTCCTGAGCGATTCCGCGGGCTAGGCGGACTTGACTCCGATTTTTCTCAAATTTGCGAAAAAAACCTTGTTTTTTAGTGATTGGCTAGGGTTCATTTAGGAAAATAAACACTATTGGACTCCATTTGTACTCATTCTATTCCTCATTTCATTGATTTCACTTCTCTTGCTAGGGCTTTGAGTGGGTTTGCTAGTTGTTTGAGAGCAAATATGTGGGAGCTTGGAGGGGAGATTGAAGGCTTCTATTTTTGAGAGCTTGGAAGGGAGATTGAATGCTTCCATAGAGACATTCAACCAGCATTGAAGAGCTAAAGAGGTAGGCTCTAAAAACCCAATCTTTGTTTCTTTTTGAAAAAAATATTTCACTATGTTAAAATTTTAAATCTTGAATGTTTTCTTTTCCTACTCTTTCCCATTTATTCTTCTCCATCATTCTATTGCAGGAAAGAAGTGATTCTCATATTGAGTCAAGAAGCATGATGGGTATGTGGTTTTTGTTTTTGGTTCCACTTCTTCTCGTGATGATGGTGTTGGGAAATAGATTTAGTGGTGGCAATGATGAGGAGGAAAAGATAGGGAGTGGCACATACCATGGAGAGGAGGAGGAAGAGGAAGAGGATGATGATGATGATGATGAGATTGAGAGTGATCAGGGGCAAAAACAAAAAGACACAACGCCTTTGTGGAAGTATGTGACAAGGCTTGGGGGAGGGAGAGGGGGTGGAACCACAAAGTTTACATGCCCCCATTGTAATAAAACTTACACAGGTTCATATACCTGTGTGAGAAAGCATTTGTGTGGGATTATGCCATGCGATCAAGGTAAGGCTATTGGAGTCAAAACCTGTGACAAAGTGTCAGCTAAAGAGAGAAACAAATACAAGATGGAAGAATAGGTCGCTCATAACAATTCCAAGAGATCAAGGGTTGAATCTGAATCCTCACAGTGAATGTTTGGTAGTGGATCTGGATCATGATCGGCTCGATCGGGACCCTCATCCCCCCATGGTAGTGGAATCTCGCCTATGCGAAGAACATTATCGGATTTCCTTGACCAAGGTTGTAGAGATGATGTGGATTCAAAATTTTATAGGTTTCTTTATGCATGTGGTGTGCCATTCAATGTTCTTCGCTCACCCTATTGGCATGAAATGGTACAAGCCATCAATGGTGCCCCTAAAGGATACAGGAGCCCTGGGTATGACAAAGCCAGAATCGTGGGACTTGACATGGAAAGAGCCAAAATCAATAGTGCTCTTGGAAAGTTTACAAATGATTGGTCCAACTATGGGGTATCCATTGTATCTGATGGGTGGACAAATGTTAAAGGCAAGCTGTTATCACACCATAGTAGAAGGGCTACTATTCTTGTACAGCAGATATCTGCACATTCCAGAGCTTCCATTATTCCAGAGCATGGCTATATATTTTGGATCACTCATGATCAGAGCAGTACATTATTCAGATTTGTATATGACCTTGTGTCAAGGCTGAGCCTTGAGAGTTCAGATTTGATGACTGATGTGACCACTTATCCCATACAGTTTCAGTTCAGTGCCTAGAGATGTATTGCAGCAGTGTTTCAGGTGATATTTGATGATTATTATTATGATGATGTTGTATGATCTATGGATATGTTCTCACTGACTGTAGATTATTATCTTGTGGATTTAGTCATGATCGTAGCATGTGCTTGGTATATTATTCCTGATGTGGCAAACTATTTAAAATGAACGGTAAATCATAAAATGGACAATTGCTTGCACATTTAGGTCATTTAACAAAACTCACTGGTTTTTCACCTTACATAGAAATGGTCTTTCCCGACACCAGTTGTCTGCTAATGTAGGCTCCATATTCACTTATCTCCATCCATACATGACCTTCCTGTTTGACTTTAAACCCTGACTTGTCTCATTTGACTTTCTGATATTGAGGACTTCCCCATTTTTCTACCTCTGTGTTTGGACCGCATCCCTGTTTATTTAGTGTCTCGGCTCTGAGTTGGTGACAGAACTTGCCTTTGGTGAGTTGGATTGTAGGCCTAAATCATTCTGGTCGGTTGTCCCGATGTTTGGCATTGGCTCGAACTCCCCCTAGTCACTTGAGATGTTGTTGGCTAAAACTGAAAGCTCATGTTCTACCTATGGAAACTCGAAAAATTCGCCCATGGAAACAAAAAAGGGGCAAGAGCAATGAAAAGCTAAAAAATACTCCTCGAAGAGTATAAGAAAGGTAAAAAAAAAAGCAATAGTTCTTAAAAGTTATATCTAAACAATTGCTGACCTTACAAATATTTGAAAAAACATGCCCTGGATGCAAGCTGCAACTAGTTGTGCTTTTCAGCACATCTGAAATCCGAAGGGTTATGTAGGCCAAAAAGGCCATGGAATAAAATTGAATGATCCTAATGAACCTGGATCAACTTGATGTAGACATGATGCCTAAGTTGAATAAACACTCTCTAAACAACTTATCCATTTGTGAGGCACAGCCATCCCCTGTGTTCTTTTGTCCAGCACAGAGTTTGTAGCTTCCCCCTTCTCCCAGTCCAAAGTATTTTTGAGTTAAGTTAAACAAGTCAACCCCTTGGCCCAACCTTGTTCCTAGCCTTCATCCTTCACTAGCAGTTTGACCATGTCCAATGGGTGAGTTTGTCATTTGAACTATTGTGCAAGTAATTTTATATAACAACGGAATATGCTAACTTAATTAATGCCACTAAATGGATGTTATACTTTGAGCTTAGCTGTGAGAATGATTAGAGAAGCATTGTCTTAAGTCTACTGATGTGATTTATCCTTGGTTGTATATTCTTGGGATCCGTGATGATGTGGACCATGTATGGATGATTATTGATGATGACTGATGGGCCCACATGTTTGATGATGATATCATATGATGGACATATGATGCAGATGATGTTTGATCCAGTTCAGCAGGTTTATTACTATTTCAGATCAGCAGATTATACATTGTCCATATATGGTGGACCCTACAGCTGGCCCATTAGGGAAACCCATGGTGTATGAGTACACATTTCTAGTGGATTTGGGTCTTCTGGATCCAATGAGACACTTATCTTTCAGTTCCGGGCACTTCTGACAGTGATTGATGCAGTTTTACACTTGTTGACCAGATTTGGGGCTGATTTCCCAGCCTGAGCAGCAGGGGCCCCGAGAGGCCAGTTCACCTAGGGCGCTGATGATGGAGGGGGTGGTCCAGCCACTTGTTTTTACCATTTACCCCCCCTTCCGGAGAGCCTGGTGGGCTCAGATGGACAGCGCTAGCACCCTAGGAGGCAGTTTTGGCACTTTCACAGTTCCCGAGTCAGTTAAAAATGGGATAAAGTGGTCACTGAGGAAATCGATTTGGGCAATTGAGGCAAGGTTTTGGCATTTGGTCTTCACAGAGGTCTTCCAGGGTGGCATCACTACCTTCCAGTCAGTTTTCACCATGTGGGTATGCCCAGATTGATCACAGGAGGACATTTACTGCTTGACTGTCATGGATTCTGAGGACAGTTTTGATCATCTATATTATATTGGACATATTTTATTATTTTATTGTGCCTTGGGGATGAGCTAGTAAGGAGTAATACCTCCTAGCCCTACCATGAGCTTATATTGTCATGTCCTAGTCACCATGAGGTGGATTGTGGTGCTTATGTTTCTCTAGTGGATGACGTCACCCTCTTATTGTACCTTTTAGTGGGGGCGCTATCATTATGTGGGTGATCCATGTGATAGATTGTTATGATTTATTGTTAGCCATTGATTAGATCTTGAGATCTTTTAAACTTAGCCACTCATGTAAAAAGTGGTTAGGATTGTACTCTCTCCCCATCCTATTTAAGGAGGGAGCCTCTCATTGTAAAATTCATCTAGAGATTTTTGGCTCTTGGCTCTTGGAATAAAAATTTCTATCTTTTGGAGTATAGGCTTGGATTGGAGTGGATGTTGGTTGTTTCGATTGTAAATGCTTTTGTCCATTGCACTGGAGGATCTATTGTAGCTATCTTGCATATTTGCCATATTTCATTTACAGGTTAAGAGGGCGATTTTGGACAAGGGCGAATTGGTGGGGAGGCTTGCCCTTCAATCTTGGAAGAAGTCGCTTTGGTTTGACAGGGAGTAGTTTTGCCTTTGTGTCAACTATTCTATGTTTCTCTCTCTCTCTTGCTTGTATCTACCTTCAATTTGTTAAACTGATTGATGCTTTGCTCCTTGGCTTGACAGGTTAGAAGGAATCACATGTGGCTTGGGAAAATCGATTTGGCAAGAGGGCTTCAACAATTCTCCATTTGATCTTTGGCAAAGTAATCCTCGTCTCAACTAGCATTCATCTCTTCATCTAGGTATGTTCCAAGAGGTATGATCTTCCACTTCCTTGAATCTTCCATAATTTCTAGATCATAAAAACCCTAATCAAATTAAAACCCTTGTTTTTGGTATTTCTTAGATCTACTTAGATCTAGCCTTGCTTTTGAAAAGATATTGAAAACCCACCGCTATAGCATCCACCCCTAGTTGGATCTACAGTTTGGTGGTGATTGGCTAAAAATTGACCCATTTTTCAAGGCAAAAAGCCCTCCTTGACCCAAATCGCACTTCCTAGAGAGAGGCTTGTTTGGTTAGATCTAGCACATGGGTAGGTGAGATCCCACTTGATTTGCATTCTAGACACTTGATAACCTACCCCCAGATCCTTACTTTGGTGAAATCTACCTTGTGGACATCTCTCCATGTTTTAAGTGGTTAAAACCCCCTTTTGATTCTCTTGGCACCTTAAAACTCAGATCTACTAAGATCTAGCCCTTGGATTGACTTGATCTTTTGGACATACATAGATCGGGGTACTAACATCTTGGATCTACAGTTTGGTGGCCATTGGACTTGATTTGGTCCACCAAACCCACTTTTTTGGCCTTCCTTGAGGAAGTCGCACCCCCTTGAAAAATTGAGTTTGTCCACTTCCAGGAGGTGGGTGTTTGAGATTTTCGTGGATTCGGAATGCCCATACCTTGAAACCTAGGTCTAGACTGTCTTTTTGTCACGATCCGCCTTGGGGGTTGCATTCCTTGTTTCAAGGGATTGTGGTCCACTTAGGGTCATTACTTGAAAAACCTAGATCTAGTAAGATCCAACCATTGGATCTCATTAAACCCCCTTGACTTGGCTTCTAGGTGTCCCGATCTACTCTTTGACACACTTTTTGACCCCATTAGCCCATCAAACAAGGCACTAGTCCACCACTAAGCAAGTCGCACTCCTTGGAATTTGTGTCAAAACTCTAGATCTAGTATGTGGGTGGTCCTAGAATCAACCTAGATTCATAGATCTAGCCTTTATCTAACCTATAGTACCAACTCACACCTAACTTCACCTTGTGGGCCCACCTAGAACCATTTCACACTTCCCAAGAAAACAAGACCCACTTGTGTAAACACATGGTACTATACCTAGTCATCATACCCCATCATGTGGCCTAAATCCTACATAGGTTGAAACACTATTAGTCTCTTACACCACCTTCAACCATACCTTAACTCTTAGGTCCACTTAGCCTTGCATTGGTTTCCGTAACTCATCATTTACCTATCCTTAGAAACCTCTGTTTGGATCCAATCAACTGTGATTGGTTATAGGGTCTCCCCCTTGGTCTATTTACACCCTGACCTAAAGCGAAGAGTGCCTCGGTTGACGTGACTCCCACATTGCATTGGGAACCGTGGCATCTCTTGGGTCACCTCTTTAGTTGCCTGTCTTCTCTACCGTCCCGGATGGGATACCTCTAGGGGCAACTACAAGTTGCGTGATAACACAAGCCATTGATAAATATTCTTGGAGTGTTTGCTAGCGGTGCGATCTTCCTTTCAACCCATGACTACTCAGATCGCTACAAGACCGATATTAATATTGCACAACCTTTACTTAAAACAATTTAAGAGATTGGGCCATACAATGTCATTCAAATCATCACTGATATTGCTGCTAATTGTAAGGGAGTAGGAGCAATCATTGAGGATAAGTATCCCAACATATTTTGGTCAGGGTGTTTGGTTCACACATTGAACCTTTTGATGCATGATATTGTTAAGATGAAGGACCCTAATTACCGATGGATTGGTGCCTTGTACAATAGAGGTAAGAAAATGATCAAATTTATTACCAATCATAGCATGGCCCACCACTTTTTTCGCAATCACTCTATGTTGGAGCTATTGAATATTGCAAAGACTAGATTTGCTAGCTACTACCTCACCTTCAGGAGGCTTTTGAAGGTAAGAGAGGCATTGGCTAGTATGGTCTCAAGTCATCCATGGCAAGAATTAAAAGACAGAGCTGCAAGCACAACTGATAGACATGGCTTTCGGGAGGTTGAGGACATCGTTCTTGATGGTCAGTTCTGGTCACAGGTTAGGTGTGTTCTGTAGTTCACCAAGCCAGTTTATAACATGATTCGTTTTGCGGATACAGATCAGCCGGTGATTGGGGAGCTATATGAGCAGATGGATAACATGCTTGGTCAAATCAAAGACATTGTTGAGCAAAGAGATGCAATCTTATATGACCATATTCATAAACATGTGGTCAAAAGGTGGGATAATCTAAATGTTCCACTCCATGACCTTGCATGTCCTTACCCCAAAATATTATTCTCCAATTTGGTTGGCCCAACTTCCACCTAGGGGTGGAGTTAGGAAAAAACCACACACAGATCCAAGGGTGCAAAATGGGTATATGCTTGCATTAGACAAGTTGGTCCCTGATCAGGAGGAGTGTGCTCAAGTACAGAGTGAATTGAGCGAAGACATCAATGAGCATGGAGTCTTTGGTAACCTGCATGCAACCAAAGATGGAGATAGATTGGATCCTATCCGTTGGTGGAACATGTATGGCTCTGGAGCCTCATATTTGCATAAATTGGCGGTGAGGGTGCTTTCACAGGTTGTTAATAGTTCTTCTGCAGAGAGGTGTTGAAGCACCTACAGCTTCATCCACAATGTGGAGAGAAACAGTTTGAATGTAGAACGCATAGAAAGCTTGGTTTATGTGCACTACAACTTGAGGTTGTTGTCCCATTATTGTGAGGTGGCCAAGAATGATAGAACATTTTTGACTTGGAACAACAATCCAGAGGAGGCTAATGTGTAGGATGGAGCCTTAGCATTAGAGCTCTTGGAGGTTGAACTATTGGGTGATCATGATGGTGATCCAATTCATACCATAGAGATGCCACCCCCAAGTAGCAATAGGTTTCCAGATGTAGGAGTTTTTCCTTTAGCTTCACAATGTCCAGCAATCCGTGGGGGCCTTTCATCTTCTTCTCATGTTCCACGATCACTTCTAGCAGCTCATATTCCACCTAGACCACGCGAAAAGAAATTGGAAGTTTCTCGTGGCAAGCGGAAAGCTTAGTAGATACTAGATAGTCTCATAGTACTTTGTATTTCATGTTTATGACGGCCTATTTTGTAAACATTATGGCCTACTTTGAACTTTAGTCTTTGACCTTTGAATCTTGAATGGTTGAACCTACCTTTCAAGTTTAAAGTTAAACTTTAAATTTTTGATTGCATCCTACTGTCTACAACTCTTTGGTATTGAATATGATATTATGATGCTTTGTTTCATTTCATGGTTGATGTAATCTGTTAGAGTTTGTTGATGGCAAATATTATATGTTGAAATTTGAAGGTTGATGTTGTTGATGATTGACGATTGATCATTTAATGACAATGTTATAAGTTATAGTTCGTAGATGATTGATATTATATCAATATGTGTACTAAATGGTTATATGAATATCTATGTTTTCATGTTTTCTATAGCTAATTTGGCATAATACATGTTTTTTTTAATATTTTTTTCCTTGGAGGTCCTTGGAAAAACTGGAAAAAAGCGGAATTTCATTAAAATATAATCAAATTACATACTATATAAGAGCTTCAAAGAGCCCTTTCTGGAAATAAGCTTTTCAGCTTCAGGATCAGAGAAATGCAAGTGCCAAAGCACCTTAAGAAAATAACAACTATGATTGGCTTAATATACAATGAAAAAATCCCGCTCATATAGAGCTGCATGAAAGACGCCCAAAAGACAAGGCATTCCAAACAACAAAAACCCCAGAAAGTATGAAGGGAAGGAAGAGCCATCGGTTTTGTGATGAAACCTTGAACAGTTAGGAGAGATAGAGCGCCCAACCAAAAGGAAGACCTTTCCCCTCGGAAAACCACCGCCGCCTGAAAGCAGGAGACCACCGAGCGGGCAACTGTCGCCGTTGATGGGGAAGAGCCCACGAGGAGCCCCATTCACCTTGAACGCTTACTGCCGCAGAGCCCTGGACACTTCGATCATGGAAGACCTGCTACTGTCGACGTCGCTGAAAGGATTCCCAACCCTAGTTCAGGTCCTTTCAAACACAAAAATACCACCGTTGCCGCCATTGTGAAAGAGAGAAAACCTGCTGCCCAATGGGTCGCCGCGCGAAGGTGCCGCCTCCACTCCAAAGCAGGAAGAGAAACTGTAAAAAAACGCCTTCAGTCGGCCAAGCTTGATAGCAACGCAGAGAAGAAAGAGGAGAGGTGGCCATGGCCGCCAAGATAATCTCAGGAATTGACTCTCAAGACCCCAAACCCTAGTTGTAGAGCTCTCCCCCCGAATCGACACACCTCAAGTCCTACATGTTTTTTTTAATATATATGCATCAAAATATATTAAAATATATATTATATAAAAACGCTCCCAAAAAGCTCCCAAAACGGAAGCTTTTGAAAATTTCGCTTTTCGCTTCCCGCTCCCCGCTCCCGCTAACATGATTTGTTTTGCCACACCAATGGGATAATGTCTAAACATAGTCAAAAGTGTCAAATATTTATCCCTTTACCTTTACTTACCCATGCATTAGCCACTTTAATGTTTAACTTAGCCAAAGTCTGATTTTTCTATTTAATTTACACTGGTTTATATGGCTAAACGTAAAAATTGTGAATTTGAGCCACTTCCTTTACTCGGAATCACAAACGGTCTACTCCATTGAGGTCGTAGACCCCAAATCCACTAATATTGGTCACTTGAACGACCGAAATCTGTAATATATGCACAATTTGGCCAAATCCAAGCATTTTGAATTAAAACAGGGCCCTATTGGCCATTAATAAATTAAAATCTCCCAAACGCCTTTGAATTTTTGCAATCAGATGCTTGGGGGCTTGTATGAGACCCAAATAGATGTCAAATAACCAAAATCGCAACTTTGATTCCAAAGTTGCTCGGGACCCATTTTTGGCTTGGTCAAATAGGGTTGACCAAGTCAGAACTGGTCAAATCATGGTATGGGTTGAACTGTGTGCTCCTGTATGTAACATAGGATGCCATGGCTTCCTTATTTATGTTGGTACATCAATTATAAACATCTAGTGACAAATATAAGGTGATCATAATAAGCAATTTCTCAAAAATAACCTTAAGGCAAGGTGGGCCCACCACCTCGTATGAATTCTCCACAGTTATGCACATTTATAGATTTGGTCATTTGGCTAGCCATGGGTGAGGTGGACAACAAGGCTTAAAGACAATGGGGAGTGACCAAGACCATGACTGTGTGACCCTTTGGATAAGCATGGGGTGCAAGGCGACTACAGTGACATAAGTACACTAGAGAAACACTAGGGAAGGGAGGTGCCTCACAAATGGGTATAGTGCTTAGGAAACCACCACTAGCCTTTAGCATACACCTTGCAGCTCACATCCAAGTCCGCATCAGGCCCCGTGAGGATCTTTGCTATAGCCTCCGTATTGGGTGCACAACCAACCGTAATTTGAGACTCTAGGGGACACTTAGAATTAGCTTTCCCTTGCTACATCTCACCTCCCAGTCCTTCATTGGGACTCGATGAGGAATTTAACCATTACATTCTCTTTCATTCATGTGGCCAAGCAATCATTTTGATATGCCATGTGTTCCTCATCTGCTTGGCCTTTTATATTTACTTTCAGTTTAGCCTTTGTGGCTTGATTTGACTTTTATCCTTTTTGGCTTTATTTGCATTTCTTCTTTAGGTAGGACAATGGTGCTCAAATGCATGTAATGGTGGCAATTGTGCATGTTTTAAGGGCAAGTGGGGTACACCCGGTGAGTCTACACAATCCTATACTGCATCACAACATCGAGGGCAACCGACAAGGAGTGAATCCCAGGTTTGAAGTTGCAAATCGCACATGTTAAATTTTTTTTTTAGTGCAGTTGCGAGACCCATTCTTAGAGAGAATGGCACCCTAGTCAGTTAACTAGGGTTCCTGGTTAATTTAACCAGGCAGAATAAAGAGTAAGACCCTAGAAGGTACCCTAGGGCTCCCAGTTGTCTCCTGGGGTTCTTGGTTGAGGACCAAGTAGGTTGATGCCATGGAAAAGTCCCTAGCATATGGCTAGGGCCCCTATTTGTCTCTAGGGTATTCTGGTCAGGGACCAGATAGTTTCTTGGTCATGAGGACCAAGCAGATCCTGTAGGTCGAGACAGAGACATCCTGGTCTAGGACCAGGAAGATACTTGGTCAAAGACCAAGTAGGTCCTGCAGATGGTTGATCAACATTCAGTGTTGGATTGAAAGCTCAGCTTGACGCTGAGGACCATTCTCTGGGAGAATGGAAGACCTGGTCAAGGACTAGAGGTTGATCAACATGACTCAGTCTGGGACTGAAGCTCAGCCTTGGGCTGAGAGCCATTCCTTGAGAATGGAGGCACTTGGTCAGTTACCAAGATGATGATGTGTGATGTCCTCTTCTCCTAGGTCTTCGAGATTGTTGACTTAGATGGTCTTATCAAGGGACTGGCCACCTCTTGATGAAGCCACTAACATTTGACCTTAGGAGCAGTCTAGAGGACCACGTGATCACATCATCCGTGTGAACCCTTCCTTATACAGTGATGTTGAACTTTCAGCTTATATGGAACATTTGTACATTTGAGAGAAAGATGACTGGTTGTACCTTCCCCACCTTGGTTATTTTATTTTTGGGTCCTTACATTGTGTTGTTTATTGATCTTGTGGTACCCTTGTCCTTGACTTATGGTTAGTAGGGTCTTCTACATTCCTACCTAGATGTTTTGGGTACCATGGTTATTTGACCACTTATGTCATGAGGGGTCATATACCCACACTCATGTTATGATGGTTATTATATGATTCTAGAACCGTTTTTTTATTTAATGTTTTAATTGTGACCCTTTATTTTTATTTTTATTTTATTATTATTATTTAATTTTACTTTTATTTTATTTTACTTTATGACTTTATTATTATTTTTACCCAAGTCACTTTATTCCTTTTATTTTATTTTTTTTAAAGGTGGAACTTTCTTTTTTTCTTTTGTTTAACTTAAGTCTTGGACCATTTATTTCTATTTAATGAGAACTCATCCTTTATCCTTCACGCATATTTTTATTTTCACGTGACTGCTCTTTCACGTGTTTGCTCCTTTTCGGGTCAATTTTTCGGGGGTCTGCTCCTCTACGGATTTCATGAGTCATCCTGCTCCACGTTCCTTCCCCACGGGTTTGCTCCACGCAACCCCCTTTACGGATCTGCTCCACGCAGCTCCTTTCACGTGTTTACTCTCTCACGGGTCTGCTCCTCACCACTTCACGGGTCAACCTGTTCACATCGCGAGTCCATTCTTCTGCTCCTTCACGAGTTTGATGGGTCTGTTCCATCACGAGTTCGCTCCTCTGCTCCACGTTTTCTTCCACGAGTTCACCACGGTCTGCTCTCTCACGAGTTCACCATGGGTCTGCCCTCACAGATCTGTTCCACGTTTTCTTCCATGAGTTCACCACGGGTCTGCTCTCTCACGAGTTCACCACGGGTTTACTCTCTCAGGGTATTCTCTCTCACAAATTTGCCCCAGAGGTTTGCCACACGGGTTTACCTCACCTTGCTTCTTTTTGTGGAGATAGACCTCCTTTTGGTGGAGTCCACATTTCTCAGTTGTTTGTTGTATATCTATGGAGGTCGTGATGCCTGGAAGTTTATTTTGTTGAAGTTAGTGATTTTTTTATTCAACCAACTTGCCCTAAGTTTCTCAGTTTTAGTAGAGATCTGTTTCTTGTTTAAGACATTATTGAGGTCTGTTCAGTTTTCTTTTTGTATTGAGTTTCGTGACCAGTTTTCTTATTGAGCACTGCCTGTATGTTTCTAACTATCTTTGACCACTCCCGATTGACTGTACCACAGCCCAGTCATCTCTCTCTCTCAGGTTTGTACTAAGAGTCTTTTAGTTCCTAGAGTTGACTGGTCTGTGAGAGGCACAATCTTTTCTGAAAGTATTACTTATGAGTATTTTATAGGAAAGGTTCACACTCAGTTAAGTTTCTTCACCTATCTCTTTCATTGTTAAACAAACAAATTGGTTCTATTATTTTTGATTACATGTTACTGAAGATTAACTTAATACAGTGACCTAACTGGTAGTGTTGAAGATTACTTTAACAAAATGACCTAACTGGTAGTATTAAAGGTGTGAAATTGAAAGCGATGAAAATTATGTTAGAAGTTAGTGCGGTGCTATTTCATATTTAATTTCAGTATTTGTTTATCTATTTTTGCATTAAAGTATACTGAATTTTATTTTTTCTGCATAAAACCCTGATTTTACCAAAAATTTAACAACACACTCCAGAGCCGAGGCACAAATAAACATGGAGTCATAGTGTGTTAAAATAATGTAACTGCGGAAGATATTCTATTTATATTTTTGTATTCCTCCTCTGGAAGATGATGGTCATGTAATTAATAATGTAAAGGTCATTGAAAGAATCAATGTAAACCCTAGGACATGTGTCGGCGTAGAAAAGCTCCTAAAAGATTATTATATTATGTAATTGACCAGTCAAGTAGAGAAGTCGGCCCTGTTGGGGAAATTGTCACCCCAACGGAAGAATATAAATAAGAGTGCTCTCTCTCATTTGTATTCACTCATTCACTCAAGCAAGTTCGCATTAGTGAAGAGAGAGAGGTGCGCACAAGTGGAGAAGTAGCTGTTTTGTCTTGGGGAACTTTTGTACTTTGTGATTTCTATATTGAGGAAGGCTTTGTTGGGGTTTTCTCCCTTTGTGGTTTCCCCGAGAGAATCTCTGTGTTCATTGTGTTTATGCTGTGCTTGTTTATCTTTCAGTAATTGTTTATATGCTATATGCTGCTCAAGTAAAAATCTAACACGGTATCAAAGCTGGCCTGAAAGATTACATTGTACAACTGCGGAAGCTAGGGCTTCTTAATTTTTGGGTCTCTTTCCACAGATCATCAAAGGCAGGAGGCTAGGCTGACTCTCCTAAGGAAGGCGCATCTTTCTGTCGAAAGAGAATTTGATTCCGAGCATTTTCAGTTTTTGGCCTATCACTGCTGCGGGAAATTAGGGCTTTTGACAGAAGTGGAATTTTGGAGTTCTCTCAGCATAGGATTGATCTCCTTAGCAAAATCGAAATTTAGAGACCAAGATCAAACTTTTTGGTTGGGCAGAACCCCGGGATCTATCAAAACCTAGTTCGGGTTTTGCACCAGAAAAACCAGAAAACCAGAAAACACCCAAAAGTGTAGATCTGAAATTCGCAGGTCACTTTTGAGGGGTCAATTTTTGGAGTTTTCAAAATCTGAGCTCACCAGCTTGCTCGCCTCAGTCAATTGCAACTCCTTGTCCAGCCAGAAGTTTGAAATTCCAAGTTTGGATTTTTAGGGTTTCTCTGTCAAACCCTAGTCAGCTCCAAATCCAACAAATCAACGTGGTAAGATCTATAAACTTTTCTATTTCCATTTGAGGTTCTCATTATAGCAAAATGACAAGCAATACCAAGCTTGATGAAAAGCTTGAAGGCGCTGAGAACTTCAGATCCTGGAAGTATAAAGTCATGCTCATCCTTCAGGAGCATGAACTAGAAGACTATGTGAAGGAAGGACTTACAGAACCAGAGGGAGATGAAGATAAGGCAAGGCATAAGAAGAATCTGATCAAAGCAAAGAGGATCATTGCTAATTCCATCAAGGATCACTTGATCCCCCATGTGTCTTCCAAGAAGACACCAAAAGAGATGTTTGATGCCTTGACCAGCCTGTTTGAAGGAAAGAACATCAACAAAAAGATAACCTTGAGAAATCAACTCAAGGGTGTGAAGAGTATGAAGTTTGAATCCATGCACTCATACTTCTCCAGAGTATCCTAGATTAAAGAACAATTAGAAGCCATTAGGGATATGATAGAAGATGCAGAAGTTTTGATGACTACCCTAAATGGTCTCCCCCGAGATTGGGAACCATTTGTTCGTGGCATTTGTGCCAGAAAGAAACTAATCAAGTTCAGAAACCTATGGGAAGAATGTGTCCAAGAAGAAGAAAGAATAGTTGTAAGAGAGGAGAAATTAAATGACGATGAAGATCAAGCTTTAACTACTCATGTAGGTGGGAAGAAGAGAAAGAACAACCCTCGTCCTCGAGAGGACTCTCCAAGAAGACCCCAAAAGAAGAGAAGGACCAGAAAGGATTTCTCTTCAATTGAATGTTATTCATGCCACAAGACTGGACACATTGCAAGGAATTGTTCAAACAAATATGGACACCACAAGAAGCATAAGAAGAGGTTTCATGCTCATGCAACAGAAGATAGTGATGATGATGACAAGACCAGAGATAATGAAGACTCCAGTGAAGAATATGTTCTTATCTCAGCACTCACTGGTTCAGTATCTCATGGAAGTGATACTTGGCTAGTTGATAGTGGAGCTTCAAAGCACATGACAGGATACAAAGAATCCTTGTCTCACCTCATCCAGAAGGAATCTCCACACAAGGTAAAACTCGGAGATGACTACCAATATCCCATCAAAGGTGTGGGAGAAGCCTCTTACAAGTTGGACTCTGGGAAGTCCATGAACATGAAAGATGTACTTTATGTACCTAAGTTGAAGAAGAACCTTCTATCTATTTCAACATTAGATAAGAAAGGTTTTCGAGTTGCATTTGTAGATGGTGAAGTTCTCATGTGGCCTAAAGGGAAGACTATTGATGATGCAGTAGTCATTGGAGTAGAAGAAGGAGGACTTTACAAAATGAAGGGTCATGCAGATACAACAATGATGGCTAGTACCAGGAACCCCTACGAGCTATGGCATAGGAGACTAGCTCATGCACACTATAAGGCCTTACCAATTGTAAGTAAAGTAGTGATTGGATTACCAGAGACCCAGGTAGATCATGAAGGAGTATGCAAAGGGTGTGCTCTAGGGAAGAGTACGAAGAACCCATTTCCAAGTAGCAACAACAAAGCGAAAGGTATTCTGGATATCATTCATTCAGACATTTGTGGGCCAATGTCCACCACCTCTCTAAGCGGGTATGAATATTATGCATCCTTCATTGATGATTATTCTCGCAAAACCTGGATTTACTTTCTGAAGAATAAGAATGAAGTCTTTGAAAAGTTTAAAGAGTTCAAGGCGCTCGTAGAGAATCTCTCTGAAAAGAAGATTAAGATCCTGTGGTTAGACAATGTAGGGGAATATATCTTAGGGGATTTCAAAGATTTTTGTAAGCAAGCAGGGATTAAGAAGGAGCTCATTGTTCCTTATAATCCACAACAGAATGGTGTAGCCGAAAGGAAGAACATAACGATCATAGAAGCAATGAAGGCTATGATCCACGATCAAGACTTACCCATGCATCTATGGGCAGAAGCTTCCAGAGCCGCAGTCTATGTACAGAACAGGATCTCCCATAGTGCTCTTGGCAACAAGACCCCAAAAGAGATGTTCACCGGGAAGAAGCCTGAAGCCAGTCACCTAAAGATATTTGGATGTCCGGTGTTCATCCACATTCCAAAGGAGAAGAGATCGAAACTAGAGCCTTCAAGGAAGAAGGGAATATTTGTGGGGTATAGTGAGCAATCTAAGGCTTACCGCATATACATCCCAGGATTTCGTCAGATCGAGATTAGTCGTGATGTCACTTTTGATGAAGAAACAACCTTCAACAAGTCTAAGAAGACTCATGAGGATGAAGAGGAGCAGGAGGCTCCTAGAGTTGCAGAATCAACTAAAGAACCAATCCAAAATATTGAAGGGGATCCTATTCCAGAGGATCATGACATGGCAGAACCTCAGAGACCTGAGGAGATACCTCATAAAGAGATCTCTCGAAAGAGAAGACCCGCCTGGGCATGCTAATTAATCCAAGATGCAGGAAAGTATGTGTTATCACCTAAACTGTAGTTACCCCTATGGATGTATCCAGTCATGGATGGCAATAGGGAAGGGCAACTCAAAAGGTGCAACCACGATCACCTCGACCTCCAGTATATGGTTGTCACGCCAGTCGAGGCAACCTTCGCTTTATGTTATCTAGCCCAGACAACAAAGGGGGAGACCCGATCTACTCCCGACAGGAGAGATCAAAACCAAGACACCAAATCAGGGTATTTCTAAGTGAAGTTAGGTGTATGGTTTATCCTCGACCTTAGGATGAAGTCACAAGCCAAGCGAAGGGTTCAATAGGTATAGCTTTGGTTCATAGTTGATGTGAGAGTGACTTACAATAATTAAAGATAAGGTCCAGGATGAGAGTACTAGTTCAATGTTGGAAGATCTACTGCCTTGGGAACCGTGTCCAATGCAGGGTAGTTCAGGGGTCGAATTGGGGCTAACTAGTACACATGACAAGTTTGACCATGATACATGATGGCATCAAGGGTTTGGTTCACCACACTAAGGTCAAACCACAAGTTAATCCAACAATCTAGGAAAGTCGAATTGACTTGGAGAGTAACCAGTGCCTTGGGAATTGGGATAATGGAGTCAAAGTAGGGTTGACTTGTGGTTGAGGACTCCTATAGCATGAGACAAGGGGGCAATAAAGGTCTTGATGGATAAGTAGGTCTAGATCTAGGTTTAACCCAAGTGGACCACAATTCCTTAAAACAAGGAATGCTATCCCCAAGGCAAGATCTGACAAAGTGACACACTAGACCTAGGTTTTGAATTATTCCCGTTCCAAATCGGCAAGAATCTCAAGTACCCACGTCCTAGAAGTGAGTTAACTCACTTCTCCAAGGTGGTGTGACTTTACCCAAGGAGGCCTAAAAGGTGGGTTAGGTGGGTCAAGACAAGTCCGATGGCATCCAAACTTTAGATCCGGGTAGGTTGGTTAGGTAGGAGTGTGGATCTATAATTTCGTGGCAATCCGACGGCTAGATCTTACTAGATTTGAGTTTAAGTGTTCCAAGTGGTCCAAAATGGGGATTAAATCCCTTAAAATGTGGAATGGGGCCCACAAGGTGAGAATCAGAAAAGTAACAATCTGGGGGTAGGTTATTTGATGTGTAGGTTAAGGATCAAGCGGGATCTCAACTACCCACCACCTAGATCTAGGTCAACTCACAACCACCAGGAAGTGCGCCTTGCTTGGGAGAGGCTAAGTTGGCTTGGGAAGGGGGTCAAATGGAAGTCAATCATCACCAAACTATAGATCCGGGATGCCGTGGATGCTATAGAGGTGGGTTTTTAATATTATGCCCAACAACCCACTAGATCTAAGTAGATCTGAGAAAATGTAAAAATGGGGGTTTTGAAATATTTAGGGTTTTAACAATTTATGAGCTATGTCAATGGATTGGATCAAGGTAAGAGAAACAAACCTGTGGATCTTACCTGGGTAACCTTGTAGATGCCTTGATGATGATGATCTATGCAAACCCGATCAATTTGAGAAGCTTTGAGGTAGTTTCTAGGCAAGTCGATTTGATCCAAGAAGCCAATGCGCCCTCTCTCCTGCACAACAAACGTCAACAATATCAGATTTGATGCATCAAGAGATAAGACTAATGCCACAAGAGAAGTAACAGAAAGATAGCATAGATCACAATGATGCTAATGATAACCCCCTGATACAAGCGAATGCCAAGAAAGTCGATTTGAAGAAGCCTTGCAAAATCGCCCTTGTTGAAGTCGCCCTCCTGTAGACAAATAATGATTTCCAAAAAAGATAGATCTTACCACAATTTCCAAATGCTAGGTTGCAATAGACTTTCCAATCACCATCTAAGAACACTAGATGCAAAGGAGACCACAAGAATTTTCACAAGAATATTTTTCTATACCAATAATCCAAGAGCCAAAGACCCCTTACAATGAGAAGCTCTCTCCTTTAAATAGGAAGGAGAGGCACCAAAACCCTAACCACTTTTTGAATGGGTGGCTAAGATTAAAAGATACAAATGTCTAATCAATGGTTGAGATGAGCTCAACAATAAAATACATGGATCACAAATAAAATATTATGTGAGTGGACAAAATCGCCCTAGAAGAGGGGAATCCCACCAAATCATGATGACAAAATATAATAAGAGGCTTATGGTGGGTCAAAGGGGTAATTTTATCCCTCCTTGGTCAATCCCCATAGCACAATAATCAATAAATAATCATCAATGTACCAAATCGTGCCTCCATAGTCAAATCGTAGGCCTCAAAAAGACCTCAGAAATCCTCAGAAAGTGCCATAAGTGATGGATGCGGGCCCTGATGAAGTTGAAACTGCTGGAGAAGGTGTGGAGGACCCCGATCTATCATCACTGATCATCCCATGCCATAACATTGTCTCAGTAGCCCAAATCGATTTCCTCAATAGCCATTTCTACCAATCCTGAAATGCCTCGGGAAGCGTGAAAGTGCCCCAAACTGCCTCCTGGAGTGCCTGCGTTGTCAAGGTGAGGGCACCAGTGTGTCCGGGAGGGGGGTAATATGGTAAAAACAAGTGGCTGGACCACCCCCTCCAAGCACAGCGCCCTAGGTCAACCGGATAAAAATCATATCTGCTCTGACATGGCCTCCGACAGACCAAAACTGCACTGGGATAGCCTACTGAGGCTCAATCATCACTGTAAGTGCCCGGAACTGAAAACAAACTCTCATTGGACTCAGAAGGTCCAAATCCATCCAAGATGTGTACTCATACACCATATGAGTCTCTGCATGATCAAAATATATATCCAATATACCGGAACAGGGCCAATAATAATAATCTGTAAATGATCAAATACTGCTGTAAACCAAGAATCATCATCATAACCCTGTAGCTGCTGCATAGAATCATCATGTATGTATACATAGACCATATATCATCTATCCATGTCATCATAAGGTCCAACCATCTCATGTCCTTTGGTTGACCATGGTCAGACTAGGCCTAACCAAGTCAACATGACCCAATATAACTCAGACCATCATCATAAGTTGCTGCAAAGTGTCCAAGGTTAATGCATGCTCTACAACTTATTCAAATAACAATTATAGCACAAAGTAATCATTACTGGCGATCTAAATCCAAATATATAATGTCATTAATTATTAATTATTACTCAGACTAGACTTTCAAGATCATACTCACTTCATAGCTGTGATCAATTTGCTAGTGAAGGGTGAAGGCTAAAATAACTGGCTAGGCTAATGGATGACTTGACTGACTTAACTTTGTGACACTTTGGCAAGGGAAAGGGAATACACACCATAGTATATACTGAATGAGCAATAACACAGGGAGTGGCGGTGTCTCACAAATGGATGAGTTGTTCAAAGAGGGTTTATTCACCTTCACAGATGCGCACAATCCATAATAGAAATAAGGCCAACAATTGTTTAGATATAGCATTTAAGTTCCATTGCTTTTTGGGCCTGAAGTTTCGATAGCCTTGATCTATGTGTGTTTATAAACACATTGCATAGATTTACATTTATTTTAGGCTTTTTGCTGCAGGTGTGTTTTTAAGGCACTTGTTTACCTGAGCACTTCTAGGTGTGTCATGGACAGCTTGTTTACCTAGGTATTTATTTTCCAAAAGATATAACATTTTATTTTCATAGCCATTTTCATTTGGCATGCCTTTCATTCATGTGTGTTTAGAAACACATTGCATGAATGGGCTTTTCATACAAGATATAGCATTTCATTTTTCCAGATTTTGTATTCATTGCAGAACCAAAAGTTTCAGGTTTAGCCAACACAGCTTTAGTGACTAGGGGGAATTCACAAGGAACTCCAACTCACCATAGGCAAGCTTTGTCACCAACTCAGAGTCGAGACACAATAAACAGGGAAGCTCATCCAATACAGAGGCTACAGTGGGGAAAAGATCCTCCATGTCACTAGTCAAGTAGTAAGTCAAAGTGATAAACTAAAAGGTAGGCCATGGATGGATGAAGACAATGAATGATGGAGCCGACACTAGCAAGCCAAGGATATGGTTGAATGATCACATCTATTCTCCCTAAGGAGGGTAAAACCAATGAGTATGAATAGTGAACTTCTAAGTCCGAGTAGGGACAATAATATATATATATATATAATAAGATCAACCAGGTCCACATATCTATATGATCGCCAGATCATGATACTAAGTGCTAAGACATGCTATAAGAATAAATATAAAAGCAATATAACCAAGACACAATGATATACCTGCTGAGTCATATACCTGACTGCTCATCAACCTGTACCATCATCTGTCCTCTGAAACTGCTGCTGTAACTCTGGGCACTACTGACTGCTCTGTACCAATGGTATAATGGCTACATCGGTCATCTCTCTGAGTGTCCTGAGACTCAGTCATGGCATGGGGAATACATACTGCTGTCCACAATCTGATAGTGATCCAATATAGATGCTCATCTCAGCATCTCTCATGTAGGGGAACTGGCTGAATAGTGTACTGGCATCGGAAAAATAATGTATGGTAGCCCGGCTACTATAAATGTGATAACAGTATGGTGCCCCAGAAGGATCCAGTAGAGAGAGCAAGAGACCAAGGCCATACTCCAGCTACGTAGCCTTGATGTGCAATCTTGTTGAAGAAGAACCAGGTTGTTTTGAAGACGCAGTAAAGAAGAAGGAATGGCTGGATGCCATGAATGAAGAGTATCGGTCCATTATCAAGAATGATGTTTGGGATGTGGTACCAAGACCGAAGGACAAATCGGTTGTTTCATCAAAATGGATCTTCAAAACAAAACATTCAGTAGACGAAAGCATTGAAAAGTACAAGGCAAGATTTGTAGCCCGGGGATTCTCGCAAAAGGAAGGAATTGACTATGAGGAGACTTTTGCCCTGGTAGCCAGATATACTTCGATTAGAACCATTCTTGCCTTGGCAGCCAAGATGAAATGGAAGCTACATTAGATGGATGTGAAGACAGCTTTCCTGAATGGAAATATAGAAGAGGAAGTATATATCGAGCAAACAAAAGGATTTGAAGTAGAAGATAATAAGTCACATGTATGCAGATTGAAGAAAGCTCTGTATGGGTTGAAGCAAGCTCCCAGAGCATGGTATGGAAGAATTGACAGCTTCCTGATGAGCTTGGGCTTTACCAAGAGTAAAGCGGACTCTAATCTTTATTACAAGATTATGAATGATGAACCCACGATACTATTACTGTATGTGGATGACTTATTTCTGACTAGAGAAGACAAGCCCATTGTTGAATGTAAGAAGAGGCTTGTAGCAGAATTTGAGATGAAAGACCTTGGCAAGATGCACTATTTTCTAGGTCTTGAAGTATGGCAGTTTCCAGATGAGATTTTTCCGAGTCAAGAAAAATATACAGAAGAGATCCTAAAGAGATTTGGGATGCTGGATTGAAAGGCCATGACTACTCCGATGGTAACAAATCTGAAGCTTCTGAGTGATGCTTCTTCAGAGAAAGTAGATGTCACTTTGTATAGACAGATTATTGGGCCATTGATGTATTTGACCAATACTCGCCCAGATATATGTTTTGCGGTAAACACATTGAGTCAGTATATGGTAGAACCCAGGAATGTTCACCTGATTGCAGCAAAACATGTGATGAGATATCTGAAGGGTACATTGGATTATGGACTCAGATATGCCTCAGATAGTGAGTTCAGGCTATATGGGTACATAGACTTAGATTGGGATGGAAGTGCTGAAGACAGAAAGAGCACTTCAGGATGTTGCTTAGTTTGGGATCAGGCGTGATCTCATGGCTCAGTGGAAAGCAACCCTGTGTTGCACTCAATACAACGGAAGCTGAATATATAGCAGCTTATTCAGCTTGTGGTGAAGCAGTGTGGCTTCGCAAGATGTTGACAGGATTATTCAATGCAGAGATTGATGCTACGGAGATACTCTGTGACAACTAGAGTTGCATCAAGATTACGGAGAGTCCTGTGTTTCATGATAGATCGAAGCACAACGAGATTAAGTTCCACTATATCCGAGATATGGTGAAACTCGAGTATGTTCCTACAGTGGAACAAGTTGCTGATGTGCTGACTAAGCCTCTGGCTCGTGTGAAGTTTGAATACTTTCGAGACAAGCTTGGTGTGGTCCAGAGGGACCTCTCTAGAAAGAGAGATTGATAGAGATCCTATCCAAAATGATAGATGCATGTCCGGAGGGATGGATGCCTCTACAAGGGTGAGGGAAGATCAGTACTGGCTGATTGATGGTTCTAGCTTTCACGAGCTGATGCCTGTCCATAGGGATGGATGCCTCTCCAAGGGTGAGGGAAGATCGGTACTTGTTGACTGATAGAGATCCTATCCAAAAGGATAGATGCCTGTCTGGAGGGATGGATGCCTCTCCAGGGGTGAGGGAAGATCAGTACTGGCTGACTGATGGTTCCAACTTTCACGAGCTGATGCCTGTCCATAGGGATGGATGCCTCTCCAAGGGTGAGGGAAGATCAGTACTCGCTGACTGATGGTTCCAGCTTTCATGAGCTGATGCTTGTCCATAGGGATGGATGCCTCTCAAAGGGTGAGGGACGATCAGTACTGGCTGACTGATGGTTCCAGTTTTCACAAGCTGATGCCTGTCCATAGGGATGGATGCCTCTCCAAGGGTGAGGGAAGATCAGTACTAGCAGACTGATGGTTCCAGCTTTCACGAGCTGATGCCTGTCCATAGGGATGGATGCCTCTCCAAGGGTGAGGGAAGATGAGTACTGGCTGATTGATGGTTCCAACTCTCACGAGCTGATGCCTGTCCATAGGGATGGATGCCTCTCCAAGGGTGACGGAAGATCAGTACTGGCTGACTGATAGTATCAGTATTTAAATACTGATGTTTGTTGCAGGTTTTCCAGCTGATGGTGTTGCTGATGAGGATGTTCTAGCAGATGGTGTTCCAGCTAACGATGATGTTGTTCTAGCTGATGGTGCTGCTGATGAGGATGTTCCAGCAGATGATGCTCTAGTTGATGTAGTTGTTGTTCCAGCAAGAGGATGATTGCTGATGATGATGCTGCTGCTGATGATGATCATATTTCAGCAGATGATGATGTTGCTACTCCACAGATGATACCCCAGACAAATAATGATCCAAAGCCTTCTTACGACATATAGAAGTTCACAAGTCAGTTGTGCAGATGTTGTTACCCGCAAAATACCTTCCTAGTTAAGAGGGAGTGTTAAAATAATGTAACTGCGGAAGATATTCTATTTATATTATTGTATTCCTCCTCCGGGAGATGATGGTCATGTAATTAATAATGTAAAGGTCATTGAAAGAATCAATGTATGTTCGGGTACACAGGGTACTACCAAAGGACCGAACACCAAGAAAAACCACTTCACACAAACAGATCACAGATCAACACATCGATGTTTTGACGTGGTTTAAACCCTCTTGAGGGAAACACTCCACGGCCCCGGCCAAATAGCTTCTACGGGACAATTTATTATGCAAAGAAAGAAAGTTACAAATGAGCTTCTCATAATCGATCAACTAAACAATGACCCTCCATGCTCTTTAAATAGAGATCAAGGACCAATCGGGTGTTAAGCCACGGATCAAGGTTAGGTTTGATCTAAGAGAAGTTGAGCCGTCGGATCACTCTATGTCGGAAACATATCGTGACCGTCGGATTAAGTAATTACAAATGCATACTAATGCATACTAAAGAAACACACTATCCCTAACGGATATATTACACAAGTTGATCTTAACTAACTCCTAAGTGTCTAAATATCCTAACATCCCCCCTTAAGAACAACTTGGGATAGGATTGAAGGATTTACAAAAGTGACACTATTAGGAGAAGGAAGGAGGCATTAGAGCCTATCCCCCCTTAATGACAAGTTCCTGAACTCCTAACATAGATCGAAGTTTAGAAAACTTCGCTTCTGTAAGAGACTTGGTGAAGATGTCTGCAACTTGATCATCTGTAGGGCAAAAGAGCCCATCAAGAACCCGATCATGAACAAGATTTCTGATGAAGTGCATATGTAGCTCAATGTGTTTGCTGCGTTGATGTAGAACTGGATCTTTGGCAAGCTTGATGGCACTTTGATTGTCGCACCAAAGTGGAGTAGGCTGCTGTTGCTCGAATCCAAACTCTGAAAGGATCTGTCGAAGCCTTAAAGCTTCCTGACTGGCATTAACTGCTGCTCGATATTCTGCCTCTGCTGAAGAAAGAGCAAGAGCTTGTTGTTTCTTACAAGCCCAAGTAATAGGTCCAGATCCCAGACTGAAAACATAACCTGCAGTAGACTTTCGATCATCAGGATTGCTGGCCCAATCTGAATCAGTGAAACCAACCAACAAAAGATTCCCCCCTGTACTGTAATGAATCCCAAACAGAACTGTACCTCGAATATATCGAAGTATTCTTTTAGCTGCTTTCCAGTGACTTTCATGAGGTTTCTGCATATAACGGGCAACACGACCAACGACAAAGGAAAGGTCAGGACGAGAATGAGTCAAGTATAAGAGACTACCAACAAGCTAACGATACAAGGTGGCATCGACTTCAGGTGAAGTACAAGTGGCAGAAAGTTTGACTCCAGATTGGAAGGGAGAAGGGGCTGGTGTACAATCTTCCATGTGAAAGCGACGAAGAAGGTCACAAGCATACTTAGACTGAGAAAGAAAGATTCCTTCTTTGGTTTGCAGGACTTGGAGACCAAGAAAATAATGCAAATGTCCTAAGTCTGACATTTCAAAGTTTTGTTTAAGACTGGATTTCACATGGGTTATAAGCTTAGGGTTACTACCAGTAAGAATAAGGTTTTCAACATATAGAACAAGTATGATGAGATGGTTTCCTACTTTCTTGGTATAGACATTGGGGTCAGAATGGCATCTAGAAAAACCAGTGTCAAGGAGAAAGTTATCCATTTTGGCATACCAAGCTCTAGGAGCTTGCTTAAGGCCATAAAAGGATTTCTTAAGGCGGCAGACAAGGCTAGAGTTATTCTGAACATAGCCAGGAGGTTGTTCCATGTAAATTTCCTCCTGTAAATCACCATGTAAGAAGGCAGACTTGACATCCCTTTGATGGACTTCCCAGTTGTGTAAGGCTGCAAGGGAAAGAACAAGGCGGATGGAGTTCATTTTTGCGACAGGAGCAAAGGTTTCATTGTAGTCAATCCCTTCAACTTGGGAAAAACCTTTGGCAACTAACCTTGCCTTAAGTCTTTCAACACTTCCGTCTGATGGATACTTAGTTCTGTAGACCCATTTATATCTGACAAGTTTTCTTCCTTTTGGAAGAGGTACAAGATCCCAAGTATCGTTCGCCATTAAGGAACGATATTCTTCATCCATGGCTGCATCCCGTTCTGGATTCCCTGAAGCTTCTGCAAAAGTTTCTAGATCATGATTCTCGGAAACTTGAGCCAAAAGAGAAGAGGCTCGCTGAAACTGAGAACGTGTTCGACGTTGATCTCTAGGATCACCGGCAAGATCACCAGCTGCTTCACATGTTGAACGGACCCATCGAGGAAGCACTTGTGCTGGTGCAACTGGAGGAACATGAGCAGGCGGAGGTGGATTTTCATCCTCACTGTCATCATCAGAAACTGGAGTTGGAAACCTGTCAAGGAAGTTGGAAGAAGAAGAAGGAGGCACAAACGCCGAATCAGGATCGCAGGCCAAAGATGGCACAATCGCCGAGTTAGGCTCGCAGGCCAAGAGATTTTCATCAAATTTAACATCTCTTCTAATGATTATAGCATGAGAATGTGGTTGAAGAAGTCTATAACCTTTTACATCTTCAGAATATCCAACAAATATGCACTTTTCACTTTTAGGCTGCAATGCTTTCCGTTTTTCATCCGGAATGTGAGCCCATGCTTCACTACCAAACACACGAAAGTGACTTACATCAGGTTTAATTTTACTCCATGCTTCTTCCGGTGTTATACCTTGTAATGCTTTTGTGGGGGTGCGATTAACTATGTAATTTGCACAATTTATGGCTTTAGCCCAAAATTGAAGACTTAGTCCCTTAGATTGGATCATACAATTAGCCATTTCTTTTAAAGTGCGGTTCTTCCGCTCAGCTACACCATTTTGTTGTGGTGTATATGGAATAGTGTGCTGTTGTTGGATGCCTTGTTCAGTGCAGAAAGTAGTGAACTGTTTGCTAACATATTCTCCTCCATTGTCAGATCTTAACTTAATAATTTGATGACCAGATTGTTTTTCAACAAGGGCCTTAAAGGCCAAGAACATGTTAAATACTTCGCTCTTAAGTTTTAGGAAATAAACCCAAGTGCGTCTGGTGTAATCATCAATGAAAGTTAAGAAATATTTGAAACCAGAAAAGGAAGCAGATGGAAGAGGACCACACAAGTCACTATGCACAAGCTCCAAGGGAACCGAGGCGTGCCAAGAGGCACGTTTGTCAAAACTGTCCCGATGATGTTTTCCGAGTACACAACCGGAGCAAACACCATCCCTGCAAGATACCATCGGAAGACCTGCCACCATATTTTCTTTACATAGTTGTTGCAATGAGCGATAATTTAAGTGACCAAATCGCTCATGCCAAAGTTTGCTCAAGTTATCACTATGAGCAACAAAAACTGAAGGGAAAGGTGATGACCCAAAGTTGTTAAACTTGTACAACCTGGTAATATCATCAACAATTCCGGTAGCTAGGACCTGTTAAGGATCTTTAAAATCCTTGATTACAACTTGGTGAGGTGTAAAGGTCACAGTTTTACCTTCACCAGAATGAGTGATCTGATAGACTGATAACAAATTGCAGGAAATTCTTGGAACACATAGTACATCACTAAAATGACCATTATCGACTGGAACTGTTCCAGCTCCTACAACACTTAGAGATCTATCATCACCAACAAATATTTGTTTGGTGTTACATTCATGCATAGTAGAAAAGATGGCTTGATCCTTAGCCATATGATAAGATGCTCCAGAATCAATGAGCCATTCATTTGAAGTAGAAGAAGAAGATGCATTATAAGAATAACCAGAAGCACAATGTGCATGTCCATGAGAGGCAGATTCTGAAGGTGAATCTAGGCTGATGTGGTGCTTCTTCATTGCTGCTTCCAAGGCTGCCATTTTCTTGAAACACTTAGATTCATCATGATTATCTTTCCCGCAATAGTTGCAATGACGTTCAGTCTTTTTGCCTTTTGGCTTGGATCATTTGTCATTTTTTAAAGAAGGAGTTGACTGAGAGGGTTTTGGACCCTTGTTTGACTTATTATTGCGAAAATTTTGTTTCTTGGGAGGTTTGGACTTTTCTTTCTGTTGGGACAATAAGGCTTTCCCAGATGTATCAGCATTTTGATTATTCCAAGATGAATGAGTTTATCTTGTTCCCTAATCAAGGAATCACAAAAGGATTCAAGACTAGGCTCTTGATAGCTAGCTGCATTCAAGGATGCTTTCATGGAGTAAAATGTAGATACAAAAACAGAATATGTAGGTCCAAGTTTGGAAAGAATATGATAAATGCATTGTTTGTCTTCCCTCTCAATCTTACATTCTGCACATAAGAGCTTAAGAGTTTTGTACTTAGATAAATAATCTTGAATGCATGAAAAGTCACTTGGATTTAAAGAAATCAACTCATTTTCGAGTTGGTGACCTCGAATTTCATTGTGTTTACCAAACACAGATTCCAACTTGTCCCAAGCAGCATTAGGTTCATCAATTCCAGATATGTGGAATCGCAAATCAGTAGAGATTGACATCCCAATCAATCCACGAGCTTCATCACATCTATTTGCCCATTTTATTTTCTTATCATTATCAGTGGGTTCTTTTTCTTTCCCTGTTGTAATTTTGAAAAGTCCCCTACTTCGTAGAACATCCTCCATATGAGATTTCCATGAGAAATAGTTGGAACTGTTAAGTAGAATATCACAAAGGGCGACCGTATTTATAAATTAATGGTTGTAAAAGTAGAAACCAATAGTCTGGATGTGAAGATCTCGAAAAAATAGGCGGTTTAAAAAAAAAAGAGCACTGAAAACGGACTCTGTATGATGAAGTTATGCTTGAACAAAGAAATTGTTGAAGATGTCCCCAATAGTGACGTGGCAGCTAGAAAATGTTCAGCAAAAAAAGAACCCCCCTCTTCCCAAGATGAACCTTTTGACAATCACTTTACAAGAAAGTTGATTTAAGTGAACCACTTTTGTAAAATAAGTGATTTCACTTTTACAATGATATTACTTTTGAATAGTGCAACAATAAAAAACTGAAGTGACTCACTTGTATTTTTATTTTTTATTATTTAAGTGAGGTGCACTTTTACAATAAAGTAACTTGAAATTAGAAATTGAATGCACTTTTTCTTTTAAAAGTAACTTTCTAAGACTTGAACTCAAGACCTATTAAGGAATAAGGCAACTTTGAACCAAGTGAGCTAGATTAAAAGGTATGTAAAATATGAGAATGAGGAAGGGGTTTTTTTTTTTTTATTTACTCTTCTTGCTCGGTTTGTGTGCTTGGCCTTTTTCTTGCAAAACAAACCACAAATCGAAACAAAACAACTTTTCCACACTTGTGGAGTTAGATCTTGGTAGCTTGCCCGGAAAGTCTACGTTTTCTCTCTGTTTCTGATTTGCCGAGATCGCGCAAGGTGCACGGCAAAGAGCATACGCAGCCGAGAAAAACCCTTTCCCTTTCTGTTTCTGATTTGCCGAGATCGCTCAAGGTGCACGGCAAAGAGCATACGCAGATGGGAAAGCAACAATCGGAACCAAAAAAATCTAGCAGTAAAAAGAGATGAAATATGAGATTTTTTCTTTTCAAAAAAAGGAAATAAAAAAAATGCGTCACTATAACATTATACCTTCAGATCTGATGAAATACGCGTTTCTGGAGCAACCGGGAACCATTTTCGATCAAACGAAAACTATTTTCCAATGGAAACGACGCTCCGGACGCAATGGAACACCTCCCACAGCCCAGAAATGCACAAAAATACCAGAACTAGAAACCCTTTCGAGTTTCGGCAACAGCAGTTCAAGATCTAGGTCATAACTGGAAGCGACACTTTATAAAAGCTCTGATACCATGTTCGGGTACACAGGGTACTACCAAAGGACCGAACACCAAGAGCAACCACTTCACACAAACAGATCACAGATCAACACACTGATGTTTTGACGTGGTTTAAACCCTCTTGAGGGAAACACTTCACGGCCCCGGCCAAATAGCTTCTACGGGACAATTTATTATGCAAAGAAAGAAAGTTACAAATGAGCTTCTCATAATCAATCAACTAAACAATGACCCTCCATGCTCTTTAAATAAAGATCATGGACCAATCGGGTGTTAAGCCACGGATCAAGGTTAGGTTTGATCTAAGAGAAGTTGAGCCGTCGGATCACTCTATGTCGGAAACATATCGTGACCGTCGGATTAAGTATTTACAAATGCATACTAATGCATACTAAAGAAACACACTATCCCTAACGGATATATTACACAAGTTGATCTTAAATAACTCCTAAGTGTCTAAATATCCTAACAATGTAAACCCTAGGACGTGTTGGCCTAGAAAAGCCCCTAAAAGATTATTATATTATGTAATTGACCAGTCAATTAGAGAAGTCGGCCTTGTTGGGGAAATTGTCACCCCAACGGAAGAATATAAATAGGAGTGTTCTCTCTCATTTGTATTCACTCATTCACTCAAGCAAGTTCGCATTAGTGAAGAGAGAGAGGTGCGCACAAGTGGAGGAGTAGCTGTTTTGTCTTGGGGAACTTTTGTACTTTGTGATTTCTATATTGAGTAAGGCTTTTTTGGGGTTTTCTCCCTTTGTGGTTTCCCCGAGAGAATCTCTGTGTTCATTGTGTTTATGCTGTGCTTGTTTATCTTTCAGTAATTGTTTATATGCTATATGCTGTTCAAGTAAAAATCTAACATAGTGTACTCAGAGGTCAACGGGGGGAGGTCCTTAAGGCCACCTATCTTGGTCTTAGTCAATGAAAAGAAACAATCACGAGTGGGTCGGATGAGTGGAGGATAGTGACAAGTGGGACCAAGGGTAGCTATCATGAGTCAAATGGCCAAATCTATACCATGAGAGGGGAAAAGAACCAATGTGCATAAACGAGAGTCTCCACTCAAAGTGGTAGACCACCCTTACCAGAGGCCACAAATAAGTCTCCAATCAAACAAAAGGATTGTTGCTGCCTAAAACACACTTGACCACAGATAAGTCTCCCAACCGCTATGTGTGTTCTTGAGGGAAACTATGAGTGTAGAACCCACTATCACCTCGATTCTAAACTCCTCTGTTTAGACCCCAACTCCAAAAAAGTTCAAGGGGGGTTGGCCCTACTTACTAAGATTCTTTGATGAGTTTCTTTAAGAGTTGAAAATTATTAATATGCAATGACAAGCATTCATGCAAAGATGCAATAATTTTGATGACGAGCAAACCTTCTTTAACAACAAACCATATACAATTGCAAGAGAGAAATAACAATTCACTAACCAAACCAGTGCCTACTTTACTTGGGTTATGGAGTCACAGATATAATAAAAGTAAGTTCACCAAAGACAATCAAATTGCATTAAACCATTCACTAGTCACAATGATCAAAATATCACATTTAACATATGACAAATACTTGTAGGAAATGATCAAATGAATGAAAGGTGCTTGTAGTGAGTTTGAACCAAATTCAAATGCTTCAAAAGTAAAGTACTAAAAATGAAATAATGATTTTAATGTTTTGCCAATGGTCCTGTAAATTTTAATTATTTTTAGGTCGCTCTTTAGCTTAGGGGAATTAAGGTTTGTGCAAGAAAATTAAAGCTACTCTATCTGTCTATTTCAAGAATTTATCTCTTTCGATTTGAGAGAGATTGTCGGGTGCTCAACAAGAGAACACAAGGTTCACAACTAGCTCCATGGGTCCACCCTAAAGTTTGCCGTGTGCTCAATAGGAGGACACAAAGTGCCACAAGGCTCCCAACAGCCTCTACCCCTCTAGCGCCACGGGTCAAACTTCGTTTTCTCAATGTCTTGTCAAGATAAATTTATGAGTGCCTATTATTCTAGCCAACACTAATCTTTGCCCTTTCTTGCCACCCAGGATCGAACGAACTGGCAAGGGGAGTAAATACGGGGCAAAGATTGAGGCACGGTTTATTTGACTTTTAAAAGAATGAACAAATACTTATATACAATGCAAGCCGACATGATATTGCAAGGGTGGCAAAGCCAACTCACTTGCAAGGTGTGGGCAAATAAATTAAAGCAAAAATAACTTGAAACTTTAAATAAATTTACTAGCCAGCACGATTTTGGATGGATGGGCAAAGCCACTTCACATGCAAGGTGTGGACAAAGAATATTATTAAACGCAAATTAGAAATAAACTAATTCCTAGCCCTTTCAACAATTGCTATGCAATGGTGGCAAAGCCAACTCACTAGCAAGCAATGGAATGACAAAAATAACTTAAGGAAATAAAATGTTATCCTAGCCACAAAACTCTCTTTCTAATGAAGAGAAGGGGCAAACAATTTAACAAAATGTAAATAACAGAAACAACTAAAACTAGCCCCTCTACACTTGTAATGCAAAAGTGGGCAAGCCCAACTTCTAATGCATGCAAGGGATGGCTCGAAATTAAAAGAGCTTTTGCTTGAAATAAATGAATAAGAAACCAAGCCCAAGAGACTCTCTTGGGCTTGTTACAACAAGAAAGATTTTAGCCTTAGAAAATACAAGAAAATGGTGGGCAAAAATAAGAAATTTGACCCTTTTTTGGCAAGGAACTTGAAGTGGCCACTCTTGGGTGATCTTTGAGCTTATTTGTGACCAAATTTGGGCATTCCTTCCCTCTGTAACATCAAAAACCTGCACAAAACGTCAAGCTAAACTTTTCCAAATATGATAGAAATGAGTATGAAATCAACTTAAAAATCTTGACATATAAATTTCTGAAATTTGTAAGTGAAATGTAGCATGTAAAACGCTCGAAATGATGATTTGTGAGAGCGAAATAAGTGAAATAAAAAATCTGCAAAAAGAAATTCCTAGTTAGAAGAAGCCAAGTTTGCTAGGAACCCATGTCTTTACTTTGTTAGTATATTGTTGTTGGACGCATATGCTTTGTAAGACGTCCTGTAGTATTTGTTGATCCATAGTTTGTGTTATTGTTGTTGGGCGCATATGCTTTGTAAGTCACCCGTAGTAATTGTTGACCCATAGTTTGTATTGGCCCATGGTTTTGACCCATAGTATTGGCGCCTAGGCTTAGTATATAAGTGTTTGTTGAGGCCAATGAAGACACTGTGAAGTTATTTGTATTGAGCTTGCTCAAAGGAGGTTGCCCCCTCAAAGTGGTCTGCAATCAATAAAAGTGATTCTGAGTTCTGTTATTACTGCTATCTCGTGTATTTTCATTAATTAATTGTTGCAGGTTCCTCACATCTGGTATTAGAGCACTTTCTTGGGCTTGTTGGGTGGAATTTTTGCCAAATTTATTTTTCCACATCTGTTGTAGGTTCGGATTTGGGAATAATCCCTATCCGCTTAACTGTGGGAAGTACTTGGGCATAAGCCCTAAAACTCATTGTGAGGAGTACTACAGGAACCCTAAAATAGTTGGCCCATTGAGAGGACCTGTCAGCGAAAAGGGCAACGACCCATACCTGATTGACTAGTTCCCACCCATGAGGTAAACCAAGAGCTGTCGTTTGTGGCAAAGCGGTTATCAGCTTTACCTAAGCCGTGGAGTGAGGGGTACTGCCCCAATACGCAAGCCGTCAGACAGCATTGGTGGCCGAGTGAATCCCCTGAACCGTTAAGAAGCCGAGCATAAGGGGTCCATATCTATTTTTAACTGATAAATCGCAGATTTCCTCTGTCTAGAACTGTTTCCGATCACGTCCGCGCCGTTTCAGATCTATCTGTTGCCGATCACTTCCGCATCGTTTCAGATCTGTTTGTTGCCAATCCCTTCTGCGCTGTTTTAGATCCATCTGATGCCGATCCCTTCCGCGCCGTTGCTGATCCATTTTGTTTTTTCGCCATATCTCCCTTGTTTTCACTCTGTTTTCCTTGAAACTTCCCTGACACCCCTGTCATCCCATTTTGCATCTTTCATTCCTGAGGACCCTACCCCGAATTCCACTTCCCAAAGCCAGAAATCCAACATTTGTCTATTTTTAGGGTTTGCCATAACTTCTTTAATTTTCACCCAATCGCCTTCAAATTTTGCCACCGTGTTCATTCCCTAATTCTGCTTCTTTGTCCCTGTCTGACAAATTTTCCCATTCTTTCACCCTGCTTCTGAAATCCTCATTTTCTCCTTGTCTGTCCATTCCAAAGTGTCTGAAACCTAGTCAAACCCCAATTACCCATCAGAGTTTTTCCCAAATCCAAATTTCCCTTTACTAAATAAGCTTCTGTTTGTGTTTTTCTACCCATTAAAAAACCAAAACAAAAAAACTCCTGGTTATGGTTGTCATCCGCACAGGAGCAAAAACCATGGAGGAAGCACTTGTAGCCATCCAAACCAAACTCCAGGATCTGGATGAAAAATTTCTCGGCCTCCATCTTGAGCATTCAGCCATGAACAACAAACGACAGTCCGAGTCTTCACCAGACAATGGGTTCTCTTCTTCCAGCAATTTCCGTGGTTCGAAGCTTGATTTTCTTCGCTTCAATGGTATAGATTCGACTGGTTGGATCTATCGTACAGAACAGTATTTCAGTCTGCATAATACTTTTGATGTCACCAAAGTTTCATTTGCATCATTTCATTTGGAACATGAAGCTCTTCAATGGTACCATTGGTACATCAAGGTTCATGAAGAGCCAAAATGGCCAGATTTTTGTCAGCTCCTTTTGCAACGATTTGGTCCTAGTGCTTTTGATGACTTCACAGGAGTCCTCACTAAAATTCGCCAAATTGGCACTGTGAAAGAGTATTAGACATAATTTCAGCAACTAGCCAATCACACAGAAGGATTGTTTGATGAATTCTACAGGAGTTGTTTTATCAGTGGTCTTAAGGAGTAATCCGCTCATAGGTTAAAATGTTCTGTCCTAACACAATGATGGAAGCCCTGGGGTTGGCTAAGTTGGCAGAAGACAAGATTGCAGCCCAACAGCGCTCCAAACCCATTTTTGTTTCCTTCCGAAATATGGGTTCTGAACGACCTCCCATCCCGCCAGCTCCTTGACCAACTATCAAGCATTTGTCTGAAACAGAGATGCAGGCACGCAGAGAAAAAGGGCTTTGTTATAATTGTGATGAAAAATTCACTCGGGGACATAGATGTGTTCAGCAAAAACTCTATCTCTTGGATGTGGATTCTCCGCCTGCCTCTTAAATTGGTGAAGAAGCTCCAAATACAATGGCTAATCAGGTCGACATTCAGGAGCCGCCTATTGACCCTCTATTTCAGGAAGACCGCCCAAAGATATCTCTCCATGCTTTAGCCGGAATCACCACCCCCCAAACAATGTGGGTCAGGGGTTAGTTCAAGAAGCTCCCTCTTACCATACTCATTGATTCTGGTAGCACTCATAACTTCATTGACCCTCGGATCGCCAAACAGGCTGATTGTTTTATCCATCCTTGCTCCAACTTTGAAGTCATGGTTGCCAATGGGGGCACCTTACCTTGCAAGGGGAAGTGTCACAATGTGCGTATCTCTATGGAAGATTATAACTTGCGTTCTGACATTTTTGCCTTGACCTTAGGTGGATGTGATGTGGTTTTGGGTGTTCAATGGTTACACACACATGGACCCATCTTATGGGATTTTGCTGAACTTTGGATGTAGTTTTCAGTCAATGGGAAAAAACACAAATTTACAGGCTTACAACCAGGGTCTCTCTGCATCATCAGTGCACATTGCCTGGAAAAACTCTTTAAGAAGAATTCACATGGTTTCATCGCTCAGCTCCATTCCATTCATATGCACCCATCAACGGTCTCCACTACTCCCTTGGATCTCCAACCAATTTCGGATAGATCTGTCGGTGTCTTTGATGAACCAGTGGGGTTGCTGCCTTCACGAGACCTTTCTGGTAAGAATTTAGCCGCTTCTACATCTGCGAAGGAAATGATGGTTATTTTGCATGCAGTACAGACATGGCAGCCATACCTATTAGGGAATTCTTTCTGCATCACGACTGCTCACTAGAGTCTGAAATATTTCCTGGAACAACGGGTCTCCTCACCCGCACAACTGAAATGGATTCACCAACTCTTGGGTTATCCCAATGAGATCACTTACATAAAGGGTCAAGACAATTTGGTGGCAGATGCTCCTTCTCGCACAATTGATGCCCCAGTTTCTCTTTCAGCTATTTCTCTACTTGTTCCAAATTCGTTGCAATTTGTTCAACAGGGCTATGTATTCTCTGAACTCCATGCGTCTCCATTGGTCAGGCACTCCGGGTTCCTCCAAACGTATGAGCAGGCACTACATAGCTTCTTTTGGCAGGGAATGAGAAGGACAATTCAACAGATGGTGGTTTAATATGGTACCTTCTAGCTCCTTCCGAAATTGTTTGAACCCGTACCCATCCTTCCATGGATTTGGACAGATATGTCTCTGGAATTCATTGAAGGGCTCCCTAAATCTGGAGGGCAGGCTGACATTACCAATAAATGTTTGAAAACTTATCTTCGTTGCTTCACCTCCGATCAACAACCTCCATGGGCGAAGTGGCTCCCTCTCGCTGAATGGTGGTACCCTTCTGCATCTAAAATTACTCCATATGAAGCAATCTATGGTCAGGCACCGACATTTCTTCTTCCATACACCTTCAACAATGCACCAATTCAGGCAATTGACACGGTTCTTCAAAACTGCGATCAGATTCTTCGCATTTTGAAGGATACTCTTCACATGGCCAGAATTCGAATGAAACAATAAGCCGATTAGCACCGTTCTGAGCGCACCTTTCAAGCAGTTGATATGGTTTTTCTTTGTCTACATCCTTCCAAGCAATCCTCCATGACACTCAAAGGGCGTTCGCTTATCTCTCGCTCTATCATAGAGGTATTCATTCAGTGGCACGACATGCAACCAACGGCCACTACATGGGCACCACTCCTTTAGATTCAGCATCAATTTCCACATCTAAAGCTTTGAGGACAAAGCTTTTTCTAAGGGAGAGGGGATGTTAGGAACCCATGTCTTTACTTTGTTAGTATATTGTTGTTGGACGCATATGCTTTGTAAGACGCCCCGTAGTATTTGGTGATCCATAGTTTGTGTTATTGTTGTTGGGCGCATATGCTTTGTAAGTCGCCCGTAGTAATTGTTGACCATAGTTTGTATCGGCCCATGGCTTTGACCCATAGTATTGGCGCCTAGACTTAGTATATAATGTTAGACACAGTGCTCACTGAGAGGGGGGGTGAATCAGTGAGCCTATACTTTATTCAATTTCAACTTCAATTACCAATTCTTATATCAGCATATCATATTCATCAATAAACTAACCATAAATCCATATGTCATTCATCAAATAAAACACACAATCATTAACACTTTGCATAAGAGAGACACGATATAATTGTAATGTTTTTGTATGAGTCAACGACTACAACCATGAGGCAATTCAACACCAACTGAAATAAAAGAGCACCAACTCCTTATCTAGGACCCTGCCTAGTCTTTCTTAGACCCAGCCAAGAAAATGCTTACAAGACCCTCCTTGCAAATCACAAGTACGTTTCAGTACAAGACCTAGCTTGTAAGTTAACATTCATTACACTTCGTCAATAAACACATTATTGTTGTCAGCATCATTGTTACCTAATATCTCTGTCTTTATCAACATTACGTTTCTTCATCAACTGCTTCCCTAGCATGTCCACTGTCATATCAATATCCAGTATTTCTGCAAGCATCATGTCCTCATTATTCCAAGCATCATATCATTTGTCTTTGTCAACATCTCATCAATCTGATCACTACTGTCAACCATATAGTTCTGCCCACAAGTTTAATATTGCTGCCCAGAGATAACTTCATCATTTCATCATCATTCTGTTCATACATCAACATCACCATTGTCCACATATAACAATTCTGTCCACAAGCATTATTGCAATTCACCATGTCTTCTTGAACATCTCTTATCACATCAGCATCATTGCACTGTTCATATTCAGCGTGATCACTGTCATGCAGATATCATAATTATCAACTCTTCAAGGTCAACAAACTATCCACAAATCATCCATATGCAAATCAACATTCTGTCCCTATAATTCTTTATCATGTCTTCATTGTTCAGCAGTTGCCCAGTATCATTATTACAGTCTTCAAACTCCAACTAGCATCTTGTCTTCATCATGTCATCATCTTTATGCCTCAGCACATCATCATTATCAATCTGCTGCCCTACTCAAAGATATAAGACCATCATTCTGTTCATCCAGTCATTTTGTTCACATGCATGTCAGACAACCATATCCTCATTTTATTCATCAACAGTATGTCTTGATCCTACAGGTGCATAAGACCATGAACTAGCTGCTGCTGTAAACTTCATTTACTGCTGCTGAATATCATCAACCAAGCATCATGTCTAACTCAGAAATAAAAGATAAAGATAAAAAAAGTAAAATGGTTTTACTGCTGCACTACTGTTCAAAATCAGAGCTGATATTTTGGTTACTATGGCTGCCTTTAAACTGTCTCTGCATCTGCTGCTCCTGCTACTCCTGTGGTTGCTATGTTTAACCCATAAAAATTAGAGATAAAAAGCTTCTTCTTTAGCTGCTACCACAGTCTGCTACAGTCTGTGTAACCCACGAATTTTCCTTAGGCAGCTTGCTTGTATTTGGAGGCTGGCTCAGAAACAAAGATGAAGTTAAACCAAAAAAATCTGTCCACTGTAGCTGCCTGCTACAGTACCGAAATTCTCCTCAGACCATCAAAATCAGAGCTCCAACTATCCTCCAAAAAACTGCCTTTTTGCTAATCCGAAATTCTTTTTATTTATACACATAAATATTTGTTTTTTATTTTAAATTAAGGGTTGGCCGACTTATAATAAAATCATTTTCTATTTTTAATTTAAAATTTAATTTAATTTTGTTTGGTCGACTGACCCAAAAGATGAGGTACTTCGACTTTAAAAAAATTCATATTTCATCAACCGTGAGGAACCACGTGACGTGCCACCTATCGTTGGAAATGGCATGACAAGGGCTATCATCTTATGGTGGGCTTATTTGCAAATACATGATCCGTCATTTTTAAAATCTTCAATTTGTATAGGATGTTAAAGACCCCACACATAATGGTGTCAAAGTCGCATCACTTCTTAGGATTTGTAAGTCATAATACCTTCACCCCATCATCAAGTGCAAGCAAGTGTGTCCACCACAATATCAACCCATAACATGCAAGCAAGTGTCCAAGACTCCAAGTGTCATCACATGTGTGTGGGTGCCTTTATCATGTCATCATGCAAGCAATGTGCTTCATGACCTTTGTCATTAATGGCTTATCATCAATGACAACCATAGACAACCATATTCATCATATAAGTGTGTGTTGAGGCCAATGAGGGCACCATGAAGTTATTTGTATTGAGCTTGCTCAAAGGAGGTCGCCCCGTCGAAGTGGCGTACGATCAATAAAAGTGATTATGAGTTCTGTTATTACTGGTATCTCGTGTATTTTCATTAATTAATTGTTGCAGGTTCCTCACAAAGTCCTTCAATAGTTGTTGCAGTTGAACAATGGGATATCCCACCTGGGAATCCCATTGTCCAAGATTGAGTAACTTGTAATAAAACTAGCTTCAAATGCACAAGGGGTGAGAGATCAAACAAATAAATGAGAAATCATATATTCAAACTAGAAGTCCATGAAATTCTCAAATGCTAAGAAGATAACCCATATAACATGTAACAACAATATTACAATATTATTCTCAAGCAAAACAATTTGCTTGAGATCCACAAATGCAAGAATGAAACTACAATGCTACAATGTTACCTCACATAAAGCCAAGAACCGAATTTTCTCCAAAGATTTTTCTCTTCATTCACATCAAAAGTTGGAAATTACAATGATTCTCTTTTTTGGACAAGAATGGAAGAAAGAGAGCAAGAGAGCAAGATAGCAAGAAAGAAAGCAAGAGCATGAGTGATTGTAACCAAAATGAGGAGGAGGAGCCTCCTTAAATAGGAAAAAAGAGAGGGGAGAGTTCATTTGCATGAGTGACATTTGTCACTTGGAGAGAAAGAGGGCTCATGAAGGCGGTTGCATTTCCTTGGGTTAAAAAATAACAAACAATGGGGGAGAAAAATCCCCCACTCATGTTATATATAATGCTAGGCCAAGGGGAGGGAATCATGAAGGTGGGACCGCCTTTTGGCTTTGTTATCACACAACTTGTAGTTGTCCCTAGTGGTATCCCATCCGGGACGGTAGAGGAGATGGACAACTAAAGAGGTGACCCAAGAGATGCCACGGTTCCCAATGCAAGGTGGGAGTCACGTCAACCGAGGCACTCTTCACTTTACATCTAGATGAATCAAGACCTAGGGGGAGAGCCTATTACCAATCAATGATGATTGGACCCAAACAAAGGTTCCTAGGGATAAGTAAATGATGAGTTACGGAAACCAATGCAAGGTTAAGTGGACCTAGAATTTAAAGTATGGTTGAAGGTGGTTTGAGAGATGATTAGTGTTTCAACCAATGTATGATTTAGGCCACGTGATGAGCTAAAAAGACAAGATCTAGTACCATGTATTACACAAGTGGGACCCACTTTCTTGGGATATGTGAATGACTCAAATGGGACCCACAAGGTGGACTTTAAGGGATGAAATTGGTACTAAGGGGCATATAATGAGTAGATCTATGGATCTAAGTTGAAATTAGGAATACCCACTTACGGGATCTAAGGTTTGACACAATTCCCAAGGAGTGCGACTTGCTTAAGGAGGACTAGTGCCTTGTTGGATGGGTTAATGGAGTCAAAAGATATGTCAAAGTGTAGATCGGGACACCTAGTATGCAAATCAAGTGGGCTAATTGGGATATGATGGTTGGATTTTACTAGATCTAGGGTTTCATGATATGACCCAAGTGGACCACAATCCCTTAAAATAAGGAATGCTACCCTCAAGGTAGATCGTCACAAAATGATACTCTAGACCTAGGTTTCAAGTTATGCCCGTTCCAAATCCACCAAAATCTCAACTACCCATGTCCTGAAAGTGGGCAAACTCAATCACCCAAGGAAGTGCGACCTTGCTCAAGGAGGGCTAAAAGATGGGAAAGGTGTGTCAAAACAAGTCCAATGGCCACCAAATTGTAGATCCAAGTAGTTTAGGCAATGATCTATGTGGATCTAGAAAATCAAGACAATCCAAGGGTTAGATGTTACTAGATTTGAGTTTTAAGGTGCCAAGTAGTTCAACAAGGGGTTTTAATCCCTTGAAACGTGGAATGATTCCCACAAGATAGAAATCACCAAAGTAAGAGTCTAGGGGTAGGTTATCAAGTATGTAGATTGCAAATCAAGTGGGATCTCACTTACCCATATGCTAGATCTAACCAAACAAGCCTTTCCCAAGGAAGTGCGATTTGCCTTAAGAGAGCTATATTGCCTTGAAAAGTGTGTAAACTCAATCACCCAAGGAAGTGCGACCTTGCTCAAGGAGGGCTAAAAGATGGGAAAGGTGTGTCAAAACAAGTCCAATGGCCACCAAATTGTAGATCCAAGTAGTTTAGGCAATGATCTATGTGGATCTAGAAAATCAAGACAATCCAAGGGTTAGATCTTACTAGATTTGAGTTTTAAGGTGCCAAGTAGTCCAACAAGGGGTTTTAATCCCTTGAAACGTGGAATGATGCCTGTTATCACACAACTTGTAGTTGCCCCTAGAGGTATCCCATCCGGGACGGTAGAGGAGACAGGCAACTAAAGAGGTGACCCAAGAGATGCCACGGTTCCCAATGCAGGTGGGAGTCACGTCAACCGAGGCACTCTTCGCTTTAGGTCAAGGTGTAACTAGACCAAGGGGGAGACCCTATACCCCAATCACCAGTTGATTGGACCCAAACAAAGGTTTCTATAGGTAGGTAAATCATGAGTTACGGAAACCAATGCGAGGCTAAGTGGACCTAAGGGTTAAGGTATGGTTGAGGGAGGTGTAAGAGATTGTTTAATGTTTCAACCTATGTATGGTTTAGGCCACATGATGGGGTATGATGACTAAGTACAGTACCATGTGTTTACACAAGTGGGTCTAGTTTCTTGGGAAGTGTGAAATAATTCTAGGTAGGCCCACAAGGTGAAGTTAGGTGTGAGATTGGTACTATAGGTTAGATCTAGGCTAGATCTATAAGTTGGAGTTGTTTCTAGGATTACCCATGTATTAGATCTAGGGTTTGACACTAATCCCAAGGAGTGCGCCTTGCTTGGAGAAGGACTAGTGCCTTGTTGGATGGGCTAATGGGGTCAAAAAGTATGTCAAAGTGTAGATCGGGACACCTAGAAGCCAAGTCAAGTGGGTTGAATGAGATCCAATGGTTGGATCTTACTAGATCTAGGTTTTTAAGTGATGACCAAAAGTGGACCACAATCCCTTAAAACAAGGAATGCAATCCCCAAGGCGGATCTTGACGAAAGGACAGTATAGATCTAGGTTTCAAGGCATGGGCATTCCAAATCCACGAAAATTTCCAACGCCCACTTCCTAGAAGTGGACCAACTCAAAACTTCAAGGGGGTGCGACTTGCTCAAGGAAGGGTAAAAGATGGGTTTGGTGGACCAAATCAAGTCCAATGGCCACCAAACTGTAGATCCAAGTGGCTTGTACCCCGATCTATGTATCTTCAAAAATTCAAGTGAATCCAATGGCTAGATCTTAGTAGATCTAAGTTTTAAGGTACCAAGAAGATCAAAAGGGGGTTTCAACCCCTTAAAACATGGAGAGATGTCCACAAGGTAGTTTTCACCAAAGTAAGGATATGGGTATAGGTTATCAAGTGTCTAGATTTCAAATCAAGTGGGATCTCACCTACCCATGTGCTAGATCTAACCCAACAAGCTTCTCTTAGGAAAATTGATTTAGGTTCAAGAAGGCTTTTTGCATTGAAAAGTGTGTCAATTTTTAGCCAATCACCACCAAACTATAGATCCAAATAGGGGTGGATCCTATAGAGGTGGGTTTTTAATATCTTTTCAATTGCAAGGCTAGATCTAAGTAGATCTAAAAAAATACCAAAAAAACAAGGGTTTTAATTTGATTAGGTTTTTTTTTTTTGTGATCTAGAAATTATGGAAGATTCAAGGAATAGAAGATCATACCTCTTGGAACATACCTGGATGAAGAGATGAATGCTAGTTGAGACGAGGATTACTTTGCCAAAGATCAAATGGAGAATCGTTGAAGCCCTCTTGCCAAATCGATTTTTCCAAGCCACATGTGATTCCTTCTAACCTGTCAAGCCAAGGAGCAAAGAATCAATTAGTTTAACAAATTGAAGGTAGATGCAAGCAAGAGAGAGAAAAACATAGAATAGTTGACACAAAGGCAAAACTACTCCCTGTCAAACCCAAAACGACTTCTTCCAAGCTTGAAGGGCAAGCCTCCCCACCAATTCGCACTTGTCAAAATCGCCCTCTTAACCTGCAAATAAAGTGTGGCAAATATGCAAGATAGCTACAATAGATCCTCCAGTGCAATGGACAATAGCATTTACAATTGAAACAACCAACATCCACTCCAATCCAAGCATGTACTCCAAAAGATAGAAATTTTATTCCAAGAGCCAAGAGCCAAAAATCTCTAGATGAATTTTACAATGAGAGGCTCCCTCCTTAAATAGGATGGGGAGAGAGTACAATCCTAACCACTTTTTACATGAGCGGCTAAGATTAAAAGATCTCATGATCTAATCAATGGTTGAGATGAGCTCAACAATAAAATACATGGATCACTAATAAAATATAATGTAAGTGGACAAAATCGCCCTACAAGAGGGGAATCCCACCAAATCATGATGACAAAATATCATAAGAGGCTTATGGTGGGTCCAAGGGGTAATTTTATCCCTCCTTGGTCAATCCCCATAGCACAATAACCAAAAAATAATCATGAATGTACCAAATCGTGCCTCCATAGTGAAGTCGTGGTCCTCAAAAGACCTCAAAAATCCACAGAAAGTGCCATAAGTGATGGATGCGGGCCCCGATGAAGCTGAAACTGCTGGAGAAGGTGTGGAAGGTCCCGATCTATCATCACTGATCATCCCATGCCATAACTTTGCCTCAGTAGCCCAAATCGATTTCCTCAATACCATTTCTACCAATCCTGAAATGCCTCGGGAAGCGTGAAACTGCCCCAAACAGCCTCCTGGAGTGCCTGCGCTGTCAAGGTGAGGGCACCAGTGTGTCCGGGAGGGGGGTAATATGGTAAAAACAAGTGGCTGGACCACCCCCTCCATCATCAGCGCCCTAGGTCAACCGGATAAAAATCACATCTGCTCCGACAGGGCCTCCGACAGACCAAAACTGCACTAGGACGGCCTGCTGAGGCTAAATCATCACTGTAAGTGCCCGGAACTGAAAACAAACTGTTCCATTGGACTCAGAAGGTCCAAATCCATCGAAGATGTGTACTCATACACCATATGAATCTCTGCATGATCAAAATAAATATCCAATATACCGGATCAAGGCCAATAATAATGCGCTGTACATATACAAACACTGCTGCAACCCCAGAATCATCATCATAACCCTGTAGCTGCTGCATAGAGTCATCATGTATGTATACATAGACCATATATCATCTATCCATATCATCATAAGGTCCAACATCTCATGTCCCATGGTCCTCCATGGTCAAACTAGGTCTAACCAAGACCAAATATAACTCAGATCATCATTAATAGCTGCTGCAAAGTGTCAAGGTTACTATATGCTCTACAACTTATTCAAATAACAATTATAACACAGAGTAATCATGACTGGCGATCTAAATCCAAATATATAGTGTCGTTAATTATTATTATTACTCAGACTAGGCTTTCAGGATCATACTCACTTCATAGTTGTGATCAATTTGCTAGTGAAGGGTGAAGGCTTAAATTAACTGGCTAGGCTAAGGGATGACTTAACTGTCTTGACTTTGTGACACTTTGGCAAGGGAAAGGGAATACACCATAGTATATACTGAATGAGCAATAACACAGGGAATGGCGGTGTCTCACAAATGGATGAGTTGTTTATAGAGGGTTTATTCACCTTCACAGATGCGCACAATCCATAATACAAATAAGGCCAGCAATTGTTTAGATGTAGCTTTTAAGTTCCATTGCTTTTTGGGCCTGAAGTTTCCATAGCCTTGATCTATGTGTGTTTACAAACACATTGCATAGATTTACATTTTTCTTTTAGGCTTTCTGCTGCAGGTGTGTTTTTAAGGCACTTGTTTACCTGAGCACTTCTAGGTGTGTCATGGACAACTTGTTTACCTAGGTATTTATTTTCCACAAGATATAACATTTTATTTTTATGGCCATTTTCATTTGGCACGCCTTTCATTCATGTGTGTTTAAAAACACATTGCATGAATGGGCTTTTCATACAAGATATAGCATTTCATTTTTCCAGATTTTGTATTCATGGCAGCACTAAAAGTTTCAGGTTTAGCCAACACAACTTAAGTGACTAGGGGGAATTCCAAGGAACTCCAACTCACCATAGGTAAGTTTTGTCACCAACTCAGAGCCGAGACACAATAAACAGGGAAGCTCATCCAATACAGAGGCTACAGTGGGGAAAAGTCCTGCATGTCACTGGTCAAGTAGTAAGTCAGGGTGATAAACTAGAAGGTAGGCCATGGATGGATGAAGAAAATGAATAATGGAGCCAATACTAGCAAGCCAAGATATGGTGGAATGATCACCTCTATTCTCCCTAAGGAGGGTACATACCAATGAGTATGAATAGTGAACTTCTAAGTCTGAGTAGGGACAATATAATATATATAATAGATCAACCAGGTCCAAATATCTATATGATTGCCAAATCATGACACTGAGTGCTAAGACATGCTATAAGAATAAGTATAAAAGCAATCTAACCATAACACCATGATATACCTGCTGAGTCATATACCTGAATGCTCATCAACCTGTACCATCATCTGTCCTCCGAAACTGCTGCTGTAACTCTGGGCACTACTGACTGCTCTGTGCCAATGGTATAATGGCTACATCGGTCATCTCTCTGAGTGTCCTGAGACTCAGTCATGGCATGGGGAATACAACTGCTATCCACAATCTGATAGTGATCCAAAGATAGCTGCTCATCTCATCATCTCAAAGTAAAGGAACTGGCTGAAATGTGCTCTGGAATCTGAAAAATAATGTATGGTAGCCCGGCTACTATATATGTGATAACATCTGGCTCCAGCTGGGACAAGTGCTCTAAGGGAGAGAGCGCTTGAGAACCTCAGAATCTCTGGTCTCGAACTGCTCTGCATCAATCTTCAATCCAGCACTGCACCATCCTTGCTTTCAGCTTTTATCTTGCACCTGTTCCTGCTCTCACAAACACTAGAATACCATCATGGAGCATGTATGGGACAAATATAAAATAAAACTGAACTGAAATCTAGTCTAAAGCATAAACTGAAATGTACCAAAATATAAATATAACTAACATGGCATATATCTTTCATTTATCACTTTTATTTACTGTGCAGGAGGAAAAGAGTAAATCAGGCAATCCCAACTTGCACAGGCAGCCAACAATAGAAATGTTAACTACAATTTCTTAAATGCATGCAGGAGAAGAGACAAGCTTAGGAAGGAGCAAGACTCAACTCAGGCAGAAAAGAAAAAGGGACAATACTCGGCACACAGAAAAAAAATCACACAAATCCTACTGCTCAAGTGAGCTTATTCAAGACCTACCTACCCTACTCTAACCAATCAGCACAAATGTTAGGTAAAATCATAAATCCAGTGTAACCATTCATCAAATAGGTTAATGGTTCTTCTTAGATTTTTGTTGATAAAGCAAGTCAAGATTGGATTAAAGACTTGTTATCACCTAAACTGTAGTTACCCCTATGGATGGATCCAGTCATGGATGGCAATAGGGAAGGGCAACTCAAAAGGTGCAACCACGATCACCTCGACCTCCAATAAATGGTTGTCACGCCAGTCGAGGCAACCTTCGCTTTATGTTATCTAGCCCAGACAACAAAGGGGGAGACCCGATCTACTCCCGACAGGAGAGATCAAAACCAAGACACCAAATCAGGGTATTTCTAAGTGAAGTTAGGTGTATGGTTTATCCTAGACTTAAAGATGAAGTCACAAGCCAAGTGGGGTGTTCAATAGGTATAGCTTTGGTTCATAGTTGATGTGAGAGTGACTTATAATGTTTGAAGTGACATCTAGGATGAGTGTACTAGTTCAATGTTTGAAAATCCACTGCCTTGGGAACTGTGTCCAATGCAAGGTTGTTTAGGGGTCAGATTGGGGATAACTAGTACATAAGACAAGCTTGACCATGGTTCATGATGTCTTCAAAGGTATAGTTCACAAGTCAATCCAACAATTTAGGAAAGTTGAATTATCTTGGAGAGAAACCAGTGCCTTGGGAATTGGGAAGTGGAGTCAAAGTGGGGTTGACTTATGGTTTAGGACTCCTACAACATGAGACAAGTGGGCAATAGAGGTCTTGATGGTTGAATGTGTCTAGATCTAGGTTTGACCCAAGTGGACCACAATCCCTTAAAACAAGGAAAATGCTATCCCCAAGGCAAGATTTGACAAAGTGATAGTCTAGACCTAGGTTTTGAATTATTCCGGTTTCAGATCTGCAATAATCTCAAGTACCCAGTTCCTAGAAGTGAGTGAACTCACTTCTCCAAGGTGGTGCGACTTTACCCAAGGAGGCTGAATGTGGGGTTTAGGTGGGTCAAGACAAGTCGGATGGCACCCAAATTTTAGATCCGGGTAGATCAGTCAAGTAGGGGTATGGATCTATAGTTTCACGGTAATCCGATGGCTAGATCGCACTAGATCTGAGTTTAAGTGTTCCAAGTGGTCCAAAGTGGGGTTTAAATCCCTTGAAATGTGGAATAGGGCCCACAAGGTAAATTTCAGAAAAGTGACAACCTGGGTGTATGTTATTTGATGTGTAGATGTCAAATCAAGTGGAATCTCAAACACCCACCACCTAGATCTAGGTCAACTTGCTCAACTAGTGAAGTGCGCCTTGCTTGGGAGAGGCTAAGTTGGCCTGGGAAGGGGATCAAATGGAAGCCAATCCTCACCAAACTATAGATCCGGGATGCCTTGGATGCTATAGAGGCGGGTTTTCAGTATTATGCCCAACAACCCACTAGATCTAAGTAGATCTGAGAAAATGTAAAATGAGGGTTTTAAGATATTTAGGGTTTCAACAATTTATGAGCTATGTCAATGGATTGGATAAAGGAAAGAGAAACAAACCTGTGGATCTTACCTGGGTAACCTTGTAGATGCCTTGATGATGATGATCTATGCAAACCCGATCAATTTGAGAAGCTTTGAGGTAGTTTCTATGCAAGTCGATTTGGTCCAAGAAGCCAATGCGCCCTCTCTCCTGCACAACAAACGTCAACAATATCAGATTTGATGCATCAAGAGATAAGACTAATGCCACAAAAGAAGTAACAGAAAGATAGCATAGATCACAATGATGCTAATGATAACCCCCTGATACAAGCGAATGCCAAGAAAGTCGATTTGAAGAAGCCTTGCAAAATCGCCCTTGTTGAAGTCGCCCTCCTGTAGACAAACAATGATTTCCAAAAAAAGATAGATCTTGCCACAATTTCCAAATGCTAGGTTGCAATAGACTTTCCAATCACCATCTAAGAACACCAGATGCAAAGGAGACCACAAGAATTTCCACAAGAATATTTTTCTATACCAATAATCCAAGAGCCAAAGACCCCTTACAATGAGAGGCTCTCTCCTTTAAATAGGAAGGAGAGGCACCAAAACCCTAACCACTTTTTGAATGAGTGGCTAAGATTAAAAGATACAAATGTCTAATCAATGGTTGAGATGAGCTCAACAACATAATACATGGATCACATATAAAATATAATATAAGTGGACAAAATCGCCCTAGAAGAGGGGAATCCCACCAAATCATGATGATGAAATATCATAAGAGGCTTATGGTGGGTCCAAGGGGTAATTTTATCCCTCCTTGGTCAATCCCTATAGCACAATAACCAATAAATAATCATGAATGTACCAAATTGTGCCTCCATAGTGAAGTCGTGGTCCTCAAAAGACCTCAAAAAATCCACAGAAAGTGCCATAAGTGATGGATGCGGGCCCCGATGAAGCTGAAACTGCTGGAGAAGGTGTGGAAGACCCCGATCTATCATCACTGATCATCCCATGCCATAACTTTGCCTCAATGAACCCAAATCGATTTCCTCAATAGCCATTTCTACCCATCCTGAAATGCCTCGGGAAGCGTGAAACTGCCCCAAACAGCCTCCTGGAGTGCTGGCGCTGTCAAGGTGAGGGCACCAATGTGTCCGGAAGGGGGGTAATATGGTAAAAACAATTGGCTGGACCACCCCCTTCATCATCAGCGCCCTAGGTCAACCGGATAAAAGTCATCTCTGCTCCGACAGGGCCTCCAACAGACCAAAACTGCACTGGGACAGCCTACTGAGGCTCAATCATCACTGTAAGTGCCCGGAACTGAAAACAAACTGTCCCATTGGACTCAGAAGGTCCAAATCTATCCAAGATGTGTACTCATACACTATATGAGTCTCTGCATGATCAAAGTAAATATCAATATACCGGAACAAGGCCAATAATAATGCGCTATACATATACAAATACTGCTGTAAACCCAGAATCATCATCATAACCCTGTAGCTGCTGCATAGAATCATCCTGTATGTGTACATAGACCATATATCATCTATCCATATCATCATAAGGTCTAACATCTCATGTCCGATGGTCCTCCATGGTCAACCAAATATAACTCAGTCCATCATCCAAGGCTGCTGAAAAGTATCAAGGTTAATACATGCTTTACAACTTATTCAAATAACAATTATAACACATAATGATCATAACTGGCGATCTACATCCAAATATATAGTGTCGTTAATTATTATTATTACTCAGACTAGACTTTCAGGACCATACTCACTTCATAGTTGTGATCAATTTGCTAGTGAAGGGTGAAGGCTGAATTAACTGGCTAGGCTAAGGGATGACTTAGCTCTCTTGACTTTGTGACACTTTGGCAAGGGAAAGGGAATACACCATAGTATATACTGAATGAGCAATAACACAGGGAATGGCTGTGTCTCACAAATGGATGAGTTGTTTAAAGAGGGTTTATTCACCTTCACAGATGCGCACAATCCATAATACAAATAAGGCCAACAATTGTTTAGATATAGCATTTAAGTTCCATTGCTTTTTGGGCCTGAAGTTTCCATAGCCTTGATCTATGTGTGTTTACAAACACATTGCATAGATTCACATTTTTTCTTTTAGGCTTTCTGCTGCAGGTGTGTTTTTAAGGCACTTGTTTACCTGAGCACTTCTAGGTGTGTCATGGACAGCTTGTTTACCTAGGTATTTATTTTCCACAAGATATAACATTTTATTTTTATGGCCATTTTCATTTGGCACGCCTTTCATTCATGTGTGTTTAGAAACACATTGCATGAATTGGCTTTTCATACAAGATATAGCATTTCATTTTCCAGATTTTGTATTGATGGCAGCACTAAAAGTTTCGGGTTTAGCCAACACAACTTTAGTGACTAGGGGGAATTCACAAGGAACTCCAACTCACCATAAGTAAGTTTTGTCACCAACTCAGAGCCGAGACACAATAAACAGGGAGGCTCATCCAATACAGAGGCTACAATGGGGAAAAGTCCTCCATGCCACTAGTCAAGTAGTAAGTCAAGGTGATAATCTAAAAGGTAGGCCATGGATGGATGAAGACAATGAAATGATGGAGCCAACACTAGCAAGCCAGAGTATGGTGTAATGATCACCTCTATTCTCCCTAAGGAGGGTATGTACCAATGAGTATGAATAGTGAACTTCTAAGTCTGAGTAGGGACAGTATAATATATATAATAGATCAACCAGGTCCATATATCTATATGATCACCAGATCATGACACTAAGTGCTAAGACATGCTATAAGAATAAGTATAAAAGCAATCTAACCATAACACCATGATATACCTGCTGAGTCATATACCTGCAAGCTCATCAACCTGTACCATCATCTGTCCTCTGAGACTGCTGCTGTGACTCTGGGCACTACTGTCTGCTCTGTACCAATGATATAATGGCTACAACGGTCATCTCTCTGAGTGTCCTGAAACTCAGTCATGGCATGGGGAATGCAACTGCTGTCCACAATCTGATAGTGATCCAATATAGATGCTCATCTCGGCATCTCAAATGCAAGGGAACTGGCTGAATAGTGTACTGGAATGAGAAAAATAATGTATGGTAGCCCGGCTACTATATATGTGATAACAAGACTATTGAATTTGAGAGCCCAATCTTCTTAGCTTGTTCAGAATTTGAAGAAAAATTTGAGTGGGGCAAAATGAGATCATGCCAATAAAAATGATTGATGCAAACATCCTCTATCCAAGAATTGACAGGATCATAAAATTTATGCAAGTTGAACTCAGAGATGGATGGAGGGAAGTCATAAGGCATGTGATTCGGTTCATTTTCACACAAATTAACTTCTTCATTTGCTTCTCTCACATAATCAATTTGATTCTCCTTGGGACTGATGATCAAATAAAAACCAAGTGGGGACAAATCAAGGCTTGAAAGACGGAAAATCAAAACTAGACCCACTTGATGCTCAAAAATGGAGAAAAGATGGAATTGATCTTTAAACACCTTTTCTAGCCACCAAGAATGATTAATAACTTGACAACAAGCATTATGGTTCAAAAGTGACTGAAAAGGGAAATGAAGTGCCTTTTCTCCAAACATGTAATCATGCTTATACTTTCTGTTGAAAATTTCAAAAGCAAAAGATTGACTAGGCCACCAACCCCAAAAAGATTGGAAAAGATGGGTAGGGAGGGTCGAAGCAATTTCTCCCAGATGGATAGAAAAATTTGGCCTTGGAATTTGACAGAAGGAAAGGCCTTTTAAAGCAAAATTGTTTATTCTGGGAATGATAAACTTTTGATCAAGTCTTATATTTATAAACCGAGGACAAGATTTCAATTCTAATAAATGGATGAAGCTGTTTTGACTAAGGATGGAAAATTTTAAAGACTCATTATAAGAAGTGGAACAAAGATTAGAGCATCTAGTGTGATTCACTAATTCATCCTCATCTCGTCCTTCTATTGATTCATCATTAAATTCATTTGAGGATAAATGATCATTTTTTTTTAAATTGTCAGGGATAAAATTAACAAGTTCATTTAAAGCATCTTGATTATTTGCACAATGATCATGTGAAACCACCACTAATGGATCTTGGTCAATGTCCCCACTTTCTTCTTCTTCAAAAAGATGATGAGAAATTAAAGGATTGTTAATGATAGAATGATTAATGAGTTTCTCCGAAGGAGGAACTTCAATAGACTTGTTGACTAAAGGCTCATCCTCAGAAATTTCCTCAAGATCAGGACTAGGGCTACCTAAAAAGGAACTTGAAAAATTATGATTTATACAATGATTATGGGTTTGACTTTCAATCGATTCAAAAGTGGAAGACTTATCCTCAAAAGAAATTGAGCAGGAGGGGTCATCTTCGGATGTTGACAATTCACTTGATGTTTGATTATTAACAGATTCAACAATAGGATCAAAAAGGGGAAGGTTTTGATTTGAAAAATATATATCATCGGATTCACTTCCCCATCTTTCTAAGAAACTTTTCTCAAACTATGTCATACCCGGAAATGCTATTGGACTCCAAATTTACGAACCAGATCTCAGCTCTTTCTTTGAAGGACGAAGCCAATAGTTTCATACACACATCCTCATGGGTTATGGATAAATCTTTAATAATTTCCCTAAAAAGTTCAAGGTGTCTTTTAGCAGATACTTCATGACTTCCATCAAATTTAGATAACCTTTCACGGGCTTGATGAGGGATGTGATGAGGATACCCAACAATTTTTGAGAAGTCAAAAACTTTCAAACGACCAAAAGTCCTAGGCCACTCAGAAGCAGCCATGGATGGCAAAAAATTATTTTTTTAATTTTAATTATTTTTTAATTTTTTTTATTATTAAATCAAGAACCTAAATACAAAAAGATGCACCCCATGGGCTCTAGATAATGATAGGATCGATCACCAGTGGAGTCGCTTATGTGGAGTCGCCAGGTAGACTTTTAAACTCTTCTACCAAGATGTATGCCGTTAATATGCAGGGAGAAAAAGAGATACAAAGGTATGATGAACCAAGGTAGGCCTCTACCTCCCCGGCAACGGTGCCAAAATGTTATCACACAACTTGTAGTTGCCCCTAGAGGTATCCCATCCGGGACGGTAGAGGAGACAGGCAACTAAAGAGGTGACCCAAGAGATGCCACGGTTCCCATTGCAATGTGGGAGTCACGTCAACTGAGGCACTCTTCGCTTTAGGTCAAGGTGTAACTAGACCAAGGGGGAGACCCTATACCCCAATCACAGTCGATTGGACCCAAACAAAGGTTTCTAAGGGTAGGTAAATGATGAGTTACGGAAACCAATGCAAGGCTAAGTGGACCTAAGAGTTAAGGAATGGTTGAAAGTGGTGTAATGGATAGTTAGTGTTTCAACCTATGTATGGTTTAGGCCACTTGATGGGGTATGATTACTAGGTATAGTACCATATGTTTGCACATGTGGGTCTTGTTTTCTTGGGAAGTGTGAAATGGTTCTAGGTGGGCCCACAAGGTGAAGTTAAGTGTAAGGTTGGTACTATAGGTTAGGTATAGGCTAGATCTATAAGTTGGAGTTGGTTCTAGGAGTACCCATGTGCTAGATCTAGGGTTTGACACAAATCCCAAGGAGTGCGACTTGCTTGGAGAAGGACTAGTGCCTTTTTGGATGGGCTAATGGGGTCAAGAAATATGTCAAAGTGTAGATCGGGACACCTAGAAGCCAAGTCAAGTGGGTTGAATGAGATCCAATGGTTGGTTCTTACTAGATCTAGGTTTTTAAGTGATGACCAAAAGTGGACCACAATCCCTTAAAACAAGGAATGCAATCCCCAAGGCGGATCTTGACGAAAGGACAGTATAGACCTAGGTTTCAAGGCATGGGCATTCCAAATCCACGAAAATCTCAAACACCCACCTCCTAGAAGTGGAACAACTCAAATCTTCAAGGGGGTGCGACTTGCTCAAGGAAGGGCAAAAGATGGGTTTGGTGGACCAAATCAAGTCCAATGGCCACCAAACTGTAGATCCAAGTGGCTTGTACCCCGATCTATGTATCTTCAAAATTTCAAGTGAATCAAGTGGCTAGATCTTAGTAGATCTAAGTTTTAAGGTACCAAGAAGATCAAAAGGGGGTTTTAACCCCTTAAAACATGGAGAGATGTCCACAAGGTAGTTTTCACCAAAGTAAGGATATGGGTATAGGTTATCAAGTGTCTAGATTCCAAATCAAGTGAGATCTCACCTACCCATCAAGTGTCTAGATTAAAAAGTTAAAGCTCCTTTGGTCTCGTTTATGGAGTGAAGATATACCTGCAATAACCTTAAGCATGAATAATATAATTGAAACAAAACATTCAAGTGAAAAGATCTAGATACATGCTACTTGTGCTAGATTGTTAGCCATCATGAACATGTTCTACAACTTAAGAGCCTCAAATGAAATGTAAAACAATATCACCTCAATATCAAGTGAAGCAAGCACATCAATAGCCTCCACGTTTTTGACCTCCAAAGTCTCAACTTTATTCTCAATTAAAAGCGTTTACAATTTTATCAGAGCTTCGATGCACAAAAATCCATGAGATAATAACCCAATATGGGCCTCTCTTTATAGTAGAAGACTCTGTAAACCTTAGCCTAAAACCTAAATCGAATTGGCAATGGGAGATAGGTCGAATTCCAATCATGAGAGAGCTTGGAGAGGTGATTAACAATCAAAGTCGAGTTGTTGGTTGGTGAAAGGGCATGAGGTGGCAAGGACTCGACTTTGGGAGGTAGGAACCAGCGAATAGGCATGCTACAATAAAGGAATGCGAGCTAGTAGAGCAAAGGCGTGAGCCATGTGGAGTGTGAGCTAGTTGGTTAATGAATGACAAGTGGACAAAGGTAGGTGCTAACTCTACCTTAATGGAAGCCAAGCTAATCAATCGATTTCACCAACCAATAAACGAGTTCCAACATGGCTTGGACGTGAGGCAAATGGAGATTCACGTGAGGGTTGGGGATATGCAAGTTGGAGATTGGGTAGGTGAGAGCTCGAATGGGAGGAGCCAATCCAATGGTGTTTGCATGGGTAACCAATAGATAAACCCCAACTAGGATCCACGTGAGCATAAAGGATATGACGTGAGGAAAATGCCAATGCGAGTGGGTTGTGAGGATAACACGTGGTGGATGGTAGGTGTGGGCTCGAATTATCACAAGGAGCCAAGCCTTGGTAGGTGTGGTGACTCATGAGGGCGCCAATCTAACACAAATGCATAACCAACAAACCACCTATCACATGACAACTCACAAACTCGACTTTGCATGAAGGAGGGCGAATTGGTTCAAGAAGATATTTTGCTGGTGACTGGATGGATGACTGGATGGGCTTGGAGTTGATTGGAATCTTCCTAAATGCTCATTGCCATGTCATTTAGCCCTTTATTTTAATCAAATTGATTAATTTTGGAGAGATTTGGATTATCTCCAAAATAATCAATTTTATTATTTTAATTAATAATTTCTCTGTAAATGACTTTTCAGAGAAAATATTAATTACGGGGCGGAATTGACATCCGAAAGTTGGGTTTAGCTGCTCCATGGGTCATGTGTGATTTTTGGCTTATGAAACGAGCCATCAAACACTAAGTTCGGACCCCGGATGACTGACATATTACAAATTATTATTTCTCTATTTAAACTATAGAGAAATTTATTAAATTTTTTAAAAAATAATTAAAACCCAAATTTCGACGGACCCGGTAAAAATTTTTTCGAATTTTTTTTTTTTTTTTTTTTTTTTTTTTTTTTTTTTTTTTTTTTTTTCTGAGGGTTTTATGGACCTAGGACATGACCGACACCTATTCTAACAGTGTCTAGTAGGCTTATATACATTAGTTGGCCTCTAATAACCCCCCCATGGCCAAATTTTCAAAATCGGGTATTCCAGCTTTGGAGGAGCGGGAGAAAACCTCATCGATTATACCTCGCCTTAAGCAAAGCATAATTGACAAGGGAAAAAACTCCTTGGAATACCTTAGTTGCTTAATCCAGTCATGAGAAACCGAGGCACTCAGATCCTACTAGCACACTTTTATTACAAACCCCCATGGGGCCACGGTCATGTCGACTCAAAAAACAAAACAAGCTAACCACAACTGGCTAGCTACAAAATGCTGGATCAACTGATACACTGGAATCAAACATTCATCATGTTTGTCAAATGGCGGCTCTCCAGAAAATCCAACTATGGTACAAAAAGTTGGTAACACTCATAAAAGTAACTAGAACTTGAAATAACGTGAAATAAAGAGAAGGGGAAAGTGGACGCTTTTTGAGCGAGAAACCGAGACTTAAAGGTAAACTTGTGGGCTTCCGTGGGACTATATTTGCAAAAAAGAAGTTAGGATTGTTGACCACCAAAACCGACTTGGTGGACAACGGTGTACCATGCACATGTTGAATGTGCCTTGAAGATGAAGAAGAAGTACTTAATGATTTATTCAAGCGAGGCAACTCTTTTTCTTATCTTCTCTCTATGAAATTTCCGCACCCCTGCGGGAGATTTTGTAAGGATATGTTAGCATGAAGGTCTAGTTTTGTGTAACTTAATCACCTAAGACTTTGTCATTAGGGAAGTCCTTTCATCGAGTGTTTTTTCACTTGGATAATTAAAATTCCTTTTTAGTGATTTTAATTATTTGAGTTTTTCCACTCAAAAATACCTCCAAAGTGGTGAAAGGTGTTCTAGTGATAGAGTCCATGGGGTGATTGGGGCCTAGGAATATTCTATATTACCATGCTAGACATTATCCAGAGTCTTGCGGAATTTCATTAAGTTTTACATAGGTTTTTTTTAATTTTTTGTCATTAAAAATTGTCCCTCAAGACAGTTTGTTATAATGTAAAAGAGGGTTACTTGGCCCTTTTTGATGTTGTATAGGGGTATGGGTACTCAAGATAAATGGCATGAGACCCCCTACACCCTTAGGCCAAGTTTGAAGTCATTCGGACAAGTCTTGCTATGGTTTTGGACACTTTTTCCCAGGTCAGTCATGGAAATTAGGAAATTAGGCATTTAATTAGTAAGCCAAATTTTGGAAAAGTGACTATAGTCACTTGGGGTGGCCAAGTAAAGTTTCTAATGTTCATATTATGTACCCAAGGAAAATTTGGTTGATAAAAGGGCCCCCCAAGCATTTATATCACAAGAAATGAGTTTCTCCCCTAGGGGGTGCGCACTCCTCTCCTTGACCCCTCCTTGAGCTCATGGGCTTAGTAAAGGTCAATGGGTGGGGTCCCACTTGGGTGGTTTCCTCCCCATTTGGCTTAGGTTTGGGCATGGAAGCATTAAAAGGGGGGTTCCCCCCCATTATTGAGATCTCAAACCATGGTTATGCCCTCCTTGAGCAAATGCGCCCCCATCTCTCCATTGTGACACTTGTCTTGCATGCAGTGAGGGTCTCTCCTTCATTTTTCCTACTTAAGGAGAGCATTCCTCATCATTTGGGTTAGCATCATTTACTCTCTTTCTTTTTTTTGCTCTCTCTTGCTCTCATGCTCTCTTGCTCCATTTCTTGTCGAAGAAGAGAGCCATTGTAATTTCCAGTTTTGAGAAGTTAATAGAATAAATCTTTGGAGGAATTACTGTCCTTGGCATGGTGAATGATGTGATATTGTTTCACTCATAGTTTTTCTTGCATTTGTGGATTTCAAGCAAAGTTTTTTGCTTGAGAATAGCATTGTAATAGTTTTGTTGCATGTTATGTGCGTTGTCTCTTAGTATTTAGGAAGTCAATATATTTCTTATTTGAATATCTTGTTTCTCAAGTCTTTGTTGATCTCTCATTCCCATTTGCATTGCTTAAGTTTGGAGAGTGGGATTCCCGGGTGGGATACTCCATTGTTCAACAACTTTCAAGAGGACTTGACATTTTCACTAACATTCTTCTTCTTATTGCAGATTTCTACAAGTTTCTTTTGCACTCTAAAATCATATTTTTCAAGTTTTTACATGCTAGTTTTGCCTTATAAAAATTTATGTTTTTTACATGCAAAGTTACAAGTCTATTTTAAACTCATTTTCATCACATTTGTACTATAATAGCTTGCTGTTTTGTGCAAGTTTCTGATCTTACAGGAGGAGGGAATGCTCAAATTTAGTCAATAGCAAACACCAATAGCACCCAAGAGTGGCCACTTCAAGCCCTTCACAAAAAACGGTCAAAATCACTCTTTTCTCCCTATTTTCTTAATAATAATAAGTGTTGAAATCTAGATCATTGTAACAAGCCCAAGAGAGTCTCTTGGGCTTGAGTTTATTGTGTTTTACTTCAATCATTTACTTCTTAGTTAGTTTTAGTTGCATGCAAGAGAAGAGGCTTTGCCCATCCTTGCATGGTTTTGTTACTTTGCTTTCATTTAGCATTTACTTCCTTGTTTACTTTCTTTTTCCTGCACCTCACAAGTGAGTAGGCTCTGTCTCCCTTGTGATATCGCGCTTGGCTTGCAATTTATTTCCAAGTATTTGCTTTATTTTGCCCACACCTTGCATGAGAAGTGGCTTTGCCCATCCATGCAATATCGTTGAGGCTTGTACTTATTTCTGTAATTTTGTTTCAAGTTATTTCATTTTTCCCACACCTCACAAGTGAGTAGGCTTTGCCTCCCTTGTGATACCGTGCTTGGCTTGTTTTGCTTAATCTTTACTTAAAGAATAAAATTTAACTTAAGCCCCGTTTTTGCCCCGTATCTTCTCTCCTCGCCGGTTCGACCGATCTTGGGTGACGAGAAAGGGCAAAGATTTGTGGTTACTAGTTTAATAGGCACCCAGAAATAGATCTTCATTAGAATGGAGAAAAAAAGGCTTGACCTGTGGAGCTAGTGGGATAGAGGCTGTGGGGAGCCTCGTGGCACTTTGTGTCCTCCAGTTGAGCACCCAACAAGTTTCGAGATTGACCCGTGGAGCTAGTTGGGAACCTTGTGTTCTCAAGTTGAGCACCCGGCATCCTCTCTCTAATCGAAGGAGATAGTTTCTTGGGGTAGACACATAGATTAGTTCAGTTTCTTTGCAACAAATACCTTAATGCCCTAAGTCAAGTGAGACCTAAAATTTACTAAAATTTACAGGACCACTTGCACAACATTGTTACAATCATTTACATTTCTCTACTTCGCAAGCATTTCACATTGTTATTTTGTTCACAATATTTGCTTCAAGTACTTTATTTTCAGCTCAATATTGTTACATGTATCCTTGATTCCTTAAGTTGTTCATAATCCACATTTTAATGCTTTATGTGATATCTTGATTATCTTACTGCAAGCATTCTACATTAGTTTGTTCATTTATTGGAAGTCTACATTTCTTGTTATATCTTGTTAAGTGAATGAGTTAATGCTTTTGGAAAAATATTTGATAAGTTTATTATTGTGACTCCATAGCCCGAGTAGAGATGGCATTGGTCTTGTTGATTATTTGATTGTTTTTCTCTTACATACATCATTGGTTGATTGTTGAAAGGTTTGCTTGTCATTGAAATAAATTGCATCATTGCACGTTGACTGTCATTTTAATTTTTAGTAATTTACAATTCCCAAAAACAAACTGTAAAAAGAAACTTAGTAAATAGGGACTACCCCCCTTGGCCTTTAGGAGTTGTGGCCTAAACGGAGGAGTTTAGGACTGAGGTGACATTGGGTTCTTAACTCATAGTTGCCCTCAGGAACACACACAACGGTTGGGAGACTTACCCGTGTTCAAGTTTGTTTTAGGCGGCAACGAGGATAATAAAACAGACAAGCAAGTTCTCTTATCGTCCAACCAAAAGAGTACCTGCAGCTTACTTGAACTCACACACAAAATGTTAGATCTGGAAGCATAGATATAAGAAATTAAAGCAAAATACTCATCAACAAATGATGCATTTTGAAACTAGTTCTCTAAGCATATATGGCTACAAGACTAGATAAGTGAACAAACTGAACTAATCTAGCTTACAAAATCAATAGTAATCCTTACAGTAAACCAAGACCGACGTAGGAAACATTTGAGCAGCTCAATACAAATCACTTTCGTTCATGCACATTGATCATCCAAGCAGCTCACTACAAATCTCCTGGATGACCCCTGCATGCCAGACACTTGGTCTATGCAGAAGTATCTGTCCGACGCTACAAAAACCAACAATTTACAGCTATAAAATTAAGATTTCAAGCTGAAAATATTCATGAAAATGCACCAGAATTTAAGGATATTGATGGTTGAAAAATATCATTTGAGACATTCTCCAAAGTCTGAAATTTTTTTGAACCTTTTGACAGAAATCATGGCTGAAAATTAGGCACATAAATTTCTGAACATGATGATGTTAAACATGGTTGCTCTATACAATTTCTGGCAGAATTTTTACACACAAGTTCATAAAAATTGAAGGAGTTTGTGGCTGGATTTTTTTTGAGTTCTCACTATCACAAATCTGCTCTCTACCTTGAGAAAAATCTGCATTATACAAGGTAGAAGGTCCCTGGAAATTATCCTGAAAATTCTGCAAGAAATCTGCCTTAGAAATGAGAGTACATGGTTGAAACAAATCTGCATAAATATCTTCACCAAATTGCCCAAAATTTGCATCATACATAGAGGCATATGGTTGGAAAATATCATGCAAATTTTCTGAATTTATCTTCTTTATGTTGGGTTGTCAAAGGATCTCAAAATCTGCATTATTTTCGTTAGAAACATCATTACAAAATTACAAATACCATAAATAGGTTCTTCAAGATAATCCATATCCCTATCATAATTAGAAACCTGAAAAGTAATGTCCCTAACTTCATGTCCTTGGCTGCCCCTATCTTCGTCAGATGGAGATGTAAATACATTTGCTAATTTCTCACCCTCTAAGGGTTTCTCTACTAGATTATCTGTCTCGAAATAATCAACAATAGGATCATGGGATTCAAAATTTTGAGAGGACACCATATTTACCAAATCTTTGTTTTCATGGGAGGGTGACATGGGAGCTTGAATTCTTTCACCAACCAAATCCTTTTCACTTGGAGATGTGTTACCTCCCATTTTGCATGGGTGGTCACTTGAGGACAAACGTCAAATCTCTGATAGACAGTGCTGCACCTGGAGTTGGGTTCTTGGGAAAATTTAACTCCTTATTGATAATTCAACTCAAATGAGGAAGATACTTCACTCGCTGGCTTTTAATGAAATGAAGGAATTCCAGTGGTCTAAGCTTGCTGTGTTTATAAAGCTTGGAGAGCAACATTTAGAGAAAAGTGCTGCTCTAAGTAGTAGTCATGGAGATCATGCCATAACTGTTTCAGCTGAAAATACAAATGGTTTAAATGCCGGTATGGCAAGTACAGTTGTAAAGCGTTTGTAGATTCTCAAACAATTTCAGAACTCACATTGAGAAGGTTAAAGCTGGAAATTTTAATGCATGGAGGATCTATAACTAGCAGTCTAGCTCATACCACACGCATAATCATATTTTCTACAGTCGAGCATGCAGTGATTTTCAGGTCAATTCTAGTAAGTTTAACAACCGCAGAAAGAAAAGTACTCCAGCAGAAAGCAATCCAGGTTGTAAATCATTTATGGTTGAAGGATTCATTGAGGAACAGAGGAAGCTGCCAGAGAACAGCCTATTCATGCTAAAGCCTCCAAAATGCTACTGGCAGAGAGACGGGAAAATTCAAAAGCCGAAAAGAATCTCTTGAAGCTTTTGCCTTAGATGCTGGCAAATGGAAGACCACGATTGATCAGTGATCCGCAATTTACTCCAGTTTTAGTTGGGACACTATCAGCTGTGTGCTATGGCTGTTTCTGTAAAAACAAAACGTTGGTTCTGTTTCTGATTCAAGACAGACAACTGTTCCAGGGATTGTTGTTCAGTTAGATGCCCAGTCCATCAGCGTCATTTGCTTCCGCTGTTTGCCAAAACATATGCAATGAATATGGTATGACTCAGGCAGATCTTCAGGGAATTTCTGCTATTCAAAGGGCATTCCGAAATCATCGTGATCAGAATTTAAATAAAGCAGCTGCTTGTATTCAGCGCAAATTTCGTGGTTGGAAAGGTCGTGTTTCCTTGTTTACGGGCCACACTCTTTGGCTAAAGCCATTGCTCACTGTGGCTGTTCCTTTGACCTTTTACGCCAAAACTGCAGCATGATCGGGGTTTCAGCTATTAATCAGCCCAGCAGAATTTGAGACAGTCGGGCACTGCCCATTCGACGGCTTTTCTAAAGAAGACACCGGGTTAAAGTGAAGTTTTGGCAGTCATCTTTAAACCAGTGAATGCACGTTCTGTTGAACGCCGAATGCATGGAGAATTAAACATTGATGCAGATAAATCATCAAATGCCAAAAGCTCGGGTTTTTTCCACGTCGCAGCAGTCCGTCCTCATCGGCGGTCGATAAGGGCATCTCCTGTGGCAGCCAATTGAGTGACGCGCAGTTGAATTCAATGAACTCGGGGTTCAGCCAAACTCAAGCAAATCAGAGGTCATATTTTAATCGGGCCGCTGCTAAAAGCTCAAAGTCGTGATGACTCCAGTTCGCCAAGGATCACAGTCTCAACCAAACGCCGATCAGGGATTAGAAATTTCAAAACAGCAGAGGTCACGCCGAGGGGTTAGTTCACGACAACACGGCCCGATACTACAGCCAATCGCGTTCAGTAAATCCGTCAAATAAAACCACCATCACTTAGTCGAGCTCGGTGTTGGGCAATTTAAATTAACGCAGTGAAAGTTTCAACTGACAGTCGGTGGGGTTTTCATATAGCAGTTCACCTACTCCAAGGCATTCGACAACAGCCGAGCATGGGCATGACTTCCGCATTAAGCAGGTTTTCAAGACTGGAGCTCACCCACTCGAGGTTGTGTCACGGACAGTTTTAATGCTAACATATTTCCAACCGGATTATTCAGCACGTAGCAGGGGTTACACCCGCAGTTTCACTTTAACTTGGAAGCCCGTTTCTGTAGTTGTCGACTTCTCGTTAAGAATCAGGATATACGTGGCTGTGTGAGAAATATAGCAGTCGACTTATGGTTGGTTGTCCACCTATTGAATGGAGGTGTTCCACTTTTTAACAGGTTGTCATCTTTAATAAAGTCTACATTTGGTGGGCTCGATCAATTAGGTGAAGATTGGAACCACTGCTGAAGTAGCAATTCCATTGGTTGCCGTTTTATTTGTGTTGGACGAGGCCTTTTGTTAGCTGGCAGCCGATCTCATAATCAGCGTGGAGTTTGAAGAACTAGTTCTATTCAGATATTTTATTCACTGTTAGTCATACATTGAGAAAAAAGGTGGATCTAGGATCTTGCCTTTTTCACTTTTTCTCCTATATTTTATTACTTTATTCTTCATTTTTATAAGAGGTTTGGGGCCTATAAAAAGACCATCCTCCTTCATTGTAAAGGATGGAAAATTTTTGGGTTTTTTATCCCTGTCGAGCTTAATGAAAAAAAATCAGTTGGTTTTGTGGACAGATTGAGCATCCTTCATGTGCTTGTGTGATGTATTTCAAATTGTAGAATGAATCTAGCTTGTGAGGGCTTTATTAAGCACAATAGATTAGCCATTTAGGATTAAGTTGGTTAACTATGCTTGAACAATTAGTTTCTCAATGGACATCAGTGTTCGGTTGTACGAAATGTCGATTAAGATTTGATTGTTTATGCATTCTAGATTCGTCTCACTTTTTATGAAGCATAAAGCCTCCATGAGCCATCTTTTGAATCCATTTCCTCTTCTGATACTGGCACTGGTCTTTCCCTGAGGATTGATCTTCCCTTCTTTTCCATCACCCGTTTGAAAACTATCTTTTGTTACTTCTGTTTCCCTAAGGCAGCCTCTTCCATTCACCTTGCCCGTTACTGTACCTGCCTTAGCGATCCTAGTTTAGGGATACCCCCCTAGTGTTGGAGAAGAGCCAACCTGAAGCGAAGAGGAGAGGAGTGTGGTGACATTGGCCTCTCTCCTGAGAGAGTTGTCATTCCGACTGGTGTGTTGCATTTTGGGCTTTTAAAACGACACGCATGCCATTTCGGAGGACAACAAGATGCAATAGATTCTTCATTGTTTTCTTCCTAAGGGTTGCAATAGAAGCTTCAATGACTTCATCTGTTGAATCATAAATATTTTCTTCATGGGAGGCTAAAGCATTAACTTCAAGAATCTTATCACCCATACTCTCTTCGTGATCAAACATAAGTGGAACATGGTCTGAGAAATTTTTATCAAATACATACACATCATAGTATTCTTTGATATATTTTTCTAATGACCACGCTATGTCATATTTATCATGGAGAAGAGCACAATCCAAAGCCTCAACTTCTTTTTTCATTCTACCATGAATATCAACCAAAACATGTGCATCATGTACAAAGTGGAACTCACCATCACTCCAATCTTGTAAAAAATTCTCGATGAAATGTGTAAAAGAAATTATCACCCTTTGATTTAAACCATAGAACCTTTCCCTTGCATTCCCCCCCTTAATGAAAGTGCAAACATTTTCATCATGACATCTTCATATACTATATTGAAACAATGAAATATGCAATAAACTTAATGAAGGATTATGCGTGAAGATCCTAGCTGTTGTACATTTATCAAATGTGGGAATACCTTGGTGTTCCAGGAAAGGCCCACTGATGAATGTTGTATGGAGCCTTATTAGGAAGAAGTAAGAAACAAAGGGTCGGATATTATCTTTAATATTAGAGCAATTATTGTTTGGAGTAAACTGTTATTATAATATTGATGTTTGTCCTCATTGTGTAATTGCGTGTTTATTAAGCTACAGTAATCTTGCTCTGTAGTTTCTACTTTCTTCTATGTAGAGGTATAAAGGAAACATCTTTGAAGTATTGAAGTATTTTTTGTTTATTGCTTACAGTAGTTTCAAGAAGTTTTTACCTGCCTTCATAACAGTCTAGCAGTTAAGGACAGGTTTTACTCATGTGGTAGCTGCTTGATCCATCACAAGGAAGAAACAGTAGAGGATCCTTTGTGGGGCTGGAAGGTAGCCAAAACATTTTAGGATTGGGTTGTGGCAGAATACCATACCATATTCATTGCCCCTCGACAGTGTAAGGGGGTTTTCTTTAGAGTTGAGTTAGTGATTATACAGGTGCGAAAAAGCATATGGGATGCTATAAGATTGACAGGTTTATCGGTTTTATGGAAATGATGTCCTGAGCTACTTTTAATGGAAAAGTCACATTGCTTCACCAGGGGGGAGTTGCTGAGTTTAAATCTGATTTAGCAATCCGGTCTGCAGCTAGGATAGGAATCTCTAGAAAGACATTAATTCTCTTGAAGTTGGTGTCAAAGAGACATTCAGACATTTCTTGCTTATATAGGGAGGGAAACTGTCCATGCCCCTAGTTTGTTTGAGAAATGTATGAATATAAGTTGCTTTTATTGCGCAGTAATAAGATAAGATGATTTTATTAATGTCCACAAATGACCAAGAAATAGTCAATGGGACTAGAGAGTACAATCAGTGGCCACTAAACTGTGAAAATGTCTAGAACATGCATTTGTTTAATAAAAATAGGTTTTTACTTGCAATGGATCTTTACAACAATTCACAAGCCATTTATTTTATTCCAAGTGAAGTTATATCTCATCTGCTCTTTGTTTGTATCATTGTTAAGAAATGGGTAGCAGAATTTGAAAAGCCTAAAGGGAACCCAACTGCATTCTTGAAGCCCGCTACAACTGTTTTGTCACCGTACTTGAAAGTAAGTTCTGGTTATAAGATTTTCCTTCTATTGATTGAAAATAAAGATGTTGACATATATGCTCATAGCCTCGTACTTGTGAATCAATTCATAGTTTGGTATATGCTTGCATTTAAGGATCTTTACAATACTAACTTGGTTGGCATGTATATGGTTTGTGCCTCTCCATATGAATTGTTCAGGGTCTAGAAATGGAGCAGTGCATCCATTTATTATGGACTATTGTTAGTTACTATAAAGTTTGAATCTCTTGCAGTTTGGTTGTCTGTCATCAAGATTATTTTATCAGCGCCTGCAAGAAGTTTATACAAAAGTGAAAAAGCATACAGAGCCTCCAGTTTCACTGAAAGGACAGGTCAGTCTGCTTGTCATTTTGGTAGATCCCACAACCATGATTGTCATTAGATCTGTATATTTACATGATACAGTATGTGCCCTGTAGTTGTTATGGAGAGAGTTTTTCTACACAGTGGCATATGGTACACCCAAGTTCGATCAAATGGAGGGGAATCCAATTTGCAAACAGGCAATTTTCTTTTTCCTATCTTTATTATCTTCATGATGATAGCTACAAGGAAAACAACAAATTGGGTGGTTAAGTTTGTTTCGAAAAGTAATATGAAGATAAGTGTCCTTTTATTCAAATATGGTTTGTCATTCAAAATGCAAGTTCTATTATGCAGTATTTCTGTTGTCTCATTTTTGTCTCACCACTTGAACTGATTATTGATAGTCTTTCTTAAATTGCTAGATTCCCTGGAATGATGATGATAGCCTACTTTCTGCTTGGAGAGATGGTCAGACAGGATACCCCTGGATTGATGCAGTCATGGTCCAGGTATGTCAAGATGTGGCACAATAGCTTTGTGCTTTGTTTTAAGCTCAACATACTTGCTTGATATATCTTTCTCATTGCAAGTCCCCTGCAGGAATGTCCTATCATGCTTATCAATTATTGAAATCATCTATTTTTTTTGTCTTAAATAAATGGATGTAATTTTTTTGTGTTTTCCAGCTCCACAAATGGGGATGGATGCATCATCTTGCTCGTCATGCAGTTGCATGCTTTCTAACTCGTGGTGACTTGGTACTTTATGAACTCGCTTGCCATATCATTTCAGTCAATATTCTGTAGAGGATGCATATGTTATAGTCCTTTGAAAGAGAGAATTTTGTTTACAATTGTGAACTATTCAAGAAAATTTTGTTACTAAATTCCTCCTTTTTTTGAATGAGCCCATGATAAATATTTGATTGTGTAAATGAAAAATGGTTGAGATGTTTTGCCAAAAATGGTATTCCTTTATTTGAGTGATCAAACCTAGGGTGATCGAGTCAACACAAGTTCCTGTATCAAATGGGAGAGAAATGAACATTTTAGTGGTTGACGTATTATGTAGTGGTAGAAGATGATTGAATCACTAGTTTCAACTTTGTTGAACAAAGATGCACCTAGTGTGTATGGAATAACTTGGGTTATGTTAGAGTTGAAGCTTTGGGCATCTTGGAGACCATGATGACTGTTAGATTATGGTAACTTCGGGATGTCCTCCATGGTTCAGATGCCTTACATGGAGGTACATTAGCTGCATAGGCATCAGGATAGAGTAGAGGGTGAGATGCACTCTACTCAGTGGCATGAGCCCAGTGGGTGCTGCATGCGGAGCTTCAGGGGAGATTGACCTCTGCATGCATGAGTATTGCATGACTTGTCAGCATTCAGTGACTGCATTCAAAAGTGACTTTTTGCATGCACCGGGAATTAGGGTTTTGGCAAACCTAATTCATCGGTGAGATTATTTACAGAGGCAGGGGGTCCCCAGATGAGGTTACTCATGCAGAGTACATCTAGTAAATGCATTTACTAGATCTAGGGTACATCTATTGTTTATGTGGTTGATTGCATTTATATTTCAGTTGGTAAATGCAGATCTAGTTGTTTGAGTTTATGTTTGTATGAGTATTTACTTACATTGAGACTCATACCGCTTGAGATCTGAGGGCGATCCAGAGGGAGTAGTGATCTCTCGATCAAATATTTACATGGTATCAGAGCCCTGTTGAGGGTCAGAGTGGGTAGTCACACATAGATTTGTAGTGTTGGTGACTAGATCTAAGATAGATCTAGTAGATCTGAGGAGATAAAGACCAGATCTACCAGATCTGAACAACATAGTTCAGATCTGAAGTTGTAGAGGTCAGATCTATCAGATCTGTGGTATGGGAGACTAGATCTGAGAGAGATCTAGTAGATCAGTGAAGATAGAGACTAGATCTACCAGATCTGAAGAGCATGTTGTCCGCCGAGATGCACACCGGCAATAGAAATCTTTTGAAAGCTGTCTCCCTCACTAGAAGTGGGAAGAGGTGTGGCCTTGGGGGCAAGCAATGAGCTAGGTATTGTCACCTAAATCCCAGCTTCTTCGTTTAGGCTAACTCCTAACGAAGCCAAGGGGGGTAGTACCGACAAAGAGTTTACTATGGCTCAATGTGTTTTAATGTTTTTTATGTGAGATGATGCGGATGGGTGTTGTATAGGAGTTTTGAAAAATGAAAGATCCACAACTTTATAATAAACACAAGGTAAAACGCAATCCACGTTGCAAACAAGATGTAAGCTTGACAATATAAAAAGACTTGTAAAATGAAAGCATCCACAGATAGATAAATAATTTAAAAGACCAGTGCCTTATCCATTGGATCAATGAGTCAAAAATGATTGAATTTAGTGCTAGGGGATGCTGAATATATAGTCTAAGTAACTGTTTGTGAGAACATTGTGCAAATTATCTTGGTAAATTAAAAGGTTTTAGTGGTCTTGATTATTAGGCTAAGAACAAAGAGATAAGCAAAAGTCCGGAAAGTGATACTTTCAATGGCTTCCACTTTGATGATAGGTCGGAACCATCCAGATTGCAAAAGGTAAGTGTCCAATGACTTAACCACCCCGAACCTGACAACGGTACTCCGACACCACCAGGTTTAGGAATCTTTGCCTCCAACTTACAAGTATTTCTCGAAAAGATCGACGCCGGCACATTGGTTGGGGTAAAGTTTTATTAGATTTTCACTTATGAGATTAACAAAATCCAACACCTTTCTGAGTACTAGCCCAACCCTTTCAGGTTGGCAGAGCATACGGGTGTCAGATAACGACCAAGATAAATTAATTAATGGGGGTGTGAGTTGAAATTTGTATTATTTAAAGCACACAGTTCAACTCTCCTACAGAGAGCGCTCTTGACTTAGTCTTAAGATGAAAGTTCAAGAGACTTATTTGATTGAAATGCCTAATACAAGGGGAATGCAAAATCTAGTATGCTCTCCGATAGAGAGTGCTCTTGACTTGGGTTATTTCAAGTTCAAGAGGCTTTGTTCATTGTTAAGATAGAAGCTACTTGTAAGCATGAACGCATGTGATAGCTCAATAAGATGGGAAAATAAGAGACAAAGATATCACTTGCAAAAATGAACAACTAGCATTTTATAACAAAATGAAATCAAACTATTTGGCCAAGACTTAAACTAATCTAAGAAAAATAAACAAGTGGGATCAACCTCCGAACAAGGTGACCACTAGAACCACCAGTCCTTGAGAAATTCCAGCTAGCTGAGTTTTGACAAGGAGTCTAACAGGGAAAGAGAAGTAACCACACAACTATGTGGCCCTGCCCTTGGGATGAAATCCCAAGGATACCATCTCAAGTCAAGACTTGGAAGAGAACTTAATCTAATAACCGAAAGCAGATTTTAATCTAAGAACTGAAAATAAAACTAATCTAAGCATGCATGAACAAACTTCCCCAAATGGGGAAGGAGAAACTAAGTGTGGGAGGCACTACTCCACCTAGCCTTTTTATTACTTGGGTTACAATTGCCTTAGGAAAAATCCTTGAAAGGTCTTTTCAAGAAAATGAACAAATTATGGAAACAAGACTTATAGCCCTTAAATGGCTTTTACAAAGGAGAATGTAAGTGATTCTATTATTTTGGTTTGGATCTTCTCCTTGAATGTCACTTTGCTCTTCTTTGAGTATTGTTCCACAAGTTTTTCTTCTCATCCAAAGAGACCTACACAAGCTTAGTAAACACTCAACAATGCACCCATTAACGTTAGAAAAATAAAATAAACTTGAAACTAGTTAAGTTTAAGCTTGCAAAATGAGATCTAAAGTATAAAATAGCATGAGATTCAATTTCAAATTTATTAAAAAGTGAAAACGGACCAGCAAGCAAACAATAACCAAAAATGCTAGGAAAGAGATCCAAGATGTGATAAAATGGAAAATATTTTGTTTGCAAATTTATATCTTTTGAGTGAGACTATTAAAATGCAAAAAGTAAACTAGAAGCAAAGCCTAGCATGAGATCTAAGTTACCCTAATGATACTTCTTAAAGCATGAAATAGAACCTAGCTAACAAAAACTTGAGAGATCTAAGCTATTGCAAAAAATAAGATCTTAACTATGAGATAATTCTAACTCTTAACAAGCTTACTCCTTGTTTTTGTTTGTTTGTTTGTGTCTTTTTTGAAGGTGGACGAATGGGAGGAAGGGAAGGCAAGCTAGGATGGACAAGAGCCAATGAGGAGAAGGCAAGGTTGACGAGAGGAGGGAAAAGAGAGGACGAGTGCAAGAGGAATGGAGAAGAAGAAGAGATGGGACGAGAGCTAGAAGAAGAGATGGGACGAGAGCTAGAAGAAGAGATCTAAGGGGTTGGACGAGTGCAAGAGATGGAGAAAAGAGAAGTGGGACGAGACTAGGATGAGAGGAAAAAGATGAGGAAGGGTGAGAGCAAGATAGAGAAGAAGAGAAAAAAGAGAGGGCAAAAGGGTCAAGCAAGCCGAAAACCAAAGGCAAGCCAAACAACGATCTCAAACTTGGATAGGAATAGGGCTTTGGATTTCCACTGTTTGGAGATAGGCAGATCAAGTAACTAAATGAGAAGTTTTGTTGAAGGGGTGATGGAGAAAGCAAGAACTCCTTGTTCTTTTAGCTTATAAAGCTTGAAATTCTTTGGCCATATGCAAAGTGAAGATGTACCTACAAGAAACCCAATGCATTGGAAGATACCTGCAAAACAAATATACTCAAGCGAAAAGAGATAGATTCATTGTTTACTTGTGCTAGATTGTTAGCCCTCTTGAAACAAAAGTCTATAACTTAAAAATCCTAAGCATAAAGCAATACACAATATCACCTTGTTATTGGGTGAAGTATGGCCACCAAGAGCCTCCACAGTTTGACCTCCAAAGTCTCAACTTTATTAATAATCAAAACGAGTTACAAATCCTCCAGAGTTTCTTTGCTAAAAAGTCCATGAGGAATGAGGAAAGAGAGCTGTTATCACATATATAGTAGCCGGGCTACCATACATTATTTTTCTCATTCCAGTACACTATTCAGCCAGTTCCCTTGCATTTGAGATGCCGAGATGAGCATTTATATTGGATCACTATCAGATTGTGGACAGCAGTTATATTCCCCATGCCATGACTGAGTTTCAGGACACTCAGAGAGATGCCCGATATAGCCATTATGCCATTGGTACAGAGCAGACAGTAGTGCCCAGAGTTACAGCAGCAGTCTCAGAGGACAGGTGATGGTACAGGTTGATGAGCTTTCAGGTATATGACTCAGCATGTATACTATTGTGTTATGGTTAGATTGCTTTTATACTTATTCTTATAGCATGTCTTAGCACTTAGTGTCATGATCTGGCGATCATATAGATATTAGGACCTGGTTGACCTATTATATATATATTACTGTCCCTACTCAGACTTAGAAGTTCACTATTCATACTCATTGGTACATACCCTCCTTAGGGAGAATAGAGGTGATCATTACACCATACTATGGCTTGCTAGTGTTGGCTTCATCTTTTCATTGTCTTCATCCATCCGTGGCCTACCTTTTAGATTATTACCCTGATTTGCTACTTGACTAGTGACATGGAGGACCTTTCCCCACTGTAGCCTCTGTGTTGGATGAGCTTCCCTGTTTATTGTGTCTCGGCTCTGAGTTGGTGACAGAACTTACCTATGGTGAGTTGGAGTTCCTTGAGAATTCCCCCTAGTCACTAAAGTTGTGTTGGCTAAACCTGAAACTTTTAGTGCTGCCATCAATACAAAATCTGGAAAAATCAAATGCTATATCTTGTATATGAAAGAAATGCCAAATGAAAATGGCCATGAAAAATAAAATGTTATATCTTTTGGAAAAATAAATACCTAGGTAAACAAGCTGTCCATGACACACCTAGAAGTGCTCAGGTAAACAAGTGCCTTAAAAACACACCTGCAGCAGAAAGCCTAAAAATAAATGTAAATCTATGCAATGTGTTTGTAAACACACATAGATCAAGGCTTTGGAAACCTCAGGCCCAAAAAGCAATGGAACTTAAATGTTATATCTAAACAATTGCTGGCCTTGCTTGTATTATGGATTGTGCGCATCTGTGAAGGTGAATAAACCCTCTTTAAACAACTCATCCATTTGTGAGGCACCGCCATTCCCTGTGTTATTGCTCATTCAGTATATACTATAGTGTGTATTCCCTTTCCCTTGCCAAAGTGTCACAAAGTCAAGTTAGTCAAGTCATCCCTTAGCCTAGCCATTTATTTCAGCCTTCACCCTTCACTAGCAAATTGATCACAACTATGAAGTGAGTATGGTCCTGAAAGTCTAATCTGAGTAATAATAATAACTAATGACACTATATATTTGGATTTAGATCGCCAGTCATGATTACTCTGTGTTATAGAAGCTATTTGAATAAATTGTAAAGCATGTATTAACCTTGACACCTTGCAGCAGCTATGGATGATAGTCTGAGTTGTATTTGGTCTTGGTTAGACCTAGTTTGACCATGGAGGACCATGGGACATGAGATGTTGGACCTTATGATGATATGGATAGATGATATATGGTCCATGTACACATACAGGATGATTCTATGCAGCAGCTACAGGGTTATGATGATGATTCTTGGGGTACAGCAGTGTTTGGTCATTTACAGATCATTATTATTGGCCTTGTTCCGGTACATTGGATATTTATTTTGATCATGCAGAGATTCATATGGTGTATGAGTACACATCTTGGATGGATTTGGACCTTCTGAGTCCAACGAGACAGTTTGTTTTTGGTTCCGGGCACTTACAGTGATGATTTAGCCTCAGTAGGCTGTCCTAGTGCAGTTTTGGTCTATTGGAGGCCCTGTCGGAGCAGAGATGACTTTTATCCGGTTGACCTAGGGCGCTGATGATGGAGGGGGTGGTCCAGCCACTTGTTTTTACCATATTACCCCCCTCCCGGACACATTGGCACCCTCACCTTGACAGCGCCATCACTCCAGGAGGCAGTTTGGGCAGTTTCACGTTTCCCGAGGCATTTCAGGATTGGTAGAAATGGCTATTGAGGAAATCGATTTGGGCTACTGAGGCAAAGTTATGGTATGGGATGATCAGTGATGATAGATCGGGACCTTCCACACCTCCTCCTGCAGTTTCAGCTTCATCGGGGCCCGCATCCATCACTTATGGCACTTTCTGTGGATTTTTTGGGTCTTTTGAGGACCACGACTTCACCTTGGAGAACCACGACTTCACCTTGGAGGCACGATTTGGTACTTTCATGATTATTTATTGGTTATTGTGCCATGGGGATTGACCAAGGAGGGATAAAATTACCCCTTGGACCCACCATGAGCCTCTTATGATATTTTGTCATCATGATTTGGTGGGATTCCCCTCTCCTAGGGCGACTTTGTCCACTTATGTTATATTTTATGTGTGATCCATGTATTATGTTGTTGAGCTCATCTCAACCATTGATTAGACATTTGTATCTTTTAATCTTAGCCACTCATTCAAAAAGTGGTTAGGGTTTTGGTGCCTCTCCTTCCTATTTAAAGGAGAGAGCCTCTCATTGTAAAGGGACTTTTGGCTCTGGATTATTGGAATAGAAAATTATTATTGCATCTATCTCCAATGTTGTGGTGAATGTTTTTGGTGTTCGTTCGTTGGTTCTTCCTTTGCACTGAGTTATTGGAGATCTTGTTTGCCATATCTTTTGTACCACGATTTTGCATCTACAGGTGGAGGCCGATTTGCTTGGAGGAGGAGGTATTGGTAGGGGAAGACTCTCCCTACTTCTTCTTTGGAGCTCTTCGTTGGTAACAGGGAGTATTACTGTCCCAGGACCTTCTATTTCATGTTACTATTTGCATTTCTCTTGTATTTCTTCCATACTTGCTCTTACTGATTGAATCTTCATTCCTTGGTTTGACAGGTAGAGGAAGGCGCACTTGTGGACTAGGGCATCAAATTGGCAAGCAAATCAACAATCTCTCATTTGATCTCTGCGGGAATCTTCCTCAACATCAAGGCATCTCATCCACATCATTCAGGTATGATCTCAAGGTAAGTTCTATCTCCATGATCTATCCAATTGTCAAAAACATTTAAAACCCTAATTAATTAAAACCCCAATTTTGCATTTTCTCAGATCTAGTTAGATCTATTGGGTTGTTGGGCGTAATATTAAGAACCCACCTCTATAGCATCCACGGCATCCCGGATCTATAGTTTGGTGAGAATTGGCTTCCATTTGACCCCCTTCCCAGGCCAACTTAGCCTCTCCCAAGCAAGGCGCACTTCCTAGTTTGAGCAGGTTGACCTAGATCTAAGCGATGGGTGTTTGAGATTCCACTTGATTTGACATCTACACATCAAATAACATACACCCAGGTTGTCACTTTTCTGAAATTCACCTTGTGGGCCCTATTCCACATTTTAAGGGATTTAATCCCCATTTTGGACCACTTGGAACACTTAAACTCAGATCTACTAAGATCTAACCGGTGGATTGCCACAAAATTATAGATCCATACCCTTACTTGACTGATCTACCCGGATCTAAAATTTGGATGCCATCCGACTTGATTTGACCTACCTAACCCCACTTTTAGGCCTCCTTGGGCAAAGTCGCACCACCTTGGAGAAGTGAGTTCACTCACTTCGAGGAACTGGGTACTTGAGATTTTTGGAGATCTGAAACCGGAATAATTCAAAACCTAGGTCTAGACTGTCACTTTGTCAAATCTTGCCTTGGGGATTGCATTCCCTGTTTTAAGGGATTGTGGTCCACTTGGGTCAAACCTAGATCTAGACCCATTCATCCATCAAGACCTCTATTGTCCACTTGTCCCAAGTGCTAGGAGTCCTAAACCACAAGTCAACTTTACTTTGACTCCACTTCCCAATTCCCAAGGCACTGGTCTCTCTCCAAGGTAGTTCAACCTTCCTAGATTGTTGGATTGACTTGTGGATTGACCTATGCATGGTGAACTAAACCTTTGAAGCAATCATGTATCATGGTCAAGCTTGTCATCTGTACTAGTTAGCCCCAATACAACCCTTAACTACCCTGCATTGGACACGGTCCCCAAGGCAGTGGATCTTTTGACATTGAACTAGTACACTAGCCCTAGATCTCACTACAAACATTATAAGTCACTCTTACATTCAACTATGAACCAAAGCTATACCTATTGAACCCCTCACTTGGCTTGTGACTTCATCCTTAGGTCTAGGAAAAACCATACACCTAACTTCACTTAGAAATACCCTGATTTGGTGTCTTGGTTTTGATCTCTCCTATCGGGAGTAGATCGGGTCTCCCCCTTTGTTGTCTGGGCTAGATAACATAAAGCGAAGGTTGCCTCGACTGGCGTGACAACCATACATATTGGAGGTCGAGGTGATCGTGGTTGCACCTTTTGAGTTGCCCTTCCCTATTGCCATCCATGACTGGATCCATCCATAGGGGTAACTACAGTTTAGGTGATAACATTTTGGCGCCGTTGCCGGGGAGGCAATAGCTTGCCCTAGTCCTTCCCGCATATACAAACGACACATATCTTGGTAGAAGAGTTACATCTACCTGGCGACTCCCAATAGTGACTCCGCTGAGGAGCGAGCTCATTTACATCCTTACAACACAAGAAGTAAAGTAAACTTAGATCAAGTTGAAGGAACCCCAATCACCTATCGTAAAAGAGATCCTAAAGCGCAACCATCGAACTTCCTTTGGAAATTGGTTAACGACTCTCCAAACAGAACTTCAGGATCCCCTTTGATCAAGTCGGTTCCTCCCTCATCTCCTAGTTCAAACTTAAACACAAACTTACCAAATCCAATGGCCGGAACAAACCCGGGAAACCAGAATGTTCCTCCACCACAAGCTCCTAGGATTTTTGGAAGAAAATCAAAACCATCTCCTTTAGACTTTTCCCAAATCCAGGGTGCACCCCATGACATGCCTGAAAAGTATTTTGAAAAGGTTCCCAGATTTGATGGAGTATCCGCTATATCAATTGAAGATCACATTGATAAAGTATGGGAACACATGGAAGCATATGGAGCATCTGAGGAAGATGTGTTCATGAGGGGTCTCCTGGCATCCTTGGAAGGAGATGTTAGGAAGTGGTTTGATAGGTTACCTGCTTCATCCATTGATGGGTATGACAACTTTGTCAACAAACTAAACAGTGAGTGGTCCCGAAAGTTAGATGGGAAATTTCTCTTACACCAACTTTTTGATATCAAGAAAAGAGAAAATGAAACAGTCCATGAGTTTAATATAAGATTTGACAAGACTGTAGCTGTTATCCCTGAAGAGATTAGACCAAAAGATCAAGCAGTTGTCATTCACTACTTGAATGCCTTTGAGGGATGGGTTGGTTATCAGCTAAAGGATAAAAACCCAAATGACTTAAAGACCGCTCAATCAAATGCTAAAATGGCTGAGCAAAATGTAGCATCCATGGGGAAACAAAACTTTTTCGATCAATTTACCCCATCCACTTCCAGATCTGACCCTAGACTCCGAAAACCAAAGGAACCTGTGAGTATGCCAAAGGAATCCAAGGACACTTTAGAAGTCATGCAAGAAATGATGAAACAATTAACTGTCTTAACTAAGAATGTGGCAAGTTTGAATGACCCGGAGAGACATAGGAATCCTTATGGCCCTAAACCTTATTGGAATAATAATAGAAGGCCAGATGGGGATAGGGATAGACGACGACCTGAGTACCCAGAAAATTCGGAAAAGAAAGAAGTCAATTGGTGTGATGAAGAAGAAGAAATACCCTCTGACACCATTGACCATGATGACCAACCAGAAAACATCAACTTTATAAATGACTTATCTTATGATGAAGACTTTGGAAGAATCCTTTTAGAAGAAGAGTCATGGGAGCAAGAAGATGACATTATTGAAGAGCCTAGCTCCACATGTTGTGCCTTAGAACTCCCAAAACCTAAAGAGCAACCAAAGTATCAAATCTACAAACGAGGAACCACCTCCCAGCCTTCTTTCCTTGACAAACATAAAAAGATTGATGAGAATAAAAGGGAAGAAGAAGATCTTGCCATAGATGATTATGATCTTAAGATTGATATGAAGAAAGAACTAAGCAAGATAATGTGTAATATCCCTGTCACTGAGCTAATGAAGGTGCCCTCTGTTAAATGCCAAGTAGAGGAATTTTTCAACGGTATGGGCCAAGAGAAAACTCCCGAACCGGTCCTAGAGTCATGTCACATCCAAAAGCTTAGTGGAACACAACCTAGTGAAACAGAGAAGGATCCACCAATAAACATCCACTCAGCCATTTATGAAAGAAAAAGTGGTGGTCACTCCCCCTTTTACCTTACCTTGCACATTCAAAACATGCTCCTTCATAATTGTATGTTGGATTCTGGAGCAGCGATGAATGTTATGCCTTTACAAGTTATGAAGGAGATGGGACTTGAAGTGACTAGACCTTATGGAAATGTCTGTGGTATAGATTCCCGACGAGTGCCATCTTATGGTTTGATCAAAAACCTTAGAGCTGATCTTTTCGCATGTTCGGACATTTCTACTATGATGGATGTAGTTGTCATTGACTTACCCCCAGCATATGGAATGCTTTTATCTAGGAAATGGGCAGCTGGTCTAGGTGGATATCTCATGATGGATTTATCATTTATTTGTGTTCCCAACCCTGATGGAGCCTTGATTCGGGTTAACAGAGAACCTTGTTATAATGAGCATGTTGAGTCTTTTGATGAAGGGTTAAAAAACACATACGGGGATGAATTATTAAATAATGCCAAAACTAACCTTGTTGAAGATGAGGATGAATTGTATGAAGTTGATCAAAATATGTGTATGGTCATGGAAGATTCTGATTCTTTTTGGGAAGACAAGCAAATGATTGAAATAATTAGAAATGATGTTGTTGAGGAAATAGATGAATTGAGAGGACATGAAAATCAACCCCAAGATAACGAACAAAACAATGAAACTATTCAAGAACCTGCTATAGAAAATCACACACTTGAAGGGGTTGAGGAAAACATTGAAAACCCAATACATGAAGATGAGTTTGATGATATTAGGAGGGGAGAAAGAATTCCTTTCACTGTTAGGGAGTGGTTTGCCTTGACCGATCACAATAGAGAGAGAGAAAGACAAGGGCTTGCACCTATTTACCCATGGGAAAACAATCTTGCAACATCTACTAGGGTTGAAACAAACGAAGAGCCTGAAGCCACGTATTACTCCGATACAGAAGATTCTTTATCTCATCTATCTCTAGAAGACGGTAATCTTTTTCAAGTCCATGATAACTCTCTAAGTTGGGAAGAGGATGCCCTGATTAATGATGCTCCTGAAGGAGACTATAATCTAAGTAACTTTGCTATTTTTCAAACTCCTTCAGAGCCTCAAAGCCATGCTTTATCTACATATCCGCATATCCCTAGTTTCCTCCTACCATCTGAGTCATCCAGTCATCATACTCATGATCTTTCTTACATTCCTACTTCCTCTACGTTTCATTCTGAGTCAGTTTCTCCCAGACTGGAAAACATGGTTGTACCTGTTCCTTCAGGGGAAGGTTCTAGTCATAACACTGTCATATCTGAAGAGCCACTTCCCTTGGAAGAACATAGAGACTTCTTGACTGTAGGCGAGGTTGTTAAAAGAATTGTGTCTCCCCATGGGGAAGAGCCAAATGAAGAAATCCAAGAAACAAGAAGGGAAGTTAGGGAAATCCTTGTTGGCACAGTTGCTATTTCTTTAGATGGTGGTCCACCCAGAATGGAGGCAGTTCCTTCTAGAAGAAACTCGAGGATTGTCACACCTCAACCGCAAAACCCTGCTGAAATCCATCCCATACCTATTCGTAACATTGGAGTTATTCCTGAGTCAGTCAATAGAAATAATTTTCATACAGGAAGTCAAGTCATCATTCCCAACCATTTATTGCATATAAGATCTCAATCAACACCAAGTCAAGCCAAGTTTTTGAGTTAACTCCACCAAACAAATCGAATCTCATTGAATGAGATGAGGAGGTGGCCTCCACCTTGGCAAGGCGCCCCTCATCTCCACCTTGGAACCATCACCATGCAATAAGCAAATGCCATGTGGTAAAACTCGAGCTCTAAGCCAAAATCACGTAAACTCCAATAGGTAATGCGCGAGTCTAGTGGGAGATCCACATCATACTTGTAATAAATGCAAACTATCTTCCAAAGGGAGCCAATCCTTGTGATTGCTCAATCCTAGGAGGGCGCCTACCATAGGCTTTAATGCCAACCCACCAAACCATTTAATGATTGACATGTCATCAAATCGAGTTTTGCATGGAAGGAGGGTGAATTGCTTGGTGAAGATATGCTTGTGCTGACTGTATACTCAACTGAATGATGATTGAGATGATTGGAATCTTCATTAATGCCAAGTGCGATGTCAATTAACGTTTTATTTTAATCCATTTGGATTATTTTGGAGAGATTTGGATTATCTCCAAATACTCACTTTTTTAATACTTTAATTAATAATTTCTCTGTACCTGGTTTTTTGAGAAATTATTAATTATGAGGCTGAATTGACATCCGAAACTTAGGATAAACTGGTCTGGGGATCATGAATGATTTTTGGCTTAAGGTTGGAGCCTTCAATCACTGAATTCGGATCCCAGATGACTGACATATTACAAATTGAAATTTCTCCATTTAAACTATAGAGAAATTTATTAAAATTTAAAAAATAATTAAAAAACCCAAAACCGGAGGACCCGGTAAATTTATTTCGAAAATTTTACTAAGGGTTTTAGGGACCTAGGACATGACCAACACCTATTCTAATAGTGTCTAGTAGGCTTATATATATCAGTTGGACTCTAATAACCCCCCATGGCTAAAATTTTCAAAATCGGGCATTCCAGCTTTGGAGGAAGCGGGAGAAAACTTCATCGATTATAGCTTGGCTATAGGCAAAGTATAATTGACAAGGGAAAAAACTCCCTGGAATACCTCAGTTGCTTAATCAAGTCATGGGGAACCGAGACACTCAAATCCTACTAGCACACTTTATTACAAACCCCATGGGGCCATGGTCATGTTGACTGAAAAACAAAACTGACTAGCCAAAATTGGCTAGGCACAAATGCTGGATCATCTGATACACTGGAGTACAAACATTCATCATGTTTGTCAAATGGCAGCTCTTCAGATAATCCAGCTATGGTACAAAAAGATGGCAACAGAGCACAACTCAGAGCTGAGGTTGTAGAGGTTAGATCTATCAGATCTGTGAGTTTGGAGGTGAGATCTGAGATAGATCTTTCATATCTGTGGTAGATATATCAGATCTGAAGCATAGTGTTCAGATCTGTGAGAGCAGAGTCCAGATCTGAAGAGCAGAGTTTAGATCTGTGAATGTAGACATCATATCTGTTAGGATAGATACCAAATCTATCAGATCTGTGAGTTCAGAGGTTAGATCTGAGATAGATCTACCAGATCTGTGATCAGGAGAGATTCTTGTTTCACTGTGGGTTACAGTATTTCAGTTTTGCAGAGTTATGGCCACTAGCTTGAGAGTAGAGTACAGGTTGATGGGCAAGCCTGTATGTGGGTCCAGGGAGACCTTGGATGCAGTTTCAGTATCAATGACAGAGGGAGAGCATGATGCATCTCTCAAGATGACATTGATAGAGGAGGAGCGCAGATCTGCATATCAGAGTGCAGCAGATGCAGCCAGAAAGTCTTCCAGTTCAGAGAGAGTAGCTGCAGCAGCATATGATGTGTTTGATGCTTCTCCAGCAGTACCTTCCTCTCTGAGAGGAAGTGTCAGTACAGAGATGTGCATGAGATATGCATGTGCACGAGGTCTTGCATGATGCATGTGCATGAGATATGCATGCTGCATGTGCATGAGATCTGCATGCACATGAAGACTGAGAGATGGTTGATTGAGGATGAGCGGGCGGCAGCAACAGAGGAGGTTGATGAGTTTACTTCTCGGTTTGAGAAGGAATTCTCATTAGCCTCAGTTCAGTTAGGACATGATAGTAGCCTACCAGAGGCCCCAGTTGATCAGAGTTGGAGAGTGGACTGCATGCTCAACAGTCAGATGACAGGAGTGCGGGATGCATTCCTTATTTTAGAGCACATACCCTTGCAGTTGGCTCGGGATGTGCAAGGGGTTGACCGCTTGGTCACTGGAGTGGGCAGAGTGAGGTTTTTGCTTGACCGTGGGGAGCTCCTGGAGGTTTCAGGAGTGCTCCTTGTTCCAGGATTGAGCGGGAGTATCCTCTCAGTGCCAGCTTTGGCAGCTGCAGGATACCCTGTAGTGTTTCGCAGGGATCAGTTCTTCACCTATCTTAGAGGAGTAGACCCTGTCTTATTTGGTCACAGGATCGATGGTGATTACTTGGTTCATGGACAACCTACCTCAGGCACATCTGTATGGTTGAGTGCATCGTCTTCAGATGCAGAGGAGGATGATGAGCGGGATGCTCACAGCAGAGATGAGGCCAGGATGAGTGAGCTTGTTCAGCAGATGGGTAGGCGAGATGCTCATCATGATGAGGATCAGGGCAGTGATTCTGGAGTTCCGATAGATGAGTGAGACGCTCATGACAGTGATGAGTCTCAGGAGATTGAGCCCTTGGGCTCATATCAGATGGATGAGCATGTTGCACATGCAGGTACCGGTCAGAGAGTGAGCTGGTATGACATGGTTGAGATGGACTTGGGTCAGGAGAAAGCTAAGTCAGTTCAGTTAGTTCAGAGACAGAGGGAGTTGACTTACAGAGCCGAGTCAACTCAGGGTCATAGGCAGATGATCTACAGAGCAGTAGATCCACTTGACAGAGGTATTCAGGGTTGGTTACAGCAGCAGAGACTCAGAGGGAGTCTGAGTCAGAGTGCAGTGATAGAGTCAACAATGGTTTACAGCAGGGCTTCTTCTGAAGTCACACATATGGAGATTGATCAGATTTCTTAAGGTCAGAGAGCAGTGACAGGCAGATCAGTTAGATTAGTGTCAGCAGTAGTGGACTTGATGGATCCAGGCATCAGTGTCAGGACTTCCCTCGTTAAGAGGGAGTGTTAGATTATGGTAACTTCAGGATGTCCTCCATGGTTCAGATGCCTTAGCTGCATAGGCATCAAGATAAAGTAGAGGGTGAGATGCACTTTATTCAGTGGCATGATCCCAGTGGGGGCTGCATGCGGAGCTTCAGGGGAGATTGACCTTTGCATGCATGAGTATTGCATGACTTGTCAGCATTCAGTGACTGCATGCAAAAGTGACCTTTTGCATGCATGCATGCAAAAGTGACTTTTTGCATGCACCGGGAATTAGGGTTTTGGCAAACCTAATTCATCGGTGAGATTATTTATAGAGGCAGGGGGTCCCTAGATGAGGTTACTCAGTTGCATTGTCTGAGAGAGATACTGCTAGAGTGAAGAGGGCGAATCTGCACATGTGGGGCGACTTTCTGAGATAGAGAGGAGTTGCTGCAGGAGCTAGGAAGGTCAGATCTGAGCTAGATCAGTGACCTTCAGTTCCAGAGAGGCTAGATACCCATTGCTGTGAGATGAGAGAGCTCAATAGTGAGATTACCGTGGAGATTGGAGGAGGCCAAGTTCTCTTGGAGGAGGACGTTTTTCCTGAGGGAGGAGAAGCTCGTTGTGAGCTAGATTGACCGATTTAGAGTCTGTGACTTCCAGGATAGCCGTGCCTCGAGATTTGAGGAAGGTTAGGGACGATCGGAGCTCAGATCTGTTGCGATCTGGACCAATACGAGCATTTGACATCCAGAGGGGAGGGCGCACTTGTGCATGCAGAGAGGGCCGATTTCATCAGTGGGCAGTCTTCAGAGCGAGCAGATCAGAGTAGAGAGATCTAGAGAGGGCAGATCAGTCAAAGGCACCGTCAGAGTACTCAGATCCAGTTTGGCAGTTAGGGCTTATTTCTTCAGTGCATGCATCAGCTGGATGCATGCAAATTTGAGGTCTGTCCTGTTTCAGAGGGATCGAGTTACCGACTGAGGTAATCCTGTATTGTATTGTCATTTATACATCTATATGCTTTGGGCTCGAGAGAGAAGATAGTCCCCTAGTTAGCTAGTTTTTCCCGCAAGGGTTCCAGTGTACATCTGTTGTTTATGTGGTTGATTGCATTTATATTTCAGTTGGTAAATGTAGATCTAGTTGTTTGAGTTTATGTTTGTATGAGTATTTACTTACATTGAGACTCATACCGCTTGAGATCTGAGGGCGATCCAGAGGGAGTAGTGATCTCTGGATTAAATATTTACAATGACCGACTTATACATATCTGTTGTCCTTCTTGTCCTCAATTATTGTGCTGTATAGGGTCGTTTGTTAGACTTTCGGGTTACTTCGAAAGTTTGTACGCCATGTTTGGGGTGCTTCATGAGATTTGGGGTACATGATGTATCTTCAGCCCCTGGATGGTGCAAGATTGATTGTAACATGAGAGATTGTCTATGATGGGTATGCACATTTGTAATAGCTTACTCAGTGGATGCTAGACCTTAGATGATCATTGGCTCAATGTTTTTCTCTAGTGCGTTGGATATCTCTTTCCTAGATGGTGGACACCCTACATGATGGCCATTGGAGGATTCACCTGGTGGAAGAATGCCTACCGTATATGAGGAGTGTTGCCGCCTAATACACACCTGGGGGGAACGCGGCAGGAAACCTTCAAGCCAGTCGGTGTGTCCTTGGGGGCAAGTCAGAGTCAAGTGCTTTCACTTGATTACTTGACTCCTCCGTCTAGGCTACTCCTAGCGAAGCTAAGGGGGGTAGTCCCTATAAAAGAAACTATGGCTTTTAAACTATATAAAGAAAAGCGTAAAAGCTATTCTAGGAGTTAATGATGGATGATGAAAATATAAAAAGGAAACCAATTGCCATTTAGTAAGTATAACAACACATGATATGAAAGATATTCACGACATTTTATAGATTTAATTTAAACAAAGATAATATGCAATGATCAATGTCGAGATTGTAAGTGCGATTGCTACTGCATTGTGTCGTGAAAGTATTGCAAAGTCTTGTTGTAAATTTTAAATTATTAATGAGTATTAAAGGAGTGGGTTGATTTTTTGTTTGTCCGAACTCATAATCGCTCCTTTGAACTAGGTGTTGTGACGACTATACCAAGTGTCCAACCAGGCGAGGATAAACCTATGGCAGCTTGCTGACTCGATAGTTAGTCTCACTTAACCTCCCGAGTTCTAAAGATTGAATCGTTGAAGGATTGTCCTATTAACACTAGTCACTCTATGTCATTTTATGATTGACCCAACTGTTCAGACATTGCTGCAGCGGTCAAGAGCATACTTCGGATTTCAAGTCTTGGTAAATTTTATCAAGTGTTGAAAGGTGAGTTATTAAACTAATGTACAGCCCAAGAGTCTCTTTTCCACACACACTAGTCACTCTATGTCATTTTATGATTGACCCAACTGTTCAGACATTGCTGCAGCGGTCAAGAGCATACTTCGGATTTCAAGTCTTGGTAAATTTTATCAAGTGTTGAAAGGTGAGTTATTAAACTAATGTACAGCCCAAGAGACTCTTTTCCACACACCAAAAGGTGCGGTACTTTGGGAAAGCAAGGGCTCAAATTTTATTGCAAAAATTTAAAAAATTGTAAAAAAATGACCAAAAGCATAAAATGGAAAATCTAATCTAACAGTCCTCCATTGACGGATTGTGCGCTTGTGATGTTATTTAATTACTATTTGCATAACAGAACTAAGCTAAAGCAAAAGAAATTGAAAAATGCAAAAAAACACAAAAAACGCAGATCCCCCCTAGGGGGATGGGGGCAGGCACTGGAATAGCCTGCTTTTCTCTTTTTATTTTTTAAGTTACATCAACCCAAATCAGAAATACTGCTGGTCCTTTATCAAATAGGCACCAATAGAGTTTACAAATACTAGAAAGAAGCAAGGAAGGTAAAACTAGATCTCCGGATGGTCATGGAAGCCTCCGAATCTCAGATTTTTACCATTTAAATGTTCAAACCTGCTAAAATATCAGAAAAAACAACGAAATAAATAAGTCTCAAAAGAGCAAAAAACACTTAAAAAGTGTCTTTGGCCTTGCTACAAAATTTGGCAAAAAATTCTAAGTTAAAAGATAAACTAATATGCAAAAAACTTGAACTAGTAAGACAAGTTAGACAATTTGTCTTGCTAGGATCTTTGGCTGCCCTCTTTCAATCTAGCAAACCAAATCATGCAAGCACTAATATGCTAGATCTATCTTTCATGTGCTTCAAACAAACCTTCTCTTCTTTAAATTGATGAGAATTTTCAACTCTTAATGCAAAAATGAAGAGACTGTTATCACATATATAGTAGGCGGGCTACCATACATTATTTTTCTGATTCCAGTACACTATTCAGCCAGTTCCCTTGCATTGAGATGCTGAGATGAGCATCTATATTGGATCACTATCAGATTTTGGACAGCAGTTGTATTCCCCATTGCCATGACTGAGTCTCAGGACACTCAGAGAGAGGACCGATATAGCCATTATACCATTTGTACAGAGCAGTCAGTAGTGCCTAGAGTTATAGCAGCAGTTTCAGAGGACAGATGATGGTTCAGATGATGAGCATTCAGGTATATGACTCAGCAGGTCTATCATGGTATTGTGGTTTTATTACTTTTGTATTTATTCTTATAGCATGTCTTAGCACTTAGTGTCATGATCTGGCGATCATATAGATATGTGGACCTGGTTGATCTTATTATATATATTCTATTGTCCCTACTCAGACTTAGAAGTTCACTATTCATACTCATTGGTTTTACCCTCCCTAGGGAGAATAGAGGTGATCATTCCACCATACCTTGGCTTGCTAGTGTTGGCTCCATTATTCATTGTCTTCATCCATCCATTACCTACCTTTTAGTTTATCACCCTGACTTACTACTTGACTAGTGACATGGAGGATCATTTCCCCACTATAGCCTCTGTATTGGATGAGCTTCCCTGTTTATTGTGTCTCGGCTCTGAGTTGGTGACAAAACTTATCTATGGTGAGTTGGAGTTCCTTGTGAATTCTGCCTAGTCACTAAAGTTGTGTTGGCTAAACCTGAAACTTTTAGTGTTGCCATGAATACAAAATCTGGAAAAATGAAATGCTATATCTTGTATGAAAAGCCTGTTCATGCAATGTGTTTTTCAACACACATGAATGAAATGCATGCCAAATGAAAATGGCCATGAAAATAAAATGTTATATCTTTTGGAAATGTAAATACCTAGGTAAACAAGCTGTCTGTGACACACCTAGAAGTGCTCAGGTAAACAAGTGCCTTAAAAACACACCTGCAACAAAAAGCCTCAAATAAATGTAAATCTATGCAATGTGTTTATAAACACACATAGATCAAAGGCTATGGAAACTTCAGGCCTAAAAAGCAATGGAACTTAAATGCTATATTTAATTATTGCTGGCCTCATTTGTATTATGGATTGTGCGCATCTGTTAAAGGTGAATAAACCCTCTTTGAACAACTTATCCATTTGTGAGACATCGCCATTCCCTGTGTTGTTGCTCATTCAGTATATACTATGGTGTGTATTCACTTTCCCTTTGCCAAAGTGTCACAATGTTAAGTCAGTCAAGTCATCCCTTAGCCTAGCCAGTTATTTTAGCCTTCACCCTTCACTAGCAAATTGATCACAGCTATGAAGTGAGTATGGTCTTGAAAGTCTAGTCTGAGTAATAATAATAATTAATGACACTTTGAATAAGTTGTAGAGCATGCATTAACCTTTGACACTTTGCAGCAGCTTCTGATGATGGTTTGAGTTATATTTGGTCAAGTTGACTTGGTCAAACTTAGTTTGACCAAGGTCAACCATAGGACATGAGATGGTTGGACCTTGTGATGATATGGATAGATGATATATGGTCTATGTACATGTACATGATGGTTCTATGCATTAGATACAGGTTTATGATGATGATTCATGGTTTACAGCATTATTTGATCATTTACAGATTATTATTATTTGACCTGTTCCGGTATATTGGATATATTATATGACCATACAGAGACTCATATGGTGTATGAGTACACATCTTGGATGGATTTGGACCTTCTGAGTCCAATGAGACAGTCTGTTTTCAGTTCCGGGCACTTACAGTGATGATTAATCCTCAACAGGCTAACCCACTGCAGTTTTGGTCTGTCCGAGACCCTGTCAGAGCAGAGAGGATTTTTATTCGGTTGACCTAGGGCGCTGTGCTTGGAGGGGGTGGTCCAGCCACTTGTTTTTACCATATTACCCCCCTCCCGGACACACTGGTGACCTCACCTTGACAGAGCAGGCACTCCAGGAGGCAGTTTGGGGCAGTTTCACGCTTCCTGAGGCATTTCAGGATTGGTAGAAATGGCTATTGAGGAATTCGATTTGGGCTATTGAGGCAATGTCTTGGCATGGGATGATCAGCGATGATGGATTGATGTCTTCCGCACCTCCTCCAGCAGTTCCAGCTTCATCGGGACCCGCATCCATCACTTATGGCACTTTCTGATGATTTCCAAGGCCTTTTGAGGCCCACAATTTATCCATAGAGGCACGATTTGGTATATTGATGACTATTTTATTATTATTGTGCTATGGGGATTGACCAAGGGTGGCTAAAATTACCCCTTGGACCCACCATAAGCTTGTTATTATATTTTGTCATCATGATATGGTGGGATTCCCCTCTCCTAGGGCGATTTTGTCCACTTATGTTATATTTTATTAGTGATCCATGTATTGTATTGTTGAGCTCATCTCAACCATTGATTAGACATTTGTATCTTTTAATCTTAGCCACTCATTCAAAAAGTGGTTAGGATTTTGGTGCCTCTCCTATCTATTTAAAGGAGGGAGCCTCTCATTGTAAAGTGGACTTGTGGCTCTGGATTATTGGAATAGAAAATTATTATTGCATCTATCTCCAGTGTTGTGGTGAATGTTTTTGGTGTTCGTTCGTTGGTTCTTCCTTTGCACTGAGTTATTGGAGATCTTGTTTTGCCATATCTTATGTACCACGTTTTTTGCATCTATAGGTGGAGGCCGATTTGCTTTGAGGAGGAAGTATTGGTAGGGGAAGACTCTCCCTACTTCTTCTTTGGATCTCTTCGTTGGTAACAAGGAGTATTACTGTCCCAGGACCTTCTATTTCATGTTACTATTGCATTTCTCCTGTATTTCCTCCATACTTGATCTTACTGATTGAATCGCTATTCCTTGGTTTGAGAAGTAGAGGAGGTCGCACTTGTGGTCTAGGGCATCAATTTGGCAAGCAAAATCAATAATTTCTCATTTGATCTCTTCGGGAATCTTCCTCAACATCAAGGCATCTCTCTTCATCACTCGGGTATGATCTCAAGGTAATTTCTATCTCCATGATCTATCCACTTGTCTAAAATATTTCAAACCCTGATTAATCAAAACCCCCATTTTACATTTTCTCAGATCTACCAAGATCTAGTGGCTTCTTGGGTAAGAAATTTAAAACCCACCTCTATAGTATCCATGACATCCCGGATGTATAGTTTGGTTAGGATTGGCCTCCATTTGATCCCCTTCCCAATCCAACTTAGCCTCTCCAAGTGAGGTCCCACTCCTTGGGGAAGGTGAATTACCCTAGATCTAGTTGATGGGTAGTTGAGATTCCACTTGATTCGTAATCTACACATCCAATAACCTACCCCTACACTGTCACTTTTCTGATTTCTACCTTGTGGGCCCTATTCCATGTTTTAAGGGATTTAATCCCATTTTTGGACGACTTGGTATCTTAAAACTCAGATCTAGTAAGATCTAGCCATCGGATTGCCTTGAAATTGTAGATCCATACTCTCACTTGATCAACCTACTTGGATCTAAAGTTTGGTTGTCATTGGACTTGTCTTGATCCATTTATCCCCATTTTTACCCTCCTTGGGCAAAGTCGCACCCACTTGGAGATTGGAGTTGGTCCACTTCTAGGATGTGGGTACATGAGATTTTAGTGGATTTGGAACGGGCATAATTAGAAACCTAGGTCTAGTTGATCACTTCATCAAATCTTGCCTTGGGCATATCATTCCTTGTTTAAAGGGATTGTGGTCCACTTAGGTCAAACCTTGAATCTTTAGATCTAGACTTACTCCTCCATCAAACCTTTAATTGCCCACTTGTCTCATGCAATAGGAGTCATCAACCACAAGTTAACTTCACTTTGACTCCATTATCCCAATTCCCAAGGCACTGATCTCTCTCCAAGTCAATTCGACTTTCCTAGATTGTTGGATTAACTTGTGGTTTGATCCTTGTTTGGTGGACTAAACCCTTTGATGTCATCATACTTCATGATCAAGCTTGTCACTTGTACTAGTTAGCCCCAATTCAACCCCTAAACTACCCTGCATTGGACATGGTTCCCAAGGCAGTGGATTTTCTCACATTGAACTAGTACTTCAATCCTGGATCCCATTTCAAATACTATAAGTCACTCTCACATCAATAATGAACCAAATCTATACTCATTGAACCCCTCACTTGTCTTGTGACTTCATCCTTAGGTCTAGGATAAACCATACACCTTACTTCTCTTAGAATTAACTTGATTTGGTGTCTTGGTTTTGATCTCTCCTCTCGGGAGTAGATCGGGTCTCCCCCTTTGTTGTCTGGGCTAGATAACATAAAGCGAAGGTTGCCTCGACTGGCGTGACAACCATCTATTGGAGGTCGAGGTGATCGTGGTTGCACCTTTTGAGTTGCCCTTTCCTATTGCCATCCATTAATGGATACATCCACAGGGGTAACTACAGTTTAGGTGATAACAGAGACTATTCACTTATGTTAAATATGAGATTTGGATTTAATAGTGTGATAACATTAGCGAAACAAAGCTAGATCTACTTCTTTAAAATTTCAAAATTTGTTTAGATCTAGAAGAATATGGAACAAGTAACCAAGAAAATTTTAATAGAGAGATTGAACTAAAGGTGAGAAAACCATTTTTTAAGCGAGTTAAGGGTCGAGCGAATGGAGTCCGCATGGAAGTGGGAACGCGAGGGACTAAGTTTCCTTTGAAATGATTCAAGAAGTGGCAAAGCTAATATGCATGCCGCCTCTATGAGATCCGGTAAACTGCAACAAAACTTCACAACCAAACCTTGCACAAGAGGATTAAATGGCACTGATATGAATCACATAAAAGACATTAAACATAAGCATTCAAGCAAGATGTGCATAATATTCAAAGTGTTTTCATATTATTAATAATGAGAAATAAAATTTAGATTTCACTTTTTAGTTCTTACCCTTTTGAAATAATAGATTTCCTTCCAAGGTCAGCGCAATCCCAGCAATAAACAAAGTTTTTTATGCAAAAAATATAGGTTACCTTATTGGTTTTGAAACATCGAGCATCCAGACATTTGACATAAGCCCACAATGAAGCCTCCAAAGGCTTCTCTTTATTACTTGCAACAACAAAATATAAAACACGAGAATTGGTAAAGATATATGTTTATAAAAATTGTCTGATGTCTTTTGGAGTTACATTGTGGCCCGTATATATAATAGTCTTGAGCCTTTTTAATAAAGGATGTATCTGTTATCACACAACTTGTAGTTGCCCCTAAAGGTATCCCATCCGGGACGGTAGAGGAGTTAGGCAACTAAAGAGGTGACCTAAGAAATGCCACGGTTCCCAATGCAATGTGGGAGTCACGTCAACCGAGGCACTCTTCGCTTTAGGTCAAGGTATAATTAGACCAAGGGGGAGACCCTATACCCCAATCACAGTTGATTGGACCCAAGCAAAGGTTTTAAAGGGTGAATAAATGATAAGTTACGGAAACCAATGCAAGTTTAAATGGACCTAATGTTTAGGGCATGGTTGAAGGCGGTATCAAGGATAGTTAGTGTTTCAACCTATGTATGGTTTAGGCCACTTGATGGGGTATGATTATTAAGTATAGTACCATGTGTTTACACAAGTGGGTCTTATTGCCTTGGGAAGTGTGAGATGGTTTTAGGTGGGCCCACAAGGTGAAGCTAAGTGTGAAGATGGTACTATAGGCTAGATCTAGGTTAGATCTACAAGTTAGAGTTGGTTCTAGGGTTACCCATGTGTTAGATCTAGGGTTTGACACTAATCCCAAGAAGTGCGCCTTGCTTGGAGAAGGACTAGTGCCTTGTTGGATGGGCTAATGGGGTCAAGAAAGATGTCAAAGTGTAGATCGGGACACCTAGAAGCCAAGTCAAGTGATATGGGTGTGATCCAATGGTTAGATTTTACTAGATCTAGGTTTTTTTTGAGTGATGACCAAAAGTGGACCACAATTCCTTAAAACAAGGAATGCAATCCCCAAAGTAGATCGGGACAAAAGGATAGTCTAGACCTAGGTTTCAAGGCATGGGCATTCCAAATCCACGAAAATCTCCAACACCCACTTCCTAGAAGTGGTCCAACTCAAAACTCCCAAGGGGTGCGACTTTCTCAAGGAGAGGCAAAAGGGGGGTTTGGTGGACCAAACCAAGTCCAATGGCCACCAAAATGTAGATCCGGGATGCTAGTACCCCGATCTATGCATGTTCAAAGTTTCAAGTGAATCCAATGGGTAGATCTTAGTAGATCTAAGTTTTAAGTTACCAATGAGGTCAAAAGGGGGTTTCAACCCCTCAAAACATGGAGAGATGTCCACAAGGTAGTTTTCACCAAAGTAAGGATATGGGTATGTGTAATCAAGTGTCTAGTTGTCAAATCAAGCGGGATCTCACATACCCATGTGCTAGATCTAGCCCAACAAGCCTCCCTCAAGGAAGTGCGCTTTAGGTCAAGGAGAGCTTTTTGTCTTAGAAAATGGGTCAATTCTTAGCCAATCACCACCAAACTATAGATCCAACTAGGGGTGGATGCTATAGAGGTGGGTTTTCAATATCTTTTCAAAATGAGGGCTAGATCTAAGTAGATCTAAGAATTACCAAAATTTGGGGTTTTGATTTAATTAGGGTTTTATGACCAATGGAGATAGAATGGATGAAAGAGGCACATACCTTGTAGATCTTACCTCAATTTGCTTATGGCCACCTTGCAAGTTGATAGCATTCTCCTATGTTTATATTCAAGAGTGAGATCCAAGTGCTCCAACCAAATCTCCCTTCTCCAAGATAGCCAAATCGTCCTCCTCCTACAAGACAAGATCAAAGAAACAAGTCAAGCAAGATGATTATGAAAATGGTAGAAAGATGTAATAGAAAGCATCAACTATGTCACGAAGATACAATAATGATACTCCCTGTCACAAGATCAACCCAAGAGAGAATATGTGGATCCCTCCAACAATAACCCTCCAAAAGTCGCCCTCCTCTCTCCAATTCGACTTTCCTGTCAAAAGGTTAGCAAAAACACATAGATCCACAATGATACATAGAAGAGATACTTTATATTCAATATGCAAGAGAATCCACAAGCCAAGAGAGATGTGCTCCACAAAAAATCTTCTATTCCAATATTCCAGAGCTCCAAAGGTGAGCTTTACAATGGGGGGTCTCCTCCTTATATAGGATAATAAAGACCAAAACCCTATACCACTCTACAATACTACATCAAATGAGTGGTTGAGATTATAAGATCTCATCATACAATCAATGGCTAGGATGAATCCATAACATAATATCACATGGATCACTCAACATAACAATAGCGCCCTCACTAAATGGTACAATGAGGGTGACGTCATCCCACAAGAGGGGTATAAAGTACAATAATCCACCTCATGATGACTAGGACAAGATAAAATAAGCACATGGTGGGGCTAGGAGGTATAAATCCTTGCTAGCTCACCCCAAGGCACAATAAAATAATAAAATATGTCCAAATAAATGATAATGACCAAAACTGTCCTCAGAATCTATGACAATCGAGCAGTAAATGTCCTCCTGTGATCAATCTGGAGATACCCACATGGTGAAAACTGACTGGAAGATAGTGAGATCACCCTGGAAGACCTCTGTGAAAACCAAATGCCAAAACCTTGCCTCAATTGCCCAAATCGATTTCCTCAGTGACCACTTTATCCCATTTTTTAACTGCCTCGGGAACTGTGAAAGTGCCAAAACTGCCTCCTAGGGTGCTAGCGCTGTCAATCTGAGCCCACCAGGCTCTCCGGGAGGGGGGATAAATGGTAATAACAAGTGGCTGGACCACCCCCTCCATCATCAGCGCCCTAGGTGAACCGGCCTCTCGGGGCCCCTGCTGCTCAGGCTGGGAAATCAGCCCCAAATCTGGTCAACAAGTGTAAAACTGCATCAATCACTGTCAGAAGTGCCCGGATCTGAAAGATAAGTGTCTCAATGGATCCAGAAGACCCAAATCCACTAGGAATGAGTACTCATACACCCTGGGTTGCCCTAATGGGCCAGCTGTATGGTCCACCATATATGGACAATGTATAATCTGCTGATCTGTAATGATAATAACCTGCTGAACTGGATCAAACATCATCTGTATCATATGTCCATCATATGATATCATCATCAAACATGTGGGACCATAAATCATCATCAATAATCATCCATACATGGTCCACATCATCACGGATTCCAAGAATATATATAATCAAGGATAAATCACATCAGTAGACTAAGACAATGCTTTTTTTAATCATTCCATAGCTAAGCTCAAAGTACAAATTCCATTCAGTGGCATTAATTATATTAACATATTCCGTTGTTATAATAAATTACTTGCACCATAGTTCAAATGACAAACTCACCCATTGGACATGGTCAAACTGCTAGTGAAGGATGAAGGCTAGGCAGCAAGGTTGGGCCAAGGGTGTGACTTGTCTAACTCAACTCAAAAATACTTTGGACTGGGAGAGGGGGAAGCTACAAACTCTGTGTTGGACAAAAGAACACGGGGAATGGCTGTGCCTCACAGATGGATAAGTTGTTTAGAGAGTGCTTATTCAACATAGGCATCATGTCTACATCAAGTTGATCCAAGTTCATTAGGATCATTCAATTTATTTCCATGGCCTTTTTGGCCTACATAACCCTTCGGATTTCAGATGTGCTGAGAAGCACAACTAGTTGCAGCTTGCATCCAGGGCATGTGTTTTTTTTATATTTTCACAAGGTCAGCAATTGTTTAGATATAGCTTTTAAGAACTATTGCTTTTTGGACCTTTCTTATACTCTTCGAGGAGTATTTTTAGCTTTTCATTGCTCTTGCCCCTTTTTTTGTTTCCATGGGCGAATTTATTTAGTTTCCACAGGTAGAACATGAGCTTTCAGTTTTAGCCAACAACATCTCAAGTGACTAGGGGGAGTTCGAGCCAAGGCCTACAATCCAACTCACCAAAGGCAAGTTCTGTCACCAACTCAGAGCCGAGACACTGAATAAACAGGGATGCGGTCCAAACACAGAGGTAGAAAAATGGGGAAGTCCTCAGCATCAGAAAGTCAAATAAGACAAGTCAGGGTTTAAAGTCAAACAGGAAGGTCATGTATGGATGGAGACAAGTGGAGTGGTTTGATTTCAATGACTCAGACTGTTAAAAAATACATAAAATTTTACAATTTTAATGAAAAAAATATATATTAAAGATTCCAAGCTATGATTCCAAACCATTAGAGACAAAATATTATCAAAATGGCACCAAGCGCAATACATATCTAAATCAAAATTGAAAAAACATAATCATCAAAATCATTGTCTATGTCGAGATCATATTCATCAATAGCACCATGTTCCCCCACCTCTAGGCTCTAGACTTTGCCTCTACTTCCAATCTCGAAGTTGATCCTCCAAGGACATCAATTAACACCCTACAATTTTGTTCAAACTTCTTAATCCAAGCGTTAAAATAAGGTAGAAAGAGCTTCCCATGCTTAATAAGTGATTTTGCTTGACTGAAGGGTACATTATTTTATTAAGGTCATGACAGTGGAATTCAAACAACTTTAACAATCAGGCATCGACACCACCAACATCAAGGTACATAGAGAGTTTGATGTACTTCATTAAATTCCAATCCCTTACCCACATACATGATAGAATCCACTAGAAACGTTGGAATCCTGAAATCCTGAAAACCATTAAGTCTGTTGAATTCTAAATGGGATCTAAAATCCTACTTTTTGCATATGAAGTCTGATGAGGTTGGAACCACTCTCAAACATCCTGAAACAATTAATGGTAATGTTACAAATTTAAGTAAAAGGATGGAAAATGAAAGATAAAGAGAATGTCACTTTTACTTTAATTTTAACATTACCATTTAGTACTGTTGACATCAATGTTACATGTACAAAACTCATCAAATTTATAAAAAAAAAACCCGAGTTTTTAAAAGTCTGAAAAAGCCTGGGCGATTTTTTCCTTCAACTCGCGATTTTTTCGAAAAAATCGCCGATTTTTTGAAAAAGTCGGAAATCGCCGATTTTTTAAAAAATCGCGATTTTTAAGCGCCGATTTTTCGGCAGGGCCTTCACCTCGCGACTTTTACAAAAAGTCGCGATTTTTCGGCGATTTTTTCAAGCTTGCCAAGGAGTGCGACCTCACTTGGAGAGGCTAAGTTTCCTTGGGAAAGGGGTCAAATGGAAGCAAATCCACACCAAACTATAGATCCGAATCGCTGTGGATGCTATAGAGGTGGGTTTTCAATACCTTTCCCAAAAGGCCACTAGATCTAAGTAGATCTGAAAAAATGTAAAATGAGTGTTTTAACTTATGAGGGTTTTAATGACTTAGACAAATGGATAGATCATGGAATGAGAAATTTACCTTGAGATCATACCTGAGTGATGGATGAGGTTGCCTTGTTGTTGAGGAAAGTTCCCGCAGAGATCAAATGGGAGATCTTCGATTTCTCTTGCCTTGAGATGATGCCCTAGTCCACACGTGTGACCTCCTCTTCCTGTCAACCAAGGAAAGCGATTTCAATCAGTTGAGCAACAATGGAGGAAATACAAATGAAAAGCAAATGATAACATGAAGTAGAAGGTACTAAGACAGTAATACTCCCTGTTACCGATGAAGAAACCCAAAGAAGAGGCAGGGAGAGTCTTCCCCTACCAATGCGTCCTCCTTTAACCAATTTGACCTCCAACTGTAGAGGAAAAATACATGGACAAAAAGTATAGCAAGATATTCTCCAATAACCCAGTGCAAAGGAAGAACCAACGAACGAACTGCAAAAGCATTCACCACAATACAACAAGTAGATGCAATAGTATTTTTCTATTCCAATAATCCAAAGCCAAAAGCTCCCTTTACAATGAGGAGCTGTCTCCTTTAAATAGGAAGGAGAGGCACCAAAACCCTAACCACTTTTTGAATGAGTGGCTAAGATTAAAAGATCAAAGTGATCTAATCAATGGTTGAGATGAGCTCAACATAAAAGTACATGGATCAATATAACAATATAATATATCAATGGACCAAATCGCCCTAGGAGAGGGGGTCCCACCAAAAGTGAATGATAAAACATAAGATCTAGCTCATGGTGGGTATAGGGGGCAATATCTATCCTCCTAGTCAATCCCCATGGTGCAATAATATAAAATAATCAAGCTAGACACCAAATCGTGCCTCTCTGGGAAAGTCGTGAGCCTTGGGAGGCTCCCAAAATCAATATAAAATGCCGGAAGTGGTGGGTGTGGGTCCCACTGGAAGCTGAAACTGCTGGAGAAGGTGTGGAAGACATCCCACTCATCATCACAAGTCATCCCATGCCAATCTGTTGCCTCAGTAGCCCAAATTGAATCCTTCAGTAGCCATTTTTTTACCATTTTTTAATTGCCTCAGGAAATGTGAACATGCCCAAACTGCCTCCTGGAGTGACTGCGCTATCAAGGTGAGGCCACCAGGCTCTCTGGGAGGGGGGTAATATGGTAATATCAAGTGGCTGGACCACCACCTCCATGCACAACACCCTAGGTGAACTCATCAAATCTCATCACTGCTCTGACAGGGCCTCTGATAGGCCAAAACTGCACTAGGATAGCCAAACTGAGGCTAAAATCACTGTAACTGCCTGAAATTGAAAACAGACTATCGCATTGGACTCAGAGAGCCCAAATCCATCTAAGATGTGTACTCATACACCATATAGACCTCTGCATGGTAAAAAATAAATGTCCATCATATCCGTCAGACCAAATAATAATAATCTGTAAAAGTGCTAAAAAGCACAAATCATCATCATAAGTCTGAAACCACTACATAGAACCATCATTGTGACCTGTACCAAACCATATATCATATCTCTGTATCATCTGAGGTCTACCACATCATGTCCTGGGGTTGACTTTTGGTCAAACTGGGTTTGACCAAGTCAACATGACCAAAAATATAAGTCAGGCTATCATCAAACTGCTGCAAGTTGTCAAAGGTTAAAGCATGCTCTACAATCCATTCAAGTAGCAATTATAACAAGAAGTAATCATTACTGGCGATCTAAAACCAAATATATAAAGTCATTAATTATTATTATTACTCAGACTAGACTTTCAAGACGATACTCACTTCACAGTTGTGATCAATTTGCTAGTGGAGGGTGAAGGCTAAAAGTCAAAGGGCTAGGCTAAGGGTTGACTACTGACTTGACTTTGTGACACTTTGGAAATGGAAAGGGGATACAAACTTTAACATATGCTGGACAAGCAATAACACGGGGGATGGCAGTGTCTCACAGATGGATAAGTTGTTCAAAGAGTGGTTATTCAACTTAGGCAACATGTCTACTTTTATAAAAGATGATCCAGTTTCATGAGGATCCATTGATTTCATTTCATGGCCTTTTTGGCCTACATAACCCTTTGGATCTCAGGTGTGCTGATAAGCACAACTAATTGCAACTTGCATCCAGGGCATGTTTATACATATACATATAAGGTCAACAATTGTTTAGATATAGAGTTTAAGAACCATTGCTTTTTTGGACCTTTCATTATACTCTTCAAGGAGTATTGTAGCTTTTCATTGCTCTTGCCCTTTACTCACGTGTGTTGATAAACACATTCTAGAGTTTACAGTTTCCTGGGCGAATTTACATAAGTTTCCATAAGTAGTACATGAGCTTTTAGTTTTAGCCAACACATCTTAAGTGACTGGGGGAGTTCGTACCAGTGCCAAACATCGGGACAACCGACTAGAATGATTTAGGACTACAATCCAACTCACCAAAGGTAAGTTTTGTCACCAACTCAGAGCCGAGACACAAGAAACAGGGAAGCTCATCCAACATAGAGGCTAAAGCGGGGGAAGGTCCTCCATGCCACTAATCAAGTAGTAAGTCAGGGTAATAACAAACTGGAAGGTAATGGATGGATGAGGACAGTGAATAATGAGACCATCACTAGCAAGCCAAAGTATGGTGGGAATGATCACCCCTATTCTCCCTAGGGAGGGTAAAACCAATGAGTATGGGTAGTGAACTTCTAAGTCTGAGTGGGGACAATATAATATATACTAAAGTACAACCAGGTCCACATATCTATATGATCACTAGATCATGATACTAAATGCTAAGACATGCTACAAGAATGAATATAAAAGCAATATAACCATAACACCAAAATATACTTGCTGAGTCATATACCTGAATGCACAATATTTGAACAATCATCTGTCCTTTGAAACTGCTGCTGTAACTTTGGGCAATACTGTCTGCTTTGTATAAATGGCTAAATGGCTACATCGGTCATCTCTCTGAGTGCCCTGAAACTCAGTCATGGCATGGGGAACAAAACTGCTGTCCATATAATAACATGATCCATAATAGATGCTCATCTCAGCATCTCAATGCAAGGGAACTGGCTAAAAAGTGTACTGGAATAAAAAAAAAATGTATGGTAGCCCAGCTACTATAAATGTGATAACAGTAACCATTGCAACCATTTGTTCTGCTTGTCAGTGACGAAACTCGAAAGATAGGCTTCCAAACATTTGTTGACAACTTCCGTCTGCCCATCTGTCTGAGGATTATAAGCTAAACTCATATTAAGAGTGATCCCAATTTGTTTGCAGAATTCCTTCCAAAAATTGCTTGTGAATTTGGCATCTCTATTGCCAACGATAATTTTTGGGAATCCATGTAATTTGTAAATATTTTTATAGAATACTTTAGCGATTTGTTTAGCATAGTCAGTTTTCTTTATACCCATAAAATGTGCATATTTCATTAATCGGTCCACTACTATGAAGATTTTGTCCTTGCCTTCAGATAAGGGTAACCCGTCAATGAAATCCATGGAGATTTCCTCCCACTTCTTGTTTGGAATGTGAAGAGGGTGGAGTAGCACTGGAGTCATGACATTTTCTCTTTTGTTTCTTTGACATGTGTCACACTAGGTTACATACTTTTGAACGTCTTTATACATTCCCTTCCACTAGAATGATTGCGTGGCATTGTAATAAGTTTTGAAAAAACCTACATGTCCTGCAACTGGTGAGTCATGAGATTCTATCAATACCTTAGTCAGGTGTTTCTACATGCTCTTGCATAGGTGGTTCATTAAATAAAGTGATGGATGAACCACTTCCATTTGGAATCGTGGCATATGTAAGATCCATCTGGACACTTCCTCCTAGTCTAGCTGACCATTCCCTAGACAACAACATTCCCCAAACATCAGGGACATCAAGAACCGGCATATTCATTG